>JAJMEV010000003.1:0-484997 GCA_030574355.1 Kurtzmaniella natalensis | reverse complement strand
ATAAAATATAAAATATAAAATATAAAATATAAAATATAAAATATAAAATATAAAAATATAAAATACAAAAAGAATTCTAAGTACAATAGGACCAACGGGGGCATGATATCACATTCAAAATTAGAGCAACTCTACCGATTATCTAATACTTATATAATTAGAAATCATCTTAATAAGTGTTTATATTAAGCGCAATTGAACGTTTTTCTGATGGCATTGTACAGTTTCACATAGCTTACATATCAACTCAAGCGGTCTTGCGGATCACAATGGTGTTGTAAAAGTTAGAGTCTAATTTCTGTTTTATAGGATCTATTTAAGATTAAGATGACATCGTTAATAAGAGGAGTAAAATCGGTCTGCGGAGATACCACACAGAGGTAGAGAGAGATTGCAAAATAATTAAGCTTTTAGTTTGTTCACTTTTAGTAAGTTTCTCTAGGGAGAGCACATGTACCACTTAGTCTCCCCACTTTCTGAGCTTATTGTTTCCAATTAATTTCTTTAACGGTCCAGGTAGGTCAAACTATAAATCGATTTTTTTTAAAATTTTTATTTTCGGCTACTTGTTACCTATTGTTAAACTCCACATTTACGTTGTTTAGTCGAGTCCTATGTAGTTCCTAAGTCACACAATTTTAAAAAATCTCCTCACCCCTGACATTCTCCACTTCTTTTTCATTTCTTTTCACCCCGTTATTATCTGAATCAACAGTAAAAAAAAAAATCTTGAAATCCAAGACAATCTATTAAATCTGATAATTACAAATATAATAATATTTTTAAAAGAAACTACCCCTCTTATAGTTTTTTTTTTGTTTTGCCTTTTTGAAATATTTTTTTGCTTACACTACATCATTGAATACTAGACGAAATTATAATCACTAAATGTGATCAAAAAAATTCTATTAAATTTGTGTATATAACAGTCAAAAAAAGTCGATATACGTTGTCTATACACGTTGTCGATACTTTTTTTTGGTAGTTTTGTTTGTCTATAAAAATGTCCGATAATTAATTCTAACCGTTAATTATCTTAAAATGCTGTTTGTCCTATCATTTTTCTTAACCCTAATCCTTTTTTATTACCTCTTTTTTTTATTTACTTCATTCTTTAGTTTCCTTGATACTATTCTTTTTGGCCCCCACTTCTCTCCATTCTTTGATATCTGATTCTTCTATTTGGTTATCATTCAGAAATCTTCTGATTCTAAATTTTTTAACTGCTCTACGCCAACTCATATGATCTCCTCCTATTTTCAAAGAATCAACTATTGAACCAAAAGATGATCCCCGGGAAGAAGATGAGGCACTATTTTGTCTTGAACCTTTTAAATCCATATCAGAGGAGAAAATATGATCTTCTTCTCCACTACTATTATTCTTATCGTTCATAGTAAAATGAGGTGGAACTTCTGATACCGTTATAGGATCGGAAATTCTTCTTCTTTGAATCGGTGAAGGCAGTTCACTAGGCAGGGTATATAATACATCATCTTTAAAGCTTGGCTTATCTAATTTGAAGTTTGTGAAATTTTTAGTTGGTGATGGTTTAAGTAATGTAGGGGTGATGTAGTTAATATTACTTTCTTCAATACTATTAAATGATTCTGGTGAAGTTGGTAAATCAACTATCATACAAGGAGGAACAACATCTGAAGTTCTCTTCTTAATATGTCTACAATAATCACAATAAGAATCTCTCAAGACTTCAAAAACTAATTTTTTGGTTTCCCGAATAAGTGATAAAATTGGGATTCTCTCAGGGTCATCATTTGGATAGATACTAAGTAATTGGGTCTTCACTTTACATGGTAAATTTACTTCTTGTGGTGCTGTTTCCAGTACAAATCTATGATACAAATCGTACCATATTTCTGAAACTATATTTGTAGAACTTTCTTGTGATGCTCTTTCAAGTTCATCAAGTCCAATAATAAATTCAAGGTTCTCCAGACAATGGAAGCTTTCAAGGTACCTTAAAAATTCAGGCAATGTAAATGGGGTGAAAGTCTCTCCTTGAAGGACTTCTTCTAAAGTTGCTGGATCCATTTTTTGACCTCACCCAATAATTTATTATTATTAATATGGTAGGGGGTTATTTATTGAAATGTTAAATAGCAGGTTTAATTAAAAAGGACTTGAGATGTTATTCAAAATCCCTTTTATCTGCTTATAAAATGGTTTATAAAATGGATAAAATGGCAGCCAAAAAAAAAACTTCTACTAGGAAAAGGCTACAGTTTTATGACTCCGAAACCTTTCAAAATTCTCCACAATTGCGAGAATTTGTCACTATCTAAGTTTTTTTTTTGAAAAAGTACTTCAAAAAAAAAAAATAAAATTAAAGTAAAAATAAAAAAACTTATTGCGTCATGCAAACCAAGTGGTATATTAAAAAAAAACGTTGAAAAAGTTATTTTATTGAAAACCAGTATAAAAAATCCGTAAACAGCAAAAAATAAAAATTGGGTAGACCACAAAATCAGATTTTGCCCATATAATAAAGTTTAGAAGTACAGATCATGTTTAATTTATCATAACCTCCTAGCAACAAGATGGTTTATTATTACCAAATCAAAATTAGCCTCTAGATAAAAATAAACTCGGACCCTACTAATCACAGAATTCCTTCTTCCATTATTTAATTTTTATTTTTGGTTTAATTTATCTAGCTTTAGCTTTCCCCTGTCTTATATTAACAACATCAGTTTTTTATTTTTGTTCAATAAAAATTTAATGAAAATTTGTAATGAGATAGTATTGGCCAAGCCGAGATGTCGTTCAACGTATAGAGTACATAAAATCGGAAGACAACTGCTAGAAGCCGAGATTTTTGTTTTTTACTAAATGAGAGAGGGCTAACAATAATACCGTCAGCTCACGTGTGCAACGCAATGAATTTGGATAGGTGGAATTACTATCTGTAGAAGACATATGACAAAAAACAAAGAACAAATTGTTTATTTTTTTTATTTAATTTCCTGTTATACCAAAAATTTAGAAAAAAGTATTAGAAAAAAAGTAAAGAGAATAACCAATGAAAAAAATAAAACGAAAAGTAACCGGTCCCTTTGTTTTCAAGTAAGATTGAAAAAAAGTATGCAATTAAAAATGTCACAGTTTCCTAAAAAGGAAATCATCTAATAAAATAATTGATTTAAATGGAAAAAAATATTGAAAAACTAGCAGCAAAAACAACAAGACAACAAGAAAAACGAGAAATCGTATCTCGCTTTCACGAAACAGATTGATGACAGTTATCTCTTGATGCTGAACGTTTGGGTTTCGCACGCTCAAACTTACAGGATGCATAACGCTCAATAGCAATTTCTTCATCGTAAATAAAATTGTGCATCATCCATTCTTTATCAATTATTTAAGCCAAAAAACTCATTAGACTTTATTTTTTTTAGTTTCGGAATAAATTTCCATAACTTTATGGTTTCAAGTGTGGATGAATTCTGCAAAATGTTGACTAAATTCCACAAGCGAAGTGTCTATATCCACGTTATAAACCAAACAAAAAAAGTAGGATCCACAAATAATGAAAAGTGTGGATAAAAGAAGAGAAGAGATCTTTTAAAAAAAGTTAACTTGTATCGAAGATGATGAAAAACTTTTTTACACTGTTAATGTATATTATTTTTATTTTTTCTTACAGTAAACCCTTTATCAGACAATAATTTCCCTTTAACTTGTAATTACTTTTTTTTTTATTTTTTTATATTGGTTTTATTTTTCTTCTTCGTCCGTTCGGAGTCTAAATCAGCCAACGCTTCAAGGTATACAAAATTCTTTTCAGCACTAATTTTTTAGTGTGTGATAGCTATCGAAATTTTTTTTCCATCTTAACACATGTCTCAGCTCTACAAGCCGACATTATGTTGCCGGTTCTCCACCTTAGTCAGCAGTTGAGGTAATTACCATACAAATTTTCTGTTTTCGCTTCGGGGTAAAGGGGGGAGAGATGGGGAAAAAACATGGAGTAAAAAAAAAAAAAAGAACAACGAGAAGCAGATCACACAGTTGGTTGCTGCTTTATCATTTGATGACTTCAACCGCTCTATAAACACATGAAAATACACTGAAAATTACACTGAAATAGCCTTACAATAAAATACATGAAGCAGATAAAATACTCTAAAAATAAACCGCTCATACATAATCTCTCAGCGAACACTCACAGTGAGCACTTACATTAAATAGCTCTTATTAAATCACTCTTAACAGCTCTTTTAAATAGCTCTTATCAAATCACTCTTAATAACTCTTAACAAGTAAATCTTAGCGATTTCTCTTAGCTGATTTCGCTGAGCCTATTTCTCTGAGCTGATTTCTCGAGCTGTTTTTCATTTGTTCTTATCTTCTGTCGTCTTTCAGTTACTATCCCGGCCGTTAGCCAAGACTACATGGCTCATAGTTAATAATGGATCCGATCCCATATTGCATTTGCAGTACGTCGTGGTGCAGCTTACAAGTCACGTTTATACCGTTTGTTGACACCATAGAAGCTATCTACTGAAACGTACTGGAGGTTAAATCTGGATACTTTATCAACAATAGAATACACAACCTCGTTTGTATAAAATAACTTACACGATGATAAATAATAACTTGACGCAGTCTGGGTAATATTACTGAGGAATATTATTGAACTTGATTCTGCTCCAACAGTTATTTTCTTCTTGTAAATTGCAGACCATCTCAAAATTTCTTATTTCTAAAAGTTAATTATTTTTTACGAAAACATTTACCAAAACCTCTTGCTTCACTATGCTTTACCACCTTTCAAGAAAATGTGTAACAGTTCCTCTCCTCTTCCCTGCGTTTATCATTACAATTATTATTATTTGCAGTATATTTTTTTCAGTATTCACAACTTCAAACCATTTCATTTTCTGGAAGCGGGAAGCGAGGATTTTACCGTCATCATTTTCCTTATCGCAAGCATTTTTATCGGTTTTTATTGTAAGCGTTTTTATCTCTTTGTATTGACAGTCTACATGGCTACCGTTTCTAAGCCACAGGAACCATAAAGATAAAGATATTGTGGCAAAATGCATAGGAACATTGTAGTTGGATTATTGAAGTTGGAATCCCTTACGTACATGTATAATCTGTTATGCTTGAATGATAAAATAATAATTGCTTTCAAAAAGACTACTACCTTTAATATTATTAACGAGTTGCTATGTTACTCGTGAAGCCTCTGTTCTGTGTAAAATACCCATTTTTAAAAATTTAGTTGTTGCCACACTTACGACAATATTTTTGAAATATTATCTAAGCTGTCTATTATGTTATGCAAAACGGCCTCTTTTCAGAGTGTCCTGTAATGCTATGCTACTTACCAAAAAAATAACGTTTTAGCCTCTCAAAGGGGTTTTCTGATTCTACTCCTCGTGGGGACACTTCAATATCCAATTAACTCCGGTGGAACCTTGCTTGACCAATAACCTAGATAAAATGAATAACCTGGGGCTAGATCAAAAGTCAACAAACTTTGATATCTAGGATCAACGGGCTTTACTGTGCTTGTTCTTATCGAATATTTCCGCCTTCCTATTTTTAACTGTTATCTATTTACGTTTTCCGAGGCTACTTCTAGTATCACCGTATCTCCGTTCCACGGGTACTCGACCTTTCCACAGCCTAGTGGTTACTTGAATGCGCATAGCACCTCCTAGTGTCCCTTAGTTTACGTGTAATTATATGATATCCAAATAGTTCCAGATTTGGGTAGTTTATTTAAGCTTCTGTTTCAAGCTTAAATTATTTTCAGTAGTAGCCCGTTCTCGTACCTGAGCGAAACATCCAGTCTAACCCAAAGCACTAATCCAGTGCTTGTTACTACTCAAACTTGCTCTTTTCTACTTCAGAGTCACTTTCTTAATATTTGCCTACACAAAACTTGTTCCTGCTGGAATTGAGTCTTTTATTAAACTATTTTTGGGTCTCTCTGTCTTCATTCTATAAACACACTTATTATTCTTTTTTATTTCCCATACACGTATCGCTATTGGGTATTTCTACTTGAGTTGGTGGGGCTTCTTGGGGCTTCTTAATCACACTTAGTACAGTGATACGTAGTACTAAGATTCTGATAATACCTGTAATACCTGACATATCTGTTACATACTTCTATCCAGCATCTTCGTACACATAATATCACCCAAAATCAAATATATAGATACACAGACACACAGATACACAGATACACAGATACCCACTTATTATATATACCTACCTGGGTATTATTCATTCCTCCTTTTCAGCTTCGGCGGTTTCTGGCGAAATGTATTTCAAGTTGGTGGAAATAGCATGGTATACTATAATCAACACCACTGATGAAATCCCAAACCCAATCACAATGTTATTCAATTGTTGATCTGAAATCATGTTGGCCACGTAGATTAACAATCTGATTAACGAAAAACAACGTGTCGATTTTATTTTCTTGCACGTAAAAAGAAGGTTGTGTCTCACACAGCTACCTGAAACGCTTCAAAAACACCCAGCCTCCCACATAAGGAATCACTTCTTTATGATCCAAAAAAAAAAGGTATAACAAAAAAGAGCCAAAAAGAGCCAAGAGGACCAGAGGAATAGCTAATCCACTAGCTCAGTTTACATGCGATGAGACCACCTCCAAGATCTTTGGAAGAGTACTTGTACCGTCTCTTAATAGATTCACCTGGTTTTAACAATTTTGTCCGGAGAATCCACGCCAAAATAAATGGTTTGCCTCCTCCACATTTACAGCAAAAGTACCAGGACATCCTGGTAAAGGAGTATCTGGATTTCAAGCCCACCCGGGTCCAGAAGTTGAATGCATTCAGGGTCATCTGGCTGGACGAGATGAGACGGACATTTGGACTTCGTAGGTAAAGATTATATATATATATATAGATAGAGAAAGTAATGATAAATGAACATAGATATAGACTACAACGTGTAATAATATATTAAATTCATTAAGGATTTCATGGAATTAAAATCAACATGAGTGTGTGATAATAGAATAGTTGTGGCTGATGTTGTGGGTACGTGAGTTATATGACATTTATTAAGGAATCCAATTGAGCTACATCAGCTAATCCAGTTGTAATTTGGTACGGGCAAGCGTAGTTCTAATCTGTTCAACGGAAGCTGAAGTATTATCGTTGTCATCGTTCTTGTTATACCTCGTTGTCTTCTCTCCGTACTTCTGTTTGTTAATTGCCTGCCACAACAATGTCAGATAGGCAATTTGAAAGTCAGTTAAATCTGCTGCAGAATTGAATTTAATCAACCAAGAATATGTACATGAATTGGTCGATGAGTATTGGTTAAAGATAAATGAATTTTTATCAAAATTAAATGTTGGATTAAGATCTCTCAGTAATGGTAATTCTAGTCGTAAAGGTTTTTCATTAATATCAATGGCATGGATAGATAATTCGTATTTCCATTTCTCCATTTGTACAATCTCTACTGTGACTTTAGGGCTTCTTCCAGAAATCTTAAATGTCTCCAGGCTAGGGTCATATAGGAAAAGGGATATGTCGTTATTACTTCCATAGATAGCATCTTTTTCAGGCGAAAGACGAGCGTCAAAGAAAATTTCTTCGTCTTCTTCTTCTTCGTTATCGGAATTGCTTTCTGAATCAGGAAAGCTCAAAATTCGTTTCGGTTCCATTGGGAGTGACTTCTTAGGGAAGATTCCAGAGTTCCCATTCCGTGAATTATTTGAGTTTTTAGGAAGTACTTTAGAAGCTGGTACCAGTGGTGCAGCCGCCGATACAGGTGCCAGTACCCGAGCTTTTGATTCAGTTTCAGGCTTATTCGAAAGGCTGTTGTTTGACTGTTTCTCCGCCACTTCCAACCCTTTCGGTATGTTACCCTCTTCTTTACCATCTTTTTTACTTTCTACTTCCTTTGCACTTTCTTCCTTTGACTTCTGCTGGGTTTCTCTTTTCTTTAATTCATCTTCTTTCCGTTTCACATCTCTTTGAATAGCCCGTTCAGACTCATATTTTAACAGTTCCAAGAACAATTGACTCTGCAGATCTGCCTTATGCATTGTTTGGTTTCGGTTATTATGAATAAGTATATGGTCCAGATTCGAATTGCCATTACGAAGGCCCCCATCTATGCTTGAACTTCGGTGGTGCATACGTAAGTTATGTTCCAGAGCATAAATGTTATTGCCATTAAGGTTTAACGACCTGGATGTGTGTAAGTCGCCAGAACGATACCTGCCGTTCAAATTAGAATTTGAATTCGGATGGGAATGGGAATGTGAAAAAGAATTTCCGTTTTCATAGGTCCCTATATTACTTCTTAATCCATCTAGATCTAAGGACAGAGTGGATCTCGGGTTATACACGAATTCTTTCAATTCTTTCGGACTGGAAATCTCGCTACTACTCCTATGGTATTTCTGCTCATATTGACATTTATATAACGTCAACATGAAGGCGTCAACATCGGTTTGCTTTGAAGAATCATCGATTACAAATTCAAAATTATCTCCGATATCACCATTGATATCTTTCCAGGAAATAGCCCTTGACCCGTTATCCTTCTCGTAATAGAAGAAATTCAATTCTTCTGATATAATGAATCCGTATTCATCTTTAGAACAATTCCGTCCGATCCTTTCACTCATGGAATCCAATTCCAGGAATTCTTCAGTTTCTTCATCGTCTTGCAGACCATAATCATCACCTTCATCAATTAATTCACCTTCTTGATACACTCGGGTAACCACGAGACGGTACGTCAAGGACACCCCAGTTTTCCTAATCGAAGCAAAGGCATCGTTATATAAACATTCTAGTTCTCCCTTCGGTGATTGAGGAGGACGCGTTAAAAAGAGTTTCCCTGAAGGAATCAGGACCACTTCGTCGGACGAAGAGATATTTAAGAATTTTCTTAGAAAGTTCATTTATAATCAGTTACGTCACAAGTTCATGGATATCTACAACCCGTAAATCGGCCTGGGGTTTTCTATTGGGGTTCGAAAGGGGCACACGAGTTGAAGGGGGAAATCAAAAAGTAAATATGATACTTATGATATGCTGTGTGCAGGTATGCATATATGTGGGAGGGTACTGAGGAAACTGTGTGGCTGTTTGAGATCGAATTGGCCATCTCCATAGTGTGGTTGTTTATATATGTGGGACACCTGGCTTTTCTTGCTCTGCGATGGTCTCGGAGATTAAATTACACTAAAAAACTTGTTAGTGCTTAAAAGCAGACATTTGGAACCTTCCAGCACTTCGACACAGGGGTATAGAAGTGGGTATTTTTTGTATATATCTGGGTTCCCTGGTCGTAGAAAAAGCGTTTAGTGATTTCAAATTAGGATTTTTGATTGTTTGTGGTCTTTTATCTATACCATTTGCAACATCAAGAAGGTATACCAAAGACTTATACTAAAGAAAGACTATTTGAGTGAAACATTTAGTGAACATCTTAGCCCAGTTTAATTATAGATTGCCATGTTTAATACATTCAAGTCAATACCGTTTCTGGCCGCATTGCAGCCCCATTTGAAATATACACATCAAGGGGTCTCTCGAACAGTGGTGACGTGGGTCCGATCCATCCATGAAAAGGCAGCAGGTACACCAGCTAGACAACACTGGAATCCAACCAAGAAAGTCAATAGAGCAGCGATGGCGGAAATACGGTCGTTGAAGAAGTTTATGCCTCTGTTGACCACTAAAGATTTGGCCGACAAGTACGAAATGAACCCAGAAGCTATCCGAAGAATCCTCAAGTCCAGCTGGTCACCGACGCCCGAAAGACTTGAAGAAATGAATAACAGGAACCAGTTTTTAAAGACTGAATCAGTTATTAGAAAGCAGAGAGTCAAAGACGGGTTAGAGAATCAAAAGGAAAAGTTTTCCAGTTCAAAGAGTATTCCTTGGAGTAGCTGGAAACAGAGTGACGAGGAGATCAAAAGAAGTGCAAAGAAAGATGCTGCTAACCTTTTTGGAGGAGATCTAATTGCCAAGAGGAAAGCAGAAGCATTGAAATTCACTGCTTTAAGAAATAGGAAGATTTACAAAGGACCTTATTACCACCGTAAGGGTAAAAATGGTAAAGATCAAACAGGGAAAGGGGAAACTCCTCTTGATGAGGAGGAAAGAATGGAAAAGAAGCAACGAAATGGTCGAAACCCAAAGGGAAATGAATATAGAACATTGGGAAGCATGATAGATTGATTTCTTATCTGAAAGTTTAGCTAATCCATTAGCATGACCCCTATAATTTAATGCTTCAATAGCCCGACTTGTACATAGAACTGGGGCACATCACTTCATAACATAACGATAACGATATATAAACCATCATATCATGGTCATTATACCAAACACCTCATATAACTTATACGAATCAATGACATGGACACTTGAATTATCAATTAGCATGATTCATAAATCTTCCCATGTCTGTACATTCTATACATTTTATAGATAAATCTTAATAAACTAGCCGTAAGGTATATTTGACCAGAACGAACGTAAAATTCATGATTCGTAGTACACGTTTGGGGTCCCTTTTCATCTCCACGTGATAATTCCTATACGTTTGTATTTGAGTGGGTGTACTGATGTACAACAACTTTTATCACTTTCGTAGGTTAGCTTGTCTGCAGTCCATTCCTCGGTAAAAGTCGATTTTTTGTGGGGAGAAAATTGATTGGAAGGCGGACTTTCAACGGGATAAACTTGTTGACAAGTAGGTTGAAAAGTTGGCTGTTTTAATAAATACACGTTTAGTATGTCGGTGGCTATGTTAACAGTGCCTGAAACGGCGTTTGACGTTAGTTTATACAAGACTTCACTGAGGTCCAAGTCACAGCTCGTTAACTATCTCCTTAAGTTAACCAATGGGTCAGCTATCTTGCTTACGTTGGCTTATATTGTTAGTTATTTGGCGATTAAACCATTGCTTGAAACCACTTCTGAAAGAAGATTGGAAATATTAAGTAAATTTAGAGGAAAATTGCGAGACTGTTACCTCAATTTGGTTGGTAGAGTAAGTAGTATCCCCATAGTTGCAATTCGTAAAAAAGGTGATACCAGCGGTAAGCTTTATGCTGATGCTATTATACAGACTGACGATTCATATATAAGACAAAGTAGTAATGGGGGGAAATCACAAGATCAACAAGACGAAAGTAGGGATAAATTGGCCCAAAATGGATTGTTATTCAAATTGAAACAATTGGAAGATTCTCTTTCCCAATGTTCAGCTTACCTGGTATCAGAGATACCCCATTATAAAGTGCTTAAGTTTGCTGTAGAAGATTTCCAAAGTAAAGCTGATATGGTATATTTTAATGATAATGAATTGTTTACTGTAAGTACAGAAGGCGCAACTGGACCTAGAAAGAAGAATCTTGTGTTGGAGAGAAAGAATGACATCAGATCGATCAAGGGGATGTACATCAGTGGACAAGTATAATTGTCTCTGCCTTATTTACGATATATTACGACCGTCTTAAAGACACATTGGGGATTCTTTTCGTCGACAACTCATGTCGATATTGTCTCATCTACGTCATCTAGTATTTATTTATGATTAATACAGAAGACCTTATATATATATACCTTTGTAGTGGACTCTATTGTAGTGTCTTGTAGTGCCTTGTAGTGTAGCCTCTGCAAAGGTGAAAGGGTGGTAGTAAATGTCAAAATCCTGCATATAATCATAGATAAAGGTATTAGTGGGAATGGAAATAATTGATTTACAAGAAACAAGTGAAGGATGCCAAGGAAGTTATCAGACGAAAGTGAACTTTCTGATATTGGAAGTGATGGATTAGATGAAAAAATCATTTCCTCTGACGGAGAAGAGCAATCAAGTTACAATGCGTACAATGTGAAAGTGGCAAATACCGGTAATAGTCGTGGAGGTAGAGGAAGAAGAAATGTGAAAGCAAATAATAATAATGATAATAATGATAATGATGAAAATGATGAAAACGATGATGTTGAGGAAGATGAGGAGGAAGAAGAAGATGATGAGGAAGAGGAACTGTTGAGCGCAACTGAGAGCTTGAAAGTAGACAATATTCAAGGTAAAGGAAGACGCGAAACTAGGAAAAGACAGTTGACGTATTATGAAGAGGATTCCAATGTAGATGACGAGGAAGAGCTAGATGAAGAATCTATGGATGAAGATATGGGCAGAGAACCAATTGTTGACGTAGACGATGATGTAGCAGAGGAAGAAGAAGATGAAGAAGACGAAGAAGATGAAGACTACTACCGTGCAGCACGTAATAGTAGACCAGCTACAAAGAGATACCAAAGACAAAAAGTACCATCATCAACGAATCCAATTGCTGATATAGACGAAGATTTGATATTAACTGACGAGGAAGCTGAATATCAAGGAGAAACTGATCCTGCTAAAATGACTGAAAGACAAAGAGCACGTTTAAGCAAACCACAAGAAGAGTTTTTATCATTGGACGATTTGGAAAATAGAATGGCGTCTAAACTTTCTAACCCTAGTATTAACCTTGTCAATAAAGCTGGAGAAACTGAAAAGGAAGCAGCGTTAAGGAAAGCAGAAAAAAATCGTAGAAGACAAGATTATAAGAATAAGCAATTAGAAGAGGAGAAAAGAGATACTGTCAATAAATTACTTATGAGACGTGCAGTTAAGACTAAGGATTCTTCTCGTGATGAAGAAGATAGCGAAGAAGCCAATGTATCTAAGACGACATTAAAATCCAGAAGACCACGGTTTCAACATCCTGCTATGTTTAGATGGGTCAACAGTGGGGACAAGATAATATTAGGCGTTCCTCAAGTATAGTAAAGTAATAGGGAAAAATATACCAATATATAAAGTCGAAATATACCAATAAATAAAGTCAAGTAATGTATAGTAATTAAAAACATTATGAAGAAGATGTTGATTATATCGATAATTTGGATGAATCCAGATATATCTATCAGTGGGTACCTTCAAAGATTAATTTGATTGTGGTATTTACTATTCCCTAAGAGCATCTCAAACCACAAATCCACCAACTTCAAGTTGCATAAACTCACTGGGAAGAGGCTATGATTAAAGGTGAAACTGTTTCTTTCCGTATATCTGAAAAATGTCACAAAAGAAATATTGGACAAAAAATAAAAGTTAAAAAAATTAAATAAATAAATAATTACAGCTTAATCCTCTAGCGGAATATATTGAAATGACGAGCTTCTCCAACACAAAACAATAAAACAGAACAATGTGTTGTGTGTTTGAGTATGTTGCATTCTATTCAAAGGTGTTGCCTCCTGAGAAGGAGGGAAAAAAAAGCAAATTTCTACATGTCTGGAATGATATTTTGATGGCTTTGTTGAGTATTATTTAGGTTGAACCAATTTGAGAAGATGGAGCGCATTGAAAATAAATAATAATATTAATTTAGCGCATAAAAGAATTAAAGAAACTATAAATTTTGCAAATAATAAATGGATTATAGATTATAAAATAACAGGGTTAAGAGAAAAGGGGATGTGGTAAAACACTGGACTGGATTGTATTAGTGGATGAACAGATAAAAAGGTTGACTTTCATAAATTGATACATTTAAACATCTATATTTATATACAATTCATATATAGATGAATATGTCTGCATCATCAGTGTCTACTGCAGAATGCCCAAGAATTTTATGTTTAAATTTTTTTACCTTAATTCTTAATTCTTCATTATTCACTCAATCATTCTCCCTCTAGATATAGATATACACCTAGAAAAGTATTATTTTTGCTTAAGTACAGTTATTTAAAATTGGCTGGCAAGTCAAATATGATCCGCCTAAGATGTACCAGAAGTATGGAGAATTCGATATTCTTGGCCCTTCTATAGTCTTTCTTCTTCATGGTTCATTTTTGCTGAGTAGCAGATTAAAAGTAAAAGAAAGAGAAAATGCAAATTGGTGAGAGTGCAATGAATCTTGGTGGACTAATATAACTTGACCAAAATAATTTGATTGTAGATAGGTACACCAAGCCGGTATTTTCCATTAGAGCTGATTTCTGCCATTCAAACCATAGAATATCATAGGAAAGAAGCTGACGGTTCGTTTGAGTGAAAGCAAAGAAGAGAATAAATTAAGTTTATCAAAAATTAGGACGGAAATAAAAATTAATAAATAAATAAAATATAAACCCAGAAAATAAGCCCAAAAATCAATAAATTAATGCACAAATTAAATAATAATTGCAAATGACCTGCCTTAAAAAAAGTCCTGCTTCGTTAATTTACCACAGTAAGAAAGCTAAAGTAATATCGATCATTATAGACTACTTTGAGTTCATTTTTATTTTCCGTGGAAAACCCTCCCAAAAAAAACTTCAGGGGTAGAGGGGTCATTTACAGTCGGGAATATAGGTTTCTATGTCGCTTCTTGGGTTAAATTGGACCCAGTGGTTGTCTGAAACAGGTGCCCTGACATCACCTAGTGGATCCACAAAACCGATGGAGCCAAAAAAAAAAAGTTAAAAAGGCAATACTCAGCGTAATTTAACATATTTCAAAATAATAGAATTGAATAAATTAAATAATATTAAATAGTATTAAATAGTATTAAATAATAATAGTTTATATATATTCTAGCGATATTTATATAATAGTTACGATCCATTTCAATATCTAATAAGATAAAGAAACAAGCTTTGAAAGTTGTTATGATCCTGGACTCATGGTAAATCCGGGATTCTCCAAGGTGGGTTTATGTCTGTATATCTATATTCTAACTATCTGTATGGGTGTATAGTATTAGTCACTTATATAGTATATTGTATTCAACATCTATATAGTGATTGTATTTGATACTATATAGTATATTATATTCTATACTATTCTACAATTTTATATACGTTTCTGGAGGAAGCTTTTAGCCCATTTCTTTTGCCCATCTCATACTATATAATTTCGTATAAACGTTTACCTATGCTAGAATTGATTCAGTATTACATTCTAATCATACATGCATGAGTACATATATTCAACGTAGGAACATAAATAAAACGTATAATAAATAAAATATGATCGAGTCCATGGGTAAAGAGATAGGTATAGATACATAAATATAGACGTACAGATACAGATATAGATATAGGTATAGAGATAGATATAGATATAGATATAGATATAGAGATAGATATAGATACATAGATATAGTTACATAAATATAGAGATGGATATAAATATAGATTATTATTGTGGTGGTGGTAGGTTACTCTCTATTGTTCTCTGGATGCGAACGTTAGCGCACCTAGTGAGCCTATGCTGTAAGTCAGCACCCCTATCGTGTGACTCCAGTACACCACTTCAACAGCCTCCAGACCAATCTCTGGTTGGTGTGCACTCTACTGCCCACACATCATAACCAGACCCACAATCACACAATCACACATACATACGGCTCTATCATTCTGCTGCTACGATTCTACTACACCCCTGTTGTTTTTGACCATTTCATTTCATCCTTATCTTCTTCTTTGCCAGGAGAATTGGGCAAAATAAAAATGGCAAAATAATAAGAAATAAGAAATAATTAAGAAATAAAAGAAAAATAAAATCAATTATTATTTATCATTTTTTATTCTAAAAAAAAAAAACAAAAAATAAAATATATTAAAATATAAGAAAAAAAAAAAACAAAGTGGGTGTGTGGAAGAAGAAGAAAGAAAGAAATAAAACGTCTAGTGAAAATCAGCCAAGGAAAGAACCCATCACAAGAGTGAATTCTGGTAGTTTTGAGAGAGTCATTTGAGTTGCAAACGGCCATTGTGTATATCTGCATTTTGGATCTCGTCCTTGCCCCGTTCCACTAACACTCCTTAGTCTCAACCTCCGTCCACTGTCTTTAACCAGGCAACCAGACCAGACCCCTCAGAGCCTCCACCGAATACAAACGGCCTTGGTAGATCAAACTTCTTGTATCCGATTGTGTATAATTGTACCTGATTGCATCTTATTTGAACTTATTTGATACTTATCAAGCTTATTGTGACTGGCTACTAGCACTATCCCTTGTACTAAGATATTCTATTGAACTTGGAACCTGGACTAACTCCCGATCACTTTATCCACACGCCTACATCCCGTCTACTTTGTCCAAACGTTGCATACACACACTAGTCCCTGTACTCTAGACCCTGGATGTCTCTAATGAATCTGGCTGGGGCGAACCCCCAGATGTCTTTAGTGATGGAGCACCCCCAGGCCTTCAACAACGGACCCCAGCTGCTGCAACTGCAGGCTCTGCAACAACTGCAGCCGGGCTTGCCCATGGGCAGCCAGGGCCCGATGGCCAACCAGCAACAGCAGTTTGCCCATGCCATGATGAAGCAGCAACAGCAGCAACAGGCTCAGCAACAGGCTCAGCAACAGGCTCAGCAACAGCAACAGCAGCAACAACAACAATTACAACAGCAAGCTCAACCGATGGGCGGCCCGATGAACCAACAACAGCTCTTGGCTCGACAGTTCCAGCAGCAAATGCAGGCCCAACAGGCCCAGCTGCAAGCCCAGCAACAGCAACAACAGCATCTGGCTCAGCAGATGGTCCAACAACAACACTTCATGAACCAGAACCAGAACCAGAACCAGAACCCAAACCTACTGCAGGCTCAGCAAGCTCAACAGCAACAGCAACAGCAACAGCAACAGGTTCAACAGGCTCAACAGCAACAGGTTCAACAGGCTCAACAGCAACAGGTTCAACAGGCTCAACAGGCTCAACACCAGGCCCAGCAACAGGCCCAGCAACAGGCCCAGCAACAGGCAGCAGCTGTTCAGGCCAGACAACAACAGATACTTCTCCAGCAACAGGCTCAGCAGCAGCAAGCTAATAGCTCCCAGTTCCAGCAGAGAAATGCTCCTCAAATGCAACCCCAACAGCCCCCCAGACCCGTAATGCAAAGAGGCAACACTGGCAAACAGTATACCGGTGCTATCCAGTCGAACGTTATTTCTTATAACCAAAGTGCTGCTTCTAGTGGGCCCAACTCGGCCCCGCTTCCGATTTCCCACTCGAATTCAGCCAGTGGGTCAGTAAGCCACACGCCAAAGGTAGCATCCAAACCACAACCACAGCAACCACAACCGCAACAACAGCAAGGCTTTGTATCTCTGGCCCAAATGGCCCAGGCTCAGGCCCAGGCCCATGGTAGTCTGAATGGCAGCACGTTGGTCACTCCGGTGATACCTCAGCAGCAACAGCCTACTCCTAAATCCCAGCCAAGACCGGTGCCCCAGAAGAGAAAGACTGGAAGCTTGTCCAACAGCACTCTGCAGACCCCACAGACTCAGCAGGCACAACAAACCCAACTGGCAGCTAAGCAGTCCAAACAGGCACAACAAACTCAGCAGAAACAGAAACAACAGGCAGCTACTTCCCTGGCTACTTCCCTGGCTGCTTCCCTGGCTGCTTCTCTGACTATTTCTCTGGCTGCTGCCGCTGCTGCCGCTGCTGCTTCTCTGGCTACTGCTGTTGCTCTACAGGGAACCCAGAAGGTGTCGTCTCCTAACACCTTGAACCATTCCCTAGCTCCCACTCAGATAGGCTCCGATGCATTCAAACGAAACATGAACAACGCCGCTGTGATGAGAGTCTTGGAGCTTATTGAATTGATTTCCAATGAATCTATAAACAATCTTTGTACTTTTGAATATTGGAAAGCAATTGTGCAAAACTTCAGTAGTCCTGGAGCTAACTTCAGATTGAATGCTTCTTTCCCTATTGATTCATTCAATGTACGAAGTCACTACACTTTGGATTCTTCTACGTTACCTAGATTTCTTCTTACAAATGCATTATCCCAGAATACCACCAATATTCAGATTCTGTTACCGGGACTTAAGAGTCAAATTTTGGAGAATCAGGGCAACATATTGACCCTGAAATTAATGATCCGTAACCTGTTTAAAGATGGCAGTAATGCTACTATCCAGGGCCAATGTAGAATCCTATTGAATCGTGAATTTAGAATTGAATTGGTGGATATTAACATGACCAGTTACGATCGGTGTCTTTCAATCCAGTCGGTTGAACGACACTGGAAGCAAATAATTAGTCAACCACTCCCTCCACCTCCTAATTCTTCAAATTCCACGGCTTCCTCGTCAGCTTTGACTCAAAGTTTAGCACAAGGGTTGCCAATACTTTTAAAATCTAGTCTTTCACATTCATACGCTAAAAATACTGGGTTTGACGATAATGTGACCCGGTTTTTAAACGTAGCCGATGTGATGCAATTAATGAAGCTGCTCATGTCATTTCTGACGAACAATAACGTTAACCTGCCTCTTGCAGCCATGGAACTCTATATGACTTCCCAAATGCAAATTCAGAAACAACAACAACAACAACAGCAGCAGGCTGCTGCTTCTTCGGGCCAATCTGGATCTCCATTGATAGCTCATCCACCTCCACCTCAATCAAAAGCACAGGGTCCAGATTTGAAACAGGCTTTGTCCAACAACGGCGGCCAAGTCAATTGGATTAGAAGTGCTAGTATGGGGTCCCAGGCGGCGTCGCCTCCAGTTTTTGATAAACAGAAGCGTCGTAAGATGAGTACTAATACCATGAATGGGAATGTCATTGGTATGAACGGTGGTGTATAACCAAAAGCAAAAAAAGGTAATTAATAGTATTAATAGTATTAATAAAATAGGAATAATATAACCAAGTAGCCGAAGTAGACATCTGTAATGGAAGTAGAAAGCTTTCAATGTGCATAGAATTTTCTGGGGTTTCCCGGGTTTCTGAAATTTTGAAATTTGAAATTTTCATTATTATTTTGCTTGGAAGAATTGGTTTTTGAAACAGCTTTTTATCCAGGGGATTGGTTGCTAAAGTGGGTACTATAGAATCAGTGTTGGCCGTAGTTACATGTAGACGTAGAATGGGGACCACTTTCGACCTGGATAAGCCACTCTTTGAGCAGGCCCGTCCAAAGAACTTGAATGAATACATCGGGCAAGAACATCTAGTAGATAAGAAAAATGGAACTGTACGAAATTTCATCAGATTGGGTTATTTACCTTCAATGATCTTATACGGGCCTCCAGGTGTGGGTAAGACATCATTGGCAAGAATTATAGCTCAAGAGATTGGGTATTTATTTGTGGAATTGAATGCAACCACTGCCAACACTGCAGAGTTGAAAGAGGTGGAGAAAGTGATTGAAAAAGAAAATCATAAACGGCTGAAAAATGATACTTTGAAAGTAGTTGTTTTCATTGACGAATTCCATAGATTATCAGTTAAACAACAGGATATCCTTCTTCCTTATATAGAGAGTGGGAAGTTTGTGTTCATTGGAGCTACTCTGGTGGAGCCCCAGACTAGAATACGGCGAGCTATTCTTTCAAGATGCCAATTGTACAAATTGGAGTTGTTAAGTACACATGATTTAAAGCGGGTAGTGATACGGACGTTAAGTATAGAAAACGATAGAAGGCACCTGAAGAATCTACGGTCCTTGGAATTCCATGATGATGCTATCTTGTCCTTAGTCTCTAGAAGTCATGGAGATGCTAGAAATACTATAAAGATGGTAGAGTTTATAAGTAATACCGTCAATGAGCAACTGCATGAAGACTTGGGTGCTTTTATTGTCCTGAACGAGGAAATGCTAAAGTTACTCCTAGACTTCAGATTAAACACAACTAGCTTCCTGAATCGTAGCAATATAGTGACTTTGATGAAGCTTTATGACTCTATGTTTAATATTGGATATAAGAAGAATAAGAAAAGAGGTAAGGAAAAGAGTAATCCTGAAAGTTATACCGTTTCAGAACATATATTGTACGACAACACTGAAGCAACGACTCAAGTAGATACAGATATTAATACTCAGGTAGACGCCGATGTTAAAACTCAGATAGACGCCGATGTTAAAACTCAGGTAGACGCCGAAGTGAAAACCCAGATCGATGAGGTCAAAACCCAAGTTGATGATCCGTTAGATGATGGAAATCCGCTGGTCTTTCATGTCCCTTTGTATGATGACATTCATCATATGTGTCAAGATATCCATGTTTACAATGGGAGTCAAGGAGGAAATCCGAAGCCAAATACAAAGACCCCAAATAAGAAGAGAACATATAGTAAAAAGCAGCAAGACCTTTATAGCAAAAGATTGAAACTCAATGCAGAATTTGGGTCATTACCCTTATCGGCTGGGGAGCTTGAATATAAAGTAGAGTATTCAGATGATAGTGACTTTGAGTCGAATTTACTGTTGGAATATGAAAGTGAAAGTGAACATGGAAGTGAAAGTGAAAGCCATGAACCTAAACAAAAGCTACAGTTTAGAAATCCACTAGAGAGATTCATTTTCTTGTCAAAGCATTATGTTAAAAAGTTAATCCAGAATGGTGAATCGGAAACATTTGTCTGGAAGAAATTACTTTTGTTTGTATGTTTATATGTTGATACAAAATCCATAAAGTTAACCGAATTTATGGGTATCTTAAAGAGTTTCAATATGGCTTCAGTTAACAAGGAGTTGATTTTACAAAATATGGCAGCTAAGATTACAGTATCCCGTAAGCTTTCTATAAATGCACAAAAAGAAGATCCATTATTTAATTTCAACATACTTCGAAAATACTTCAAAGAAAGAAGTTTGCAAGAAGAACCACAGAATGAACTGAAAAAGGATGAAGTAGAGTTTGAAATTGTATACGAAGACATCAAGGATCGACTTGTTGAAGAAAAGGTAAAAGTACCAGAGCTGGACTTTGTTACTTTTCCGGTGGAAGAGTACAAAGATGAGGATGCTGATTTGTGGTCACAAACATGGAAATGATGGAAATAAAAAGGAATGAATACAAAAAGGGATTTGGAATAATAATAAAAATCTAAGAAGAAGAATGTTTATTAAGTCGAATATGATCCGGAATCTATTTAAAAGATTATTAAGAATATTGGAATCTTCCACTGTGTTACTCATTAACTTACTTTTACTGTTCAGGTTTGGAATTCTTAACTTCTACAAGGCCTACGCATTTGCTAGTTTGTTCACTTTGGAAGCTATTATATTGGGGCTTTCTTATTGTTTAAATCAAATTTCGGGATACACAAGTAGTAAATTGGTATTTGAAAATACTGCATTCCAGGACCAACTAGTGACTAGATCGTTGCTTCATGTCGTCTATTGGACTAATACGTCGAGTTCAGTGATATCGAAGTCGGCATTTTCAAATGAAGAACCGCAATTTCAATCTGGCATTTCCTTTGATATCTTTAACTTTGGCAGTATCGAAGTACCTGAAGCTGTTGAAGAGGAAAGAATAACTAATGATGTTGTTGTGGATGCTGAAGATGCTAAAGATTTTAATGATTTAACTGTAAAGATTGCCACCTCGGAGAACAAGAATTTAATCAATGAAATCAACGACGAAACCGCTAGTCTTATAGAACCAGAAGATAATGACATTAATGTTGAATCTATAAATGGAAGAGAGCCGGTTAAAGTCCACCGAATGCTGTCAAAAGGTTCCAACTTCTTCAAGCAATGGAGGAAGCATACATAAGGTAATATTATATAGTACAAATAAATCTACAATAAATCTACAATAAAGTCATCAACTAATATTTTTATTAGTGTAATTTTAACAACGGATAAATATCAAAACAAACAATATACTTTAAAAGATTAATAGGATACGCTTGTTTCCAATCAAAATATGATGCTATAATACAAAAGTATGATCTAAGATGTGCTAAATGTTATTTTCCAAATATATTTCTTTAAAACATAAAACCCTTTAATATCTTTCCTATAATCATTAGTTAGAGGCTTCAATGTTTTCTGCTAATTTGGTTTGTTCGTCTCCTTCTTGTTCTTGTTCTTCTGAAGTTTCTGCTTCTTTAGCGTCTTCTTGCTCTTGCTCTTGTTCACCTTCTTCTTCGTTGTCTTCTTCTTCTTCTTCGTCATCGTCTTCTTCTTCTTCTTCGTCATCATCATCGTCACCATGGCTTTCATCGTCACCTAAAGCAGCAAACATATTTACAGCAGATTGAACAGAATCAGATCTCTTCAGATTATCTCTAGCCAAGTTAGTGGAACTTGCTTCCGAAACAAGGTTTGGTCTATTTGATTGAGATCTTGAAACAGCAGTAAATCCACGAGAATCCTTTTGTGGAGGACCTCTTAAGTCTTTCAACAGACCTTTATTGGAAGATGAACCCCAAGAAGAACCAGCACCAGCACCTCCTCTAGAAGAGTTAGATCTAGAGTCATTATTTTTATTTTTTCTTCTCTTTTCAGCAGCAGCTCTTTCTTCCTCATACTTTTGTAATTCAGCTTCATCATGAATTTCTTGAATGGTTTTTGGACCACTATCGTTCTTTGAAGAAGCCCAGTGCTCTTTTCTTAAATCTATTAAGTCCATTAACATGAATTTAATTCTTGATGAAAGTTTAACATTTTCTAAAATAGTTTCGACATTGTCGAAAACATAATTTAATGCAGCCTTTGTTTTTTCTTTGGTTTCTAATCTAGCACCAACAGTCTTAATTAATTGAGACAAGTTTTCTAATCTATCTTCAGAAGGATCTTCGGTATTAGAAGATTGATCTTTCAAACAAATCAAAATGACTTGATCATTCAACATATTTAAGATGTATAAATGACCAATGAATTTAACTAAACCAAGACCTCTTCTCTTAGCAGCAGCCATGACATAATATTCATCAGACATCATTTCTGGTTCTAATGGAGTACCATCTGGGTTAGTTGGTAATTTATCAGTCCAACCCTTTTCATATTCTTCTTGACAAGTAGATAATAAGATTCTTCTTGCTAAATCACCACCCTTGGAAACTTCACCATTTCTATCAACCATATTAACATCTTTAATTTCAGTGGACATTTGTTTACACATTTTAGCACATAATTGAGCATACATTGAAGACCAATATGGTTCATCACATGCTTTAGCAAAAGTTAAAGATATCACTTGTCTTACAGTCTTTGCATTTTCTTCCCATTTACTTTGATCGGCAATCTTCATGATATCATCCGAAATTGGTTCGAACATTTCTAATGTTAATTTATTCAAAAGAGATTTAATCTTTCTTTCAATATCTTCTTCATCCAATAAGATAGAACCATCTGGAGCAGTTTTAACTTCTTCTTTCTTGGCTCTAGATCTTGGAACCCATCTATTTTCGGATTTCTCCAATGGCTTAACTTCTTCTTTAGGTTTGCTTGGTTTATCATCATCTCTTTCTCTTCCACCTCTCTTGGATTGACCCTTTCTAGTGGATTTATCTCTTGGACCTCCAGATGATCCACCTTTTCTTTTAGATCCACTTCTTGAGTTTTGTCTTCCTTCACCGAATTGGCCGCCTCTAATTGGACCATTACCGAATCTAGAAAGGTTACTACTACTTCCAAATTTACCACCCATGGAACGGTTAGATTGAGCACCTTGTCTCTTATTACCGGTTATACCTAAGCCTTCTAATTTGCTCTTCCATTCAGGGTCAATAGATACTTGACATGGTTCTTGGAATTGCATCAAAAATACTGGATCATATCTGTATTTATGGCTTTCAAGTTTCCATTTGGCATCAGGACCTTGCAAAGGTTCTGGGTAAGCAATGCTGTATGGGTCATCGATAGGTTTAGCTTCTTTGACCTTAGAGAAGAAATCGGAAAGAGTGAAACTTGGTACTTCTTCGGCTGGTTCTTCGTCTTCCTTGGGTTCAGAAGATTCTTTTGGTTCAGCTTCACCGGTGACTTCGGTCTTCGAAGCGTCGGTAGTAGCTGGTTCAGATTCGGCGGTTTCAGAAGCAGCTGGAGCAGATGCTTCAGTAGAAGCTTCAGCAGCAGCAGAATTTTCAGCAGAAGTTTCAGCAGGAGTTTCAGCAGGAGTTTCAGCAGGAGTTTCAGCAGCAGCAGCAGCAGCTTCAGTGGTATTAGTGGCTGGAGCAGATACTTCCTTTTGTTCTTCATTGGCAGTTTCTGGTTCTACAGCTTGTTCCTTGGCGGCGGTTTCTACTGGTTTTTCGGCGACTTCTGGCTTTTCTTGTGGAGGTTGTGGCTTTTCAGTGACGGCTTCCTTTGGATCGTCTTCCTTTGACTTCTTAGCGGCCTTGGCCCTTTCCAAGATTCTTCTTCTGAATTCTTCAGCGACGGAGGCCGCAGAAGAAGCAGCTGGAGCAGCAGCTGGGGTAGATGCAAATGAAGCGGAGGCTGGAGCAGAAGCAGAAACAGCTGGAGCAGCAGCCTTGATGGAGGCAGCAGCAGAAGTAGAAGAAGCACTAACTGGAGTAGCAGCTGGAATAGCTGGGGAAGCAGAAGAAGCAGTAGTGGCAGCAGCAGCAGTGGCAGCAGTGGCGGCAGCAGCTGGAGTGGCGGCGGCGGCTACTGGAGCAGAAGTAGCTGGACTACTGGTGTTTAAAGATGCAATGCTGGTGGCTGGAGAAGAAATAGGGGTAGTGGAGCTGGAGATTCTCTTCTTTTCTTCCAAATCAATCAGTTTACCTTCCTTGTCGGTGATTTTGATTTTGCCACCACCGGAAATAGGAGTAAACTGTGGTACTGGAGACTTTGCTTGAGGCAGCAGCAACAGGGCTTGGGCTTGTTGGTAAGCCAGTACTGGAGGCATGTTAGGAACCATGGTGTAACCGTAAGGGTTAGCATAGTAGCCGTAGTACATATTCTGAGGATATTGGCCATAGTTGTACTGGTTAGCAGCGGCAGCAGCAGCAGCAGCAGAAGAGGAAGGACCTCCAACACCACCAGCACCACCGGCACCAGGAATCTTTTGGTTTGGATAAGAACCTTGGGTCTTACGGTAACCAGAACGGTTGGCACCACCTTGACCGCCGTGTTGACCGCCGTGTTGTTGGTGATTGTTGCTGTGGTAGTGTTGATTATGATTTCTGTTATTGTTGTAAGGCTTGGAGTTGTACTGCTTAGGGGTGGTGGAGGAGGAGGAAGCAGCAGAAGGACCATTTGGATATTGATTAGTGGTGGTAGTAGAAGTACCAGAAGGACGGTTGGAGCCATTGGCAGCAGCGGTAGTGGAAGTGGTGGCAGGGGCGGCAGGGGTAGAGCCAGGGGTAGAGCCAGAAGTAGCAGCAGCAGAAGTGTCTGATTGACCTTGAGCGGAGGACTCTGGAGTGGCCTTGGAGGTGGCTACAGCAGGCGAAGAAGAGCCTTGGGCTGCGGTGGCGTCAGCAGCAGCCGCAGGAGCAGCAGTGCCGGCGTCAGTTTTATGACTTTCAGACATAACGGGATGGGCTATGTTCAAAAGTTATAAAAGGATTGAGTGAAAAGAAAGGAAAAAAAGTCGATCTCCTCGAATTTTTTTTGACCGCCAAAATGGAATAAATTTTTCGTATGCCAGAGTGAAAAAAATAAAATAAAATAAAATAAAATAAAATGTAGGGAAAGGAATTAAGAAGAGGGAGAGTGAGAAAGAGGAGGGTAGGAATGTAGGAAGAGAGCTGAGGGTTTGAGGATGGGAGTGTAAGGTGTAAAGGGAGGAAGCATGGGAAGAGTATAGGAGTATGAGAAGATTACGGGGGAGTGGCTGGAATGACGAGATGAGAGGGAGATGTAAGTGAAGAGGAGGGGTGAGTGAAGATATGAAGAGCAGTGATGAGTGAAGATATGAAGAGCAGTGATGAGTGAAGAGATACTGCTGGAGTTCTTGATCGGATCTGTGTAGAATACTATCTTTTTCTACACTAATCTTTAGCATACTCTCTTTTAGTATACTAACATTTACTATACTTTTACTATTCTAATCTTTACTATATTAATATTTACTATTTATCATACTAATCTTTAGCACTCCAAGGTGATGATCGCGTGGAAGAGCCACTAGAGGCCAATAACATATACACAGTCATAAATAACTTCCAGCAAGTGGGTGTGCTGATCCATCACAAGCAGATGCGCAGGGGCAGACGAGAGGAGCGGCTAGGAGGTCAGTGAGACGAGGTGAGCGAGACGTAGACGTGGACTTGAACGGGACGTGGACGTCCTCAATGAGGGAGATGCAACGAATGATGAGCTGATGGAGGTCAGCGAGAGAACATAGGATGGGATGAGGGGAACGAAGAAAATAATAGGGGTGGTCAGCAAGAAAGAGCAATGAAGCTGAAGCTAGAAGCTATGACATATGAACCTATGAAGCTATGAATAGACATGTCTAACAGAATAGGATAGCAATATAATATATATATATATATATATTTTTTTTTTGTATGCATATTATGTATATAATTATGTATATATATTACATAGGTATATAGATGTGTACCAACAGGATGAAGAACTTTAATACTTTAAAGGTGCCTTATAATACTCGTTACGAAGCATCTACGAGATAAACGAGAAAATACTGTTTGGATCTGCCAGTGACTCGAGCCAGTCCTCGAAACAAGGTGCTTGACTGGATTTCAACCTGCAATTTGTATCTAGACCCTGTGTGATACGAGGTATCTTCTGTCACAAGAGAATCTATATACTTGCATCTAACTGGTTTGTAACTACCTGGTTTGCATCTACTGGTATGTATCTACTGATGTTAGTGGGTCGCCGTGCATTTCTCTAGCGCATTACTGGCACATTACTGGCACATTTCTGTGACTGCCGAAATAATCTGGCATGAGTATACAGATAAATGGGCCAATGTAGTAGTAGAAGTAGCGAGAAAAAAGCTAGTAGCTACAGAAGAATGGTTAAGCTGATTAGGCTAAAGAATCTACTTCTGATTACACAAGCTGAATCCCGGCCAGAGTACTGCCATTGCTATTCCTGTGTCAGTTTCAGTTGCCGGTTCAAGTTGCTCGTCTTTCGTGGGATGCCATCAGCGGTAACGATAATCACTGAAAATATCACGCACGGCGGCCCGGTTGAAAAATTATACAGAGTACAAAGAGAACAAAGGATTACTGAGTCAACGGGTGGTAGAAAGAGGACATATTGTAAAAACAGGGGGTGGGGTTCGGGGTTAGTATAGCCGAATGTATCCATTTCCATACAATTTATTTTTCCATTTCCATCTCCATTCTATTTCCATTTCCGTCTCCACTCTTTTTCTACTTTGTTAGTGTTTCAGGGTTCTGTTCACTGATTCTTGATTCTCGGTGTTACGAAATGGTTTCAAATTGGGGCATGTATTCAGCGGTATTCTCTAGTAAAACGCAATGGAGTCACTGAATAGTCATCTATTTTTTCGACAGTGGTACTATGCTACTGTTTATATGTCCTCGTTCTTTATTCTTGACTTCTCTATTCTCAGTCTTAATAGCGCCTAAGTAGCATCTAAATATTACCTAGTTAGAGAGCGCTGCGCTCACTGAAAAGAACCTAGTGAGACACCTATGCCAACGTGCTGAGCAGAAGCGTGGTACATCTTCGCCGTTTGCCCAAATTTCTCTAATTGTGTACTGAAATCTTATTCTCTACGTCTTTACAAGGATAACTGCCGGATTTGTTTTTACCTAAACGTGGTGCTGTGGAGTGTTCCACTCGTAATATCTATACTCTCTCTCTATGCTATTTACTGTGTACTGTGCAAGTAATGCTCCCGCTTAGTTTCCAGCACTCGCTGGCGTTCGTGCTAGGCGCCTCCCACTTATCCTGGAGGCAAATGATAACCCCCAAGAAATCAAATAATAGCAAAATCAAGATTTGCCGTCCAACAGCAGTGGTCAAACGCTCCGTCACAAAACATCAATAATTACTCAATAACTTTGGAATAAGATGACCGTTGCCGTTACTCAGAAATACGTGTACGAAGGAGGAATCAAACCGTACTTTGACCAACAGGTTCAAGACACAGAATTACGAATCCAAGCCACGACACAGAACCTCCGTAGACTCGAAGCACAGAGGAATAAACTCAACAATAAAGTCAGACAATTGAAGGATGAATTGAGGTTGCTTCAAGAACCAGGTTCGTACGTTGGAGAAGTGGTGAAGGTGATGGGTTTAAAGAAAGTCCTTGTCAAGATTCACCCGGAGGGGAAATATATTGTTAATATCCTGAAGGATATCGATATTAAGAAATTGACCCCTTCATTAAGAGTGTGTTTGAAAGCAGATTCATACGATTTACATAAGATTTTACCTAATAAAGTAGACCCCTTGGTGTCACTTATGATGGTGGAAAAGGTGCCAGACTCCACCTATGATATGGTTGGTGGGTTAGATAAACAAATTAAAGAAATTAAAGAAGTCATTGAATTGCCAGTGAAGCATCCCGAATTATTTGAAAGTTTGGGGATTGCTCAACCTAAGGGGGTTATCCTTTATGGGCCTCCAGGTACCGGGAAGACATTGTTAGCTAGATCTGTGGCCCATCATACCGAATGTAAATTTATCCGTGTTTCTGGTTCAGAATTGGTCCAGAAATATATCGGTGAAGGTTCCAGAATGGTTCGTGAATTGTTCGTTATGGCCAGAGAACATGCTCCTTCAATTATCTTCATGGATGAAATTGATTCCATTGGTTCTTCAAGAGTTGAAGGATCCTCTGGTGGAGATTCTGAGGTTCAAAGAACCATGTTGGAATTATTGAATCAATTGGATGGGTTTGAAAGTTCTAAAGATATCAAGATCATCATGGCTACCAATAGATTGGATATATTAGACCCTGCTCTTTTAAGACCAGGTAGAATTGATAGAAAGATCGAATTCCCAGCTCCAACTGTCACTGCCAGAACCGATATCTTAAAGATCCATTCAAGATCCATGAATTTAACTAGAGGAATCAATTTAAGGAAAATTGCTGAAAAGATGAATGGTTGCTCCGGTGCCGATGTTAAAGGGGTGTGTACTGAAGCAGGGATGTATGCCTTAAGAGAAAGAAGAATCCATATAACACAAGAGGACTTTGAATTGGCTGTGGCCAAGGTCATGTCCAAGAACGACGAAGGGTCTGTATCGTTAGCCAAGTTGTTTAAGTAATGCAATCAGTCTAAACAGTTATACGTAGCAATCACTTCATCTCTATTAGTCTGTTGTGTCTGTAGTCTTGTCTCTTGTCTTTAATATGAACACGAGTCCAGTACCCCGAAACGGAAATAATCGAAAAAAAACGAGGGCAGAAAAATAAAAGTTATAAGAATTTCAGAAAATTCAAAACGGTTTAAACTAGTCAAGTTTGAAGGAAACAAGGAGTTCCTGGATATTTATTTTGGAGATTTTTTGATTTACTCTGGTATATTCTGGTATCATTAGAGACTAGGGATAGATTGGACAATGAGAGCAATCATAATCTTGGCTTTGATGACCGTTGCCTGGGGGGACATTCTGCAACTGATTTTGGCAGCAGATAAATTATTGGCCTCAGAAGGACCTACGGGGAACGTGTTAAGACTGTATGAACAATTGATACGTGATATTGAACGGGATGGGGACGTAGAGGAGCTGCAACTTCCAAAATTATACTTCAAGAAGGCCCTTGTATCGATGTCTCTTAACAAGCAACTGGCTGCAATTGCCGACTTGAAGACGTGTTTGAAGTTGGACCCCAAGATGACGACAGCTCGTAATAAACTTGTAGATTTGCTTCAGGAAAGGGGTGAATTCGATGTAGCATTGGAATATCTATCAGAAGAAGGTTCAAACGTGGATCAAATAGCATTGGTTCAGAGCTCTAAGGAGCTTTACCATAACTCGATTGAAGCTGCTAGAGTGGCCCTTGAAGGCAAGGATTATTCGAAATGTATTGGTGATTTGACCAATGGGGCCTTGGTAGTGGCTCCCAGCGTGTTGGAACCTTACAATTTACGACTTGAATGCTTGAAAGCAGACATCAATGGTGGAAATAAGGTAGACCATTTCAGATCTATCGTTAAAGATGTAAATAGTATGATTGGATTGACCCAGCCAATTCAGGGGTTGCCGCTTTATAATGAATTATCTGGATACTTGTTGTACACGCAGGGCCAATTCGAACTGTCGTGGAAAGTCATCAAGAACTGTCTTCGAATCAATAACGATTTCAAGGACTGTGGGACCACGTCCAAGTTCTACCTGAGATACCAGGAGTTTTTGAAGCTATTTGAAAGGTATCTGATTGTGAACAGTTATTTATACGTTGAAGGTGAAAATTCCGGGGAAATCGATGACGATATTGCCTTATCTGTTGAAGATTTCCAGTTTTTGAAGAAGTTCCTTGTCGATGACGCCTTGAAAGTGTCGAAATTGGAGAAGAAGAAGCTTCCATATTCAATTTCCAGTAATTACGATTATTTGCTTTGGAAGGCCCAAGAATTTCAGAAATCCGAGGGCATTGATGGTCTGATCACATTGAATTTCATAGAAGATCTTGGCAAGTTGGTCTGTGAAGCACACGTTCATGCTGGAGATTCAAGTTCTTCGTATTGTAAAGACATTGAAGATTCGCCGGAAAATCCATTTTTCCCTCGTCATGCTTATACGTTCGATCAATTGTGGCATAAGAAGCAATACCAGCAGGCCAAGGAGTTGTTGGACAAGTTTAACGGAAACTTGAAGAAGTCGGAGCTTTTCAGCAGCAGGTTGGCCAAGGTAGAGCAGTTGCAAAGACAACAGGAGCAGAGACAGCAGCAGGAGCAGAGACAGAGACAACAACAGCAGTATCAACAGCAACAGCAAAGACAAAGGCAATATCAGCAACAGCAGCAACAGCAACAGCAGCAACAGAAGCCATTGGTCGATTACTACAAGGTCTTGGATGTGGGCAAGGACGCCGACGAAAAAACCATTAAGAAGGGGTACAGAACACAGACGTTAAAGTACCATCCAGATAAGTACAAAGGAGGAGATCTCAGTCAGGAGCAGATGGAAACCAAGATGCAAGAGATCAACTTGGCGTACGAAGTGCTTTCTGATCCGAACAAGAGGAGACAATACGACCAAGGAGTGGATCCTAACGATGCCTCCGCACAACAAGGACCGAATTTCGGGGGCCAGAACTTCAACTTTGGAGGCTTTGACGGCGGGCAGTTTTTCGACCAGTTCATGAATGGCGGCGGGTTCCAGTTCAACTTTGGAAATAACCAGGGCGGTCAGCGTAAGCGTCGAAACAGATAAGACCCAAAGACCCAAAGAAACGCCAAAATACCCAAAGAACAGCCAATATTACAAAAGAATAGCCAATATAACACAAGAACAGCCAATATAACAAAAGAGAAACAGTTGAAACAGCCGAATGAATAGCTGAAGAAATAACTGAAGAAATAGCTGGAGGAATAGCGGTGATAGATGAAAAGAGGTAGTAAAGAGAACTAGTGTAAAAACGGTTATATATGTTACGCCTGATAGATCTGACGACAAGCAGGAGTATAGGCGAAGTATAGGAAGCTGTGAAGTACAGGTGAAGTATTGGAGTACGCTAGGTAGAGGTGAAGTATAGGATTACGATGTATGAAGAGTATAGAGATAGAGATGGGGAGTAACGAAAATGAATAGAATAATATCAACGATGTAGATGTGGTAGTATAAGTGGTAGTATAAGCGGTGGTATAAGTGGTATAAGTGGTGGTGGAAATGTTATAAGGTGGTAGTGATAGAGTAGTGGTGGTGGTAGTACGGTACCGCTGAGTCGGCGCCGGGCTTCCAGTCTGAGCAAAAGGACTGCCGTTCTCGTCGAGAAATGACGCGCGTGCAGCCTCCGCATTGTGTGGATACTGTGGTTCGCTTCTCCGTTTCTGAATTCTGTTATCGGCGGGCCGTATAGGGAAGAGTTCAGGACGTGCGAGGAAAAATATTTTTATTTTTTGGTTATGTGTCCTACACATAGTCTATCTTCCAAAATCTATATAAGCAGGGCAAAAGGGCCCTCTAAAATTTAATACCCAGACTTTCTTTAGACTATATTTAAAGTTTCTTAGATTGATATAATAAAATGAAGTTTGCATTCAGTTTGACCGCTGCATTGAGCATTTTGACCGCCATCGATGCCTTCCCAATCAACTTTGGTGTCCAAAACGCCCTCTCCTTGAGTGAAGAATTGTCCGCCATTAAGGGGGCCCTTGCCTACCTTGGAGGCGAACAAGAAGATGAACAAAAGGAAGAAGATGTTGTCAATGACCCATTCGGAAGATTCGCCGGCTTGCCTTTGATCGACACCGACGAATTCCAACAACTCATCTCCGCTGCTGGCTTGGAAGCAAGAGCTAATGTCTTGTACAACATCTCCAAGGAATCCATACGTGAATACGGCCACCCAACCAGAGTCATTGGCTCTCAAGGTCACTGGTCAACTCTTGGTTACATTATGACCGAATTACGTAAATTGGATGGTTATTACAACGTTTCCACCCAAAGTTTCCAAGCTATCGACGGTAAGGTCAACGCTTACTCCCTTTTGATCGATGGTGTTCAACCATTATCCGTTGAACCACTTCTGTTGACTCCTCCAACCAAATTCTATCGTCCTGTTCACGGTAACTTGGTATTAGCCAACGGTGACGGTTGTAACGTTGAAGATTACCCAGCTTCCGCCAACAACTCCATTGTCTTGGTCAAGCGTGGTGTGTGTCCATTCGGTGACAAGAGTGTCAGTGCTGGTAAGGCCGGTGCCTTGGGTGCTATCATCTATGACCCAGCTGGAGGTCCACTTCACGGTACCTTGGGTACTCCAACCGGTGAAGAAATCGCCACTGTCTCCATCTCCAAGGAAGACGCCCAACCATACATTGATCAATTGTCTGCTAACCCAGACCTCCCAATCTTGACCACTTTATACGTCAACTCTTACGTTAAGAACATCACCACCAAGAACGTTATTGCTGAAACTGTTCTTGGTGACCACGATAACGTTGTTCTGCTTGGTGCCCATTCTGACTCCGTTGAAGCTGGTCCAGGTATCAACGATGACGGTTCCGGTTCCATTTCTCTTTTGGAAGTAGCCACTCTTTTAAGTAACTACACCGTCAACAATGCCGTTAGATTTGCTTGGTGGGCTGCTGAAGAAGAAGGTTTGTTAGGATCCACTTACTACGCTGAATCCTTGTCTCCAGAAGAAAACCAAAAGTTACGTTTCTTCTTGGATTACGATATGATGGCCTCTCCAAATTACGAATACGAAGTCTACGATGCTAACAACGTCGACCATCCAAACGGTTCCGGTGATATCAAGGACTTCTTCATTGACTGGTACACTGCCAACGGTTACAACTACACTTTGGTTCCATTCGATGGTAGATCCGATTACGTTGGGTTCATCGATGGTGGTATCCCAGCTGGTGGTATTGCCACTGGTGCTGAAGGTATCAAGGACGCCAAGAGTCAAGAACTTTTCGGTGGTGAAGTTGGTCACCAATTCGATGACTGTTACCACGAACTCTGTGACGACTTGCTGAACCCTAACTACGACGCTTGGGTTGCCAACACCAAGTTGATTGCCCACTCTGTTGCTTACTTTGCCAAGTCCTTCGATGGTTTCCCAGCCAGAGAACCAGTTCCAGAAGTCAAGGCTACCTCCAAGGCCTCTTCCTTCGCCCGTCGTGGTGACTTGTACGTCATCTAGATAATCTAGACAAGCAAGCATCCAACATTAATAAATGAATGAAAGAAAAAGATCATGGCGATCTAAAATTAAAGTATAAAGGTAAATTATTTAGAAGATAAATAGACATGGTAAATATAATGATTCCAATAACAAATGTAGCCGATAAAGTTGGTTTGTTTTCGTTCGTTTTCATTCGTTTTCGGAGTATGGATTGGACTTCCGAGTCAGATACGGGTTCCAGAGTCCGCTACTACCAGGGCTCGAGTCAGGATGGAGTCAAAAGGCGGGATCCTAGCTTCTCATATAAACCCCGAATTAGGTAATAATATCCAAGCGTAGCCAAGCTTATACAACGGTCTCCGATAAGTACCTGGAACCTGGTACCTGGAACCTGGAGTCACTTATCGAAGGTAGGTTATAGCCGCAAACGAAGAAAGGCAACAAGCAATGGAGTCAAATTGTGGATATAATTACCTTAGAAGTAATGTTTTTCCCTTCGCCTTTGCCATAGTGAAAAAAAAATGTGGGGGACAGCAAAACAAGAAACAAGAGGATCACGAGAAAAGATAATTAGAATAGCTAATTTAGCTTAGATCCTGGATCCTGGTCCAACGGCTCCTAAACGTGCACGAAAGCTTTTGTGATAAAATATTGAAGCAACAGTGGTTAATGTATACATATTTACCTTGAAAAGAAATCCAAGATGTGGGGGGCCAGGGTGAATGGCGTGGGGGTTTCGAACGGGACAATATGCGGCAGAAATAGCAGGATGACACAAATTAAAATTCAAATAAGTAAAAAAAAAAAATAATGGTAGTTCACATATTTTCCGTCTATCAGAGTGAGTTTTCCGAAAAGCCATCTCTCCCCCACCTTATCAGTCTCATGCCTAAAAATCCCCACCATAATAATAATAATAATAATCAGCAAGCCCCAAAAATAAATTGGCCCTCCACCCCCTTAGCCAGAAAAATATAAATATATCACGAAATCATCAATTGGATTGAAATGTTAAATCTTGTCAATAGAAGATTTATTTCAATACTAGCAAGTAGAAGATATATTAATACATATACAATGTCAGGTAAACCACAAGTGTTAAGAGTTGGAAATTATCCACACTCTGAAAAAGAATGGACTGCTCTTGCTGAATACGCAGAAGTACTTACTTGTGAATCAAAGACTCGTGAAGAGTTTATTAGTGACTTGAAAACTAAGTATAGCAATGTTGTTTCAGTTTCTCGTACTTTTGACAGTATTAAGCAAACCGGTAGATTTGATCGTGAGATTGCTAGCGCTTTCCCAAAATCAGTCAAGTCTTTACTGCATACTGGTGCAGGTTACGACCAAATCGATGTCCAAGAATTTACTGATCTTGGTATTCAAGTTTCTAATGTTACTGATCCAGTTGAAGCTCCAACTGCTGATACTGCAGTTTATTTATCTATCGCTGCCACTAGAAATTTCCAAATTGGTCACAATTTGACTCTTCAAGGTGAATGGTTAAAGGCAAAATCTGCTGGTGCCCCAATGGGTCACTGTCCAGAAGGTAGAGTTGCTGGTATTTTAGGGTTAGGTGGTATCGGTAGAGCCATTCATCGTAGATTAAAGCCATTCGGTTATGAAAAAGTTATTTACCATAACCGTTCCAGATTGAGTCCTGAATTAGAAGATGGTGCCGAATATACCACATTTGATGACTTGCTCGCTCAAAGTGATGTCCTTTTCATCTCTATCCCATTAAGTAAAGCCACCACTGGTATCATTAATAAAGAATCTTTTGCCAAGATGAAATCTCATGTTGCTATAATCAACACCGCCAGAGGTGCTGTCATCAATGAAGATGATTTACTTGTTGCTCTTAAAGAAGGTACCATTGGTAGTTTAGGTAGTGATGTCTTCAGTAAGGAACCTCAAGTGTCCCAGGAACTCTTGGAATTACCAAATGTAGTTTCTTTACCACATATGGGAACTTACACTTATGAGGCTCTGCACAATCTTGAAGCCTGGGTTATTTCTAACATTCAACTGTTCTTGTTGACTGGTAAGGTCAGAACTGTTGTTCCAGAACAAAAGGGCATAGATTTTGGGGTTGAACCATTGGTTAAAAAATAGACGAGTTGATCCTTCAAGAGAAGATTAATACATATAGAGATTACAATAACATGACATGTAGAACCGATCAATATACAAGGAGTCATTTAGCAGTTTTTGGCTGCAAATGAAAATTAATTTTGGCTGTAAATTTTTATAAAGTTAATAGTTTTTATAAATTTCTGGCTGTAAAAAATTTATTAGTTTTTGGCTGTAAATAAATTTGCAGCAGTTTACTTCTTTATCACGTGCAGCATCAACGTTTGACCACTAAATTGTCTTCTATTATTTAGCCTAGGAAGAAAATAATTGAGAGCCTTCTTTGGTCACGTGCAAGTGGCTTTAAACTGATAACCTTTTCGGTAAAAACTTAAAAACTGGAAAATATTACCTGAAAGTTCCGGTAGATACTATTAATGTGGCAAAATTGTGTGTTTCGGCGTAATCTTAATCACCCGAAACATTTTGATGAATTAGTGAAATTGCTTCGGAATCAAAGATCCTATTCTCGTCAGCTACTGTTCCTGATACTGTGTCTGGGAGAGAAAATTCTTATCTAAACAATCAGTGATGAACGGCCCCAAAAATTTGTATCCATTACAGGACAATGCGCAGTTGACGTGAAAACAGGCATGCTTATTAAGATAATACGAGTCTAGAAATGGAGAGGCTGGGGCGCTCGGAAGAGAACACAATAGAACGGTAATGCTGGACCACCAAGTGAAACTAGAAAAGGAAAAGAGCATGTAGTAAAGGTAAAGGCAAAGAGTAAGAATGAGTAAGAATTGTAGATAGAATGTAGATAACAGAGTGTGTTCCAGGTGTAAAGCATGTGTCTTTCATGTGTCTTTTACGTTGCGATGACCCAAAGATAGCTCTCCTCTGGCTCTCCTCTTTCATCCTCGCTCCTCTGGGAGCCGAGAGATATTCCCGAGGTAAGAAGCAGAAGCCCGCTCAGAAGTGGACAGACAAAGTATTCTTGAAAGATTGGTAAGCATGAATATATAGGGTTGTAGTCACCAGTTGTTTGCTGTAGAAGTTGGACTAAGCTAAACGTACATATCCACATAAAGGTAAATAACTCTATCACCTGGCGTGGTATCCCATCGCTTCTTTCTAGTAAGGAATTCTAAGCGCAAAACTAGATGATGGATGCAATGCCGATGACGGGAAGGAGAAAAAAAGAGAAGCACAGAAAAACCAGATTAGCGCCTAGATGGGGCAGGGGGGCCACGCCGTCATGCAAGATTGAGATGAGATGAGTGGTTCCCGGGAGATGGAATTCGATGCCCTATTCTGCCCTATTATGTCCAATGATATCGGGAACGATTATTTGCCTGGTCTGTTGTGGGTATCGAACCGTTGTGTTCCAATGAGACTTAACTTATTTGTATCTCTCTTCACCTGCTGGGCCAGTATGCGCGCTTGGCAGATGCTACCCCAGGCTGGCGGGAGCGGAAGCACATAGATCTAGGCTAAAGACATAGAAAATATACAGCAGATTTATAGAATACAAAAGATATATAGATGATAGAAGACATAGAAGATAGAAGATGGTTGATAGAAGATAGTTGATAGAAGACATAGAAGTTTCTGATTAAAATAAGAAAGGGCAGTGCCTGACTATCTGTGTCTGAATATCTGGCCGGTCCAAAGAGTCATACGCAAGCAATCCCGAAAAAAGACCGTGGAAGTTCACCCTCTGGAGCCGGCTCGCACCCACGCCAATCCAATTTCTGGTGGCTACTCCACACCCACAAGTTGTTCTTCGCTCGCAAAAGGCGCCCAGAGTTGGCGCCCAGAGTTGCTACCAACGCTCATTTCCCTCAGCATTCTTAGCCCTCTCCGCCAGCACCATCATGACTCTCTGTGTATCAATGTCTTGTTTGTTGTTATAATTTTACATTCTCTCGTATGCTCTGAGATGCATGCCGTTCGTATACCCGCCATTGCGTCTATGACTCTGCTCTGCTCAATGCTTGCTTACCTGCTTACCTGCTTACCTCCATGTGCTTCCTGCTACCCTCGTTATCACCGTCATTGCTTCTGTCCTGTCCAAATGTGAGACCGGCGTGAGTCCGAAAAAAAAAAGTGTTTAAAGCGCATTTTTAATACTTTTTTTTTTTATTTCCAGTTTTTTCAAACTTCGAAATTCAAAGAAAAAACCCTTTCAACCACCAGATTGTGTTTTTTTAAGTGACACCCTTTCTTATTTATAGCTGTTTTTAGGGCCCGCTGTGTTTCGTGCTAGCTGCTTTTGAGTGTGAAATCTGCTTTTTTAAACAAAAGATAACCGGGTGTTTTCTGTTAATCTCCAATTTCCGATACCAATACCGATACCGATACCGATTAATTTCAGTTTCTGAAAAGTCCTACGGTCACACCATTGTATCAGCTTAAAACATTTTAATATATTTTATTAGTATTCTTAGTATTTCCACATTCCACGAACTGTTAAGAAGTACTAATTGACTGAAATTATAAGAAAGTATATCATTCCTCTTTCTTTCCTTTCATCACCCCCACTTATTCATTTTCGAATTTCTATCAACTGTTTCTTTCCACCATGGACACCCAAGAAAGACTTCAACCTAAGGTCATTGCCACCGGCGAAGCCATCGAAATAGACTACGAAGCCTTGCCTGAAGATGCCTCCTTGTCTGCCCACTTGTTTGCTGGTGCCTTTGCTGGTATCATGGAACACACCGTCATGTTCCCAATCGACTCCTTGAAAACAAGAATGCAAATGGCCAAATCCACCAATGAGTTTTCCAAGGGGATCATTGGGTCCATTTCCAAGATCTCTGCCTCTGAAGGTGCCAACGCTCTTTGGAGAGGAGTCTCTTCTGTGGTTTTAGGTGCTGGTCCTGCCCATGCTGTTTATTTTTCAGTCTTCGAAGCTACCAAGACATTGGCCGTCAACCAATTCACTGACTCTAAGAATACCAACATTGTTACCGATGAAAACCATCCTATCATTGCCAGTGGTGCCGGTATTGCTGCCACTGTTGCCTCTGATGCCTTGATGACCCCATTCGATGTCTTGAAGCAAAGAATGCAAGCCTCTGCTAACGGAGCTGAACCTTCTGTTGCTAAGGGAATCACCTTATTTAAAACTGCTGCTCAAATATATAGAAAGGAAGGGTTCAGTGCTTTCTATATCTCATATCCAACTACTCTTTTCACCAATATACCATTTGCTGCTTTGAACTTTGGTTTTTACGAATATTCATCTCTTCTTTTGAATCCTTCCCATGCTTACAACCCTTACTTACATTGTGTGGCTGGTGGGATTGCTGGTGGGATTGCAGCTGCTCTTACCAATCCATTTGATTGTATCAAGACTGCCTTGCAAACTAAAGGTCTTTCCGATAACGCTGAAATGAGAGCTGTTTCCGGGTTTGTATCTGCCACCAAGGCTTTATATAGAGAAAAGGGATTTGGAGCTTTCTCCAGAGGGTTGAAGCCAAGAATTGTTTTCAACATCCCTTCAACTGCTATCAGTTGGACTGCCTATGAAATGGCCAAGGAAATCTTGTTACGTAACTAGAGGAAATATTGGCTCTAAAGAAAAGATTGAATCTAGATTAATCTCCAAAATCTAGACGGTGGACACGACTAATTGGAATTACAAAAATAGGAATTCTAATTTTAATATGTATGAATTATGTGATATTCTAATGATAGTGATAGGGTGATAAAACAAGTATAAGCTTTACCTGCAATATAAAAAAAGAAAATAGGTGTATAATAATATGATTAACTGAAGAAAAGTTAGAGTTTCTGGTCCACCTGTTTTGTAATCATAATTCATGTAAATAGTGAAATAAATTATTGGAAATCATTCAACTTGTAGATCAACAGCGGCAGCGGCAATCAGCAGCAGCAAAAAAAAACAATATTAATGAAACCCTAGGAAATACATATGGTTTCGGGAGAGTTTCTGCGCTACAAAGGAGAACATCACACACGATCCTAAGAACCCAAGGAGGTTGAAGAATGCCTGTCTCGAGTAGCGCCGTTCTTCTTCCTCTGTTCTAAAGGAAGCAAATATCCGGCGGATACTAGCAAAGACCATATTCAATTGAACCTATCTAACGACCAATTACTAAACAAAGCAGAAAGGATCAGAATTGTTTTCTAAAAATGGATTAAAATGGTTTTTAAGATTTCAAAAAATGAATTAAAATGGTTTTTAAGATTTCAAAAAATGAATTTTTGGCTGCCAAATTTTAAGGGGAATAAAAATAAAAAATTATTAAAAATATTAAAAATATTAGGAATATTAGGAATATTAGGAAAAAGCTGTTCGTATGCAGAACTGAACTCGCGACCCTAAGCGAAGCAACACTAATGCTATATAAGCTGCTCTCTACTTCTTTAAAAAAACTTCTCACACCGATGATCGGTATCGGGTGCTTGATAAACAAGTTCGCATATTGCACTGAATAGCCCTGCCACTAATTACAGAACCAACCGTCTGTGATACCTCCCATGCTGCCAAGGAAAATTCAAAGAATCTTTTCTAGCAGCTAATGTTTCTGATGGCATCACCCAGCGTTGGCACGCCTGGAGCTCTCAAGAGCACAAATCAACTACCTTTATCGTAGTCAATCCCATAGCTTCCACCTAAGTGAAAGAGACGGAGTGTACCACCGAATTTCCCACCCGCTTGTATTGAAAATCTTTTGTAGACGGGTAAATGCAAAACGATGCGAGAAGTAGTGAACCACTAGGCCAAAGACCATAGATTCGAGTATTTATCTGTGAGATCGTCCTACACCTAACCGATGCTATACTATGTAGCTGTACGCTATAAACACGCTAGTACTTTTTCTTTATACATCACATTTCTTTCATTTTGTTGATATAACTTACAAAATCAAGACTAAATTAGGTGAAAGAGCATACACTTTTCCAAAAATAAATACCAATATATATCTGAAGATAGTCTTTCGGAGCAGAAAGATAATTGCACTAGTAAATCAATTGTAATGGAGAATTAGGATTATACAATTTCATTTATCATTTCAAATACATGTCCGTAATATAACAAAAAGTATTAAAAGAAAACAATAGGTTTAGATCATTGTTTCTTTGAAAGAACTTCAAGAACGTGAATTGGAGCCAATAAAGTAATTAATCTAGCTTTAAGGGCAAAATAACGAAAAGATGAGTCTAATGTGGAAACACAGCGATCGAGTCCATCGAGTCCATCGTCTCCTACTCCACTTCCATTTACTGCCTTCGGAAATAGGAATTCACCTCACATGTCTCTCAAATCTCTCAAATTCACCTGCCTTCCTCCGTCGGGCTCTGGGCACTCGCCTCTGCTCCGCACCCTCAATTTCACATTCTTATATGTTTCCTCTGCTTCTCTTACCCGTGCCTTCAGTTTGAGACTTTACCTATTCCGGATACCCCATTCTTTTACTTTCTGGTCTCACTATTATTTTTTTCCACCTTTTTTACAGCCATTTTTACTGCCTTTTTTCCCTGTTTTTGTTTACTTTTGTTTACGTTTTTGTTTACGTTTTTTTACGACCTTTTTATTACCTTTTTAAACAAACCCCTTTGCAAGTCGTTTTCACGTCGTTTTTACGTCTTTCTCTGGTGATGACTAGCTTGACCCCACAGGTAACGACGCCGATAAATGGTTTCATCAAGTGGTGGTACTTTATTGTCTCCGCCGTCCTTGGTGGATCGTTCGTGTTGTTCCTTACATTAGGTAGTGTCTTCTACCACTGGTACCAACTTTTAATGAAAATTGAAACCCACAAGGTAAAGGACAATTCGTATGGTGACTTCAAGCCACGGGTACCCTTCAAGGATATGAAGAAGCTTAAAAGAACCAAAGATTTGGGCCACTATGCTGAACAACTTGACTTGGAATTGAAAGTGTTTAAAATCACCACCAATGATGGGTTCATCTTAACTCTTCATCGTCTTATCGATCCTAAGGAATCTGACCTGGTTAGGGATAATAAGCCTCCAATTCTTTTGCAGCACGGTTTGCTTCTGGCTTCTGGGTGTTTTCTTACTGCCGGTTACAACTCTTTAGCTTATTATTTTATACAATCTGGTTACGATGTATGGATGGGTAATAACCGTGCCTGGTTTAAAAAGGAACATGCTACTTTGAAGAACTTGGCTACAAATCAAAAATATTGGGATTGGGATGTTCGTCATTTTGCCTTCTATGATTTACCTTGTATTATTGATTCTGTTTTAGATCGTAAACCTAATCATACTCAACTTACATTAGTGGGCCACTCTCAAGGTTGCACACAAAGTTTCTTACTCTTAAGAAACCCAGATTTGGCTGGATATCATAAAAAAATTAATACTTTCATTGCATTGGCTCCGGCTATTTATCCTGGTCTGCTTTTTTATCATAGATTTTTCCTTAAATTCATGCATGCTTTGGGTCCAATTACTTCTAAACTTTTCTATGGTACTTTAAATTTCTTGCCAATCTTGACTACTACAAGAAGAATGATGGCTACCAATCCACTTTTCGGTAAAGTGGCTTATTATTTATTTAAATTCCTTTTTGGATGGAATGGGAGTAAATGGGGTTCAAGTCATAAAGTTTGGCATATTCATTTCATTTTCAACGTAAGTTATGTATCTTCAAAGCTTATGAATTGGTGGGTTAGTGCTTGGAAACCAGAAGGCTTTTCTAATCAATTATATCCAAAAGAAGCATATGCAAATGGCGATCACTGTGCTTTCACCCCGGTTAATACTAAGGAAAACGCAGACGCTGCAGAAGCAGCTCAAGATGAAGCTCAAGAAAAGGCTAAAAAGGAACATATTATCGACATCGATGATTCCGCATCATTTTTCCCATATAAGCAACCATGGTTCGGTCAAGATTCAAAGTCGACTGTAGTTCCAATGGTTGTTTTTATTGGTAGACTTGATTATTTAGTAGACGGTGAAAGATTAGCCACCCATTTAAGACATTACGAAAGGGATGCATACCTGGAATTCGGTAATTTAGCAATTCATGAATTGGATGATCATTCGCATATGGACGTAGTATGGAGTGAAGATTGCATTCCAAGAATTGGGTATATCGTCAGAGAACATTTAGAGAAGTTATCAGTATAGATAAACTGTATTATAATGAACCATTGAACATTTTAAAATAAATATACAATAACTGGCTAAAGAATAAAATTCATGTAACCTATACCTACTTAAAATGGAAATACATCCTAAAATTACTAATCTTTCTTTTAAAATGCTTTTCTATTTCTAAATATGCCATATATGTTTTCATAAGTCTTTACTATTACATCATTCATAGGATCTAGTCGTCCTTTTTGGTCATTGGATTATGCCAAAAGCCCTTTTAAGTTATAGTTTTAGTTTTAGTTTTAGTTTTAGTGGATCCGTTGCTTCTTATCGGTCACCTCAAATGCTTCGGATACAAGATCCCAGAACTTGACGGAATCCATACTCTGTGCTACTTGGGAACCTTCCTGATCCACTTCATTCAAGTCGTGGAAGATGGTTTCACCTTTATGGGATCCAGAAGTAACCACCTCGATAGTACCTCTTTTGAAAACAACGTTCAATTCCTGGCTGTAACCCAAGCTTCCAAGTAAAGAAGCCACTGCCACTGGATCATGTATAGGTGGACCAGTTTCAAATTGGCGGTATTCCTTGTAAGTTTTCCGGAACCCTTCCGATATATCGTAAAAAGTCTTTCTTATGCTGATATTACTCTTGAATGCATCGTTACAAATCATGGCCTGAACCTCCCTGGTGACAATAGCAGTATGGGTTATGTTAAGAGGCAGCAAGACCAACTTTGGACGCAAGACGGGATGGTTAAAGACGATGGAAGCAGCTATGGCATCAGCGTAGATGTTGAATTCGGAGTATTCGGTGATATTAGCAAGACCATTGAAAGCACCACCCATGATGGAAACCCGGTGGAATAAGTTACAAACTTCCGGGTATTCCTTGGTCAATTTTGCCAAGTTAGTTAAAGATCCAATACTTACAAAGCAGAGGTCTCCTCTATATTTTTCAGCCTCTCTTTTAATTGCTTGTAAATATGTGACATCAGTGGAAACTGAAAGCGCTGAAGGTTTGGAAACGTCAACCCCACTGATCCCATGGATCCCATGGACATCCAACGCATAAGTGGCACTACCTTCGAGCGGTTCACTGGACCCTTCATACACCTTGATTTCGTCTTGATTAAATTTCAACGTCTCCAATACCGCTAAGGTATTTCTTGTAGTACTTTCAAGTGGGGCATTCCCAAAGCAGGTTGAAATTCCAACCAACTTAAACTGGGGTAAGCACGAAAGTAATAATATAGCAAAGGCATCGTCATTACCTGGATCACAGTCCAACCATACAGGTATCTTGTCAGCTATTGTCATATTAGTCTAATAATATATGTATACTTTCCAGTAAATGTATACTTTCTATCTGTATTTGTGAATTTGCTTAAATGAAATGTCTCTATGTGTAACACTTGGAATTTCACTTTTTTTATTTTTCGGCTAGTTTATAAAATTCCCATATTTTATATATTTATTTATACATCTATCATCTATACATATTTATATTAGTAATTTTTTTTTATTTACTTCGGTATACGGCAACGTCCATGTGGCAACACCGGCGATGCAGAATGATCACCAAAATACTTTCTATATTTTCAGTTTTTGTGGAGACAAATTTTGCCGCAACCAAGACCCAACAAACGACCTGGATTTACTAATTACTTCTTAGCTTGTTTTACCTTGCCTGACCTTTACTATAAAAGGTTGTTTTTTTTCTCCATCTTCATTGGTAATGTTTACTTTTTCGTTATGTCATCAAGGTATATTCCGGATATGCAGTGGAGCCTCGAGTTTGTTCTCTGGCATTTAGTGGGGTACATCTTTGGGAATGATCAAAAAAATTCCTCATCAGTACACCCACGCACCCAAGGTTACATCTGAATGCCACTACTTTCTTACAACTGAACACATAAATAGTATAATATTTTTATTAATATAATTATAAATTATAAATGAAAATCAAACATCAGCACCTTCTTCTTCAACTGGGACAGTGAAAGCACCAGCTAAAAATAAGGCAGGTTCATTGACATTTCTGTGGCCGTAACTCAATACACCTACCCCACCGGCATCCAATAAGAAATCTGGATTACGGTTAAGTTCTCTTCCTAACCATCTAGCTACGAAACATCTTAAAATGTGACCATGGGCTACAACAACGATATCACAAGCTTCATCGTTATCAAGGGCCTTATTGTGAATTTTTCTAATGTCTGCAATAAGTTCATCAATTCTTTCTGCAACTTGATAATTTTGTTCTCCATTTTCGCAACCATCTCTCCAAATATTCCAAGGATCATTTTCAGATTTTTCAGTATCTAAACCTCTAGATTTACGAAGAGCAATGATTTGAGCAGTAGTTATACCTTCATAGTCACCGTATTCCCATTCTCTAATATTTTCATTAGTAGTAATATCGATCTTTGAAAGTTGTTCTTCAGACAAGCCCAGTAAAATCAATTTCGAAGTCTGTTGAGCTCTCTTTCTTGGAGATACAATTACGTGTTTTAAATTTTCTGGTTTAATCATTTGAAGTGGGTTTGAACCAATTAACAGTTTACCGGTAGCAAACATTTGCTTTTCACCGAAAGCAGTCAATGGTAAGTCAGTAATTGAAGTATATTGACCAGATTTTGACCATTCAGTTTGTCCATGACGGACGATAATGACTCTAGGACAAGGACTCTTCATTGTATAATAGAGAGAAAGATAAAAAAATAAAAGCTGATTAAATTTATTAATTGATGATTCGGAAAAACTACTTTCTTATATGTATCAAGATGAGAAACGGGCAAGACAGTACCGGAAGAAGGCTAATACATTAGCATTTTATAATTACGCGGAATGATTTACTAATAAGGCAATAAATGTGGAGGGCAGAGATGAAACATATATCCATAAATCATATATATACGTATATATACGTAAAAATAGAGAGAAGGAGAGGGTGTATGCATTTAGGTTCAGAGGATCAGGTTGACATATTTGTACGATGCTTTTATTTTTTCACTTCCACTTATAAACTGTTTCGACTTCAACTTCTTTATGCTCTTAGCTGGCCAGGTGCTCGTGGGAACGGGCGTCGGGCGTCGGGCGTGGGAGGTGGGGGGAAGAAAAGAGCGGAGCTGGCCGAACGTCCCACCTCTGTGCATGCTCCACGGGCAAGAGAAGGGCAAACAACACATATTCCCATTTAAGGGTAATTACATAATTCCATAATTGTAGTGATTTTCATTAGGCAGCCAAAAATAAAAAAACTTTCTACCAGGAAGAAGCAGATAAACGATGTCATCCAAGGCGGAAATATCCAAGAAAATTGTAGATCTTTTGAAGACTCTTCCAAAAGAAAGGCTTCAACACTACTCATCCTTCAAGGAAGCACAAATCAAGAGATTCCAAAGTGGTGATATTGCCAATATATCGGAAAAGGATCTCAAGTTACAATACGTTGCCTTAAGAGATTTAGTGAATGATAGATATAAGCAATATTATCCTCTTGACGAAAAATTATTACAACCAAAGGGGAACCCTAAATATTACAGCAGATTAATGTCTGCAATTAGAGGTGATTCTAAGGAAACCAAATGGGATGCACTCAGAACCGTTGTGTTTGGAAAGTGAATAAAAGGCAGTAATCAATTTGTATAAAGAGCATCCACACCTTGCAATGGATCTCGATGGCGGTCATCAATTAATACCGGCGTGTAATACGCTGGACAAGAGCGAATCTAATAAGAGAGAGAACAATAAAGAGAGAGAGAGAGAGAGGACGATATGGGCACTGTAAATAAGAATCGGGTATATAATGTATTCGTGTATATATGTATATATATATATGTATTCATATTTATACATACATATACATATACATACATATATACATATATACATATATTTGTGTATAGAAAAGTAATACATAGCATAGACGCTATTCCATGTAAGCTTAACCCCAAGAACCACCCAGTAGGCGCACACTTAAGCCTCAGAGCCATACACCCATACACCCACTATAGCCTACTAAGCACATACAACACTAACTTTAACCTACTATGCAATAACCTACTACATAAACACATACTACAATCCACTATACAATAACCTACAAATAGCTACTATAATCTGTCCACATGCATAATACAAGCACCTACTGTAATCCACGTACATCATACTAACACTATACACCCAACAAATACTATATACTCTCAAACACTATATACTCACAAACACTTATACTCACAAACACTATATTCTCACAAACACTACACATATTCCCGCTTACGGCTCCCATCTCGTCAACCCACCAGTGCTTTTCCTACTCGCATTTGTGCTTCGTTTGTATGCGCGTTTAGCAGGCCGCAAAACCTCCACGTTTTCTGTTTCTCTGTGTGTTTACTGGATCCACCACGTTCCCTTAGCACAAGACAAGTAGCACTTTTTTTATTCCTTTGTAAAGGTAGTGAATTGGGCGCTGTGTGCTGTGTAGTCGTTTCGTTTCCCGCAGCATCATGTCTTTCGTCCGCACATACCAGCGATCAAGACCGCTTCAGGTGGTTTCTGGTCTTGTGTTCTTGATCCTCATCTACTTTTTTTGCTTCTCCGGAGAGGGGTCCAGCTCGGACTCGTTCACGCCAGAAGAGATCAACACCATGCTTCAAAATAAAAACGCCGAGATCAGAATTAAAAAGACAGAATTGACTGCTCTAGGATTGAAGTCTCCATACCTTGACTCGTCGTCTTCCAAATTAAATCACTGGGCTCTTAGAGGTCATGCCATTGTCAACAATAAACAGCATATTCGTCTTACAAGGGATGCCCAATCCCAGGCTGGTTCCTTGTTTTCCCAGGCCCCCATCCAGGCGGAATCGTTTGAAATGGAATTAACTTTCCACATACACGGCCACTCCAAAGTAGGTCTCTTTGGAGATGGGATGGCCATGTGGTTTATCGATCAGAAGTCAGAAATCGGTGATGTCTTTGGAGCCAAGAATTATTTCAACGGGTTGGGGATCTTCATTGATACCTATAAGAACGGTAAAAGAGGTACTTTCCCTTACGTCAATATCATGCAAGGTAACGGTCATACACATTACGATAAATTCACTGATGGGTTCGATACAAGATTGGCTGGCTGTCACTTGCCAGTGGTAAACCCAGAATCAGGTAAGACTAAGGCTAGACTCGTTTACATCAAAGACGGCTATTTCTCCTTGGATTTCGACGTCTCCGGTAAAGGCAGTGAATGGAAAAACTGTGTGACGCTTTCAGGGATCCAATTGCCAAGAATCAAGTATTTGGGTTTATCGGCAGAGACCGGTGGCCTTTCTGAAAACGTTGATATCATTGAAAACAGAGTCTTTGCCTTGTACCGTCCTGACGGCTCGTGGGTGCAATCTGTGGAAGATTTAGAACGGATATTCGACGAAGAAGAGTCCATGCCCAGAAGAAGAACCCTGAACAGTGGAGGCAGAGACGCCAATGGGAAAAATTCCAAGAAGAAGAGTAAATACATTACTAGATTGAAGAAGGCCGAAGAAAGAATCAAGGCAAGAGAACGTCAATTAAGACTTGAAAAATACGGAGACGCCGATATTTCTTGGTTTAAAAGACAAATGATTAGAGTGTGGAAGCTAGTGAAATTCTTATTCCTTTGCATCGGATTTTTGCTTGCATGTTGGGTTGCATTTACCATATATAGAGTCCAACGCCAAAGAAACAGACCTAGAACCACCGGGTTATTGGATTAACAAAAGCAATGAAGAAAAGAAAGAAAACAAAACAAAACAAGAAGTATGTATGTATAGTTAGTAGTTGGTTACAATTAATATTTTAAATTAATTTCTTATTGCATTTATATATATATATATAATTCTTAGCTCTTTCTCTTCTTAGCAGCAGTCTTCTTTATGGCGGTTTCGATCTTTTCAACTGGTGTGGAAGGAGTCAAAGTTAAGGCATAAGTCAACTTCTTAACACCAAAGATCTTGTTTAAACCTATAATTACAGTGTTTTTGACAAAGCCAGAAATACCGGTATCTTTTTCATTCTTACTGGCTCTTTCAGCTTCCAAGATCTTTGGGAATGGGAAGATTTCAAAAGTGGAGCCGACTTGTTCGTAGAATTGACTGTTTAAGATTTTAATGAAATCGGTATCGAAGGAGTAAGTATCGATTAAGATAACCAATTTTTCAAGTTTTTCCTTCTTGGAAGAAGTCTTTGCAGCTTCGAAGAATAATTCAGTAGATCTCTTCTTGGCCCATTCAAGTAATAAAGATTCAAATTCAACTTTCTTGAAAACTCTACGTACTTGCATCCCAGTGATCTTAACAAAGAAAGTACCATCAGTGGTATAATCAGGCAAAGGTTTAACGGTAGCAATTGAAATAGGAGAAAACCTATAGATAAGCATGGTGGAATTTTTACCATTTTCATTTAAAAGTTGAAGGTTCTTTGGCAATTGTTCAATTTTATCTTGTTCTACTGGTAATCTAGCATACCCGTTAAGATTGAAACCAAAGATTTCTTTAATATATGGTGGATCACTTAATTTATCAGATACTTTCTTGAAATCATCAGTAATGATATAAGCAATAAAAGTACCACAAGCAGTAATACCAACGACTACGGGGAAAAGCATCATGATTCTGAATTGAAATTCATTATCTTTAGCAAAATTTCCAAAAACACTTCCCCCTTCGTTGATTAAAGTGGTAATGAAATCTTTCATCTTGGCATAAAGAGCAATTGAAATCCCCAATAATAACAACGATAAGTTAATTGGATGCCAAAAAACATACTTATTACACTTGGTTAAGAGTTGAACATAGTAATCTCCATGTAAATTCAAAGCAGCTTGGGCTCTATTTGGAGGCATGTTTATTTGTTCAAGCTTGCTATCATCCTTAGCGTCCAATGGGAGGTTCAAATTAACGTCATCTTGAACAGCCATCTTTCAAAAAAGTCTCTTATAAAACGTATATCTAGTGGTTGATTTGAATTTTCAAGAGAAAAAAAAAACTAAACTTGTTTCAATTTCAATTCTTTCCTGCTTTTATCACTGTTTGATTCAAACTTCTGCCAAAATCGCCAATAACTGCACGTGGGGAGTTACCTAATTAAACCGCTGCGAAATAATACTAGTAACAACCGTTAATTTCAATAATAAAATTAGTGCTAATAATTAATTAATATATTATTATCATTTTTATTAGCGGTTTGGAATGGGAAATTTTCACCGTGCTGCCACTAACGGCGCTGCGTATGGAGAACACTAAAGAACGTCGAAGAAATCGGTGCGATGGCCAAATGGCTGGGGGGCACGGTACGGAAAGGCAGCGGAAGAAGAGAAGCGGAAGAAGTATGGAAGAAGAGATATAAGTACCGAGAAACGAGGACCCCAACGGAGTTAATAACTTTTATGCTCCTTTTAGAAAGTAGGGTAGAGATAGGGAGAGTGTCGTGTTTGCTTTGGCTGGCTGTTGCTTCAGCTTTTGACACCTGCTGTCATCTGGTAGTATGTTGAGGATATACTCACTATGACGGAAATACATTATCACAGTGTGCCGAATCTTCACTGAGACCACTGAGACCTCTCCAACTATATCTCCCTCTTTGCTTCGCCTATCTCTCTGTCTCTCTATCTCTCTTCTATCTTCTATCTTCTATCTTCTATCTTCTATCTCTCTATCTATCTTTTTTCTCTCACTCTGCTCTGTGTATATTTTCTGCATTTCACCAAATGTGGTTTTTTGTTGCAATCCTTCAACTTATCTAGGAAATTGCAGCGCTTCTCCGAAGCACTTCTCCGAAGATCTGCTAACCCACTCTTCAAATTATTACTAGCTACACATGAAACTGTCCTCTTACTAATAAGTAATAAGCCATCATGTACTTTAAATATCTCTCTCAATCACAGCAAGCACCATAACCGTTCATAAGTACTACACTTTCTCCTTTCCATATAAAACTGTGGTCCTATTGTGGTCTTACATGCTCACTATCTAGACTTAATGATGAAAATGAGGTGTGGCACACATCAAGCATTAGTAATAATATGATTATAGGACCATTGGTTGATCTGATATGAAATGTTGGAAATTAATTTTTGCCGATCTGATAGCTTGAGGTTATATAAATCTGTACGGGTGAAACACCCTTGTTGTTGTCTTCCAGTAATAATGTTTTCCTTTCCATTCTTATGGGTTATCTTCCTCTCTAGTAGTCGTATTCATTTAAAAGCTATATGATAATCGTAATTATACACTGTAGGGTTTAGACATTTCTGGAACAACCCTATGACATATAACGTTTGATTATTGAATTCTTCTGTGGGTAACTTGCATTTTAACCGTACATGTCCTTATTCCCTTCTGTGGAACCATCAACTCACCAAGTACATTAATTATGCAACAAAACTGTGGCTCTCTAATTCGACTTCAATGCATATATAAGGCTTTAAATATTAGATACTCCCCTTATTTGTATATTTCATTGGTAGAAGCGGTCTTTTGATCTTAATATATTGCAAACAAAATGTCAAATAAAGTAAAGATATCTAATACTCAAGTTCAAAATATTGCCATCATAGGTGGAGGCGCTTCTGGTGCTATTGCTTTGGATTCCTTACTTCAAGAAGATCATGTAAAGAAAATTACCCTTTATGAAAGAAGGAAAGATTTTGGAGGTATTTGGAACTTAGATACTAAAGATGAATGGGATTTATCAGTGCCAAATCATATCGTCAAGCCAGGTTATACTGAAAAGCAAATTGACCCACAATTGCCAAACCCATTTAATCAAGATGATGTTTTAAATAAAGATGGAGGCCAACGTAGATTTTTATTGAAATCTAAGGTTAACCAAAATAGGTTTGAAGAAACTCCTTCGTACGCTTCAATGAAAACTAATATTGATAGAATTGTAATGACTTTCAGTGATAATAAACATTGGATCAAAGGTGCAACCGAAGATTACTCTTATGTTGATCGAGGTTTAGTTCGAGACTATATTGCAGATTATATCACTAAACATAATGGCAATGAAAAAGTAAGTATTTTAAGAGGAACTCTGGTTGAAGATATAGAAAAGATTGAAAATAAAGATGCAATTGAAGGTGATTTACCTTATAAGTTCAAGTTAACTCTTAGACAACCAGTGAATGATGATTTTGACATTTGGTTTCAAGAAGTTTATGATGCAGTAGTTGTTGCCATAGGTCACTATTTTGTTCCATATTACCCTGAAGTGAAAGGTCTTAAAGAACTTCAAGAGAAGGCTCCACATGTAATTCATCATTCTAAATATTATCGTGATAAGGAAGATTACAAAGGGAAGCAAACTATAGTTGTTGGTTCCAGAGCTTCTGGTGCTGATTTATCTAAATTATTAGCATATTCTGCTGAGACCGTATACCAATCTATTCGTAGTGACCAACCAATCAAGGCTAAAACTAAATTGCCAAACGTTATATTTAAACCTGTAATCAAAGAATATCAAATATTATCAAAAGGAAATGAGCCACTTAAATTTAAAGTTATATTTGAAGACGATACTGAAGTATATAACCCTGATTATATCGTTTATGCTACTGGGTATCAATGGTCTTTCCCTTTCTTAAATCGATACGGTGAAAATGTAATTGGTCAAGAAATCACCAAGCAAGGTAAGATTATTCAAAACTTATATCAACACACTGTTTTAATCAATGAGCCTTTATTAACTTTTGTTGGTGTTCCTGTCGATGGGATATCATTCCGGGTATTTGAATTCCAAGCGATACTTATAGCTAGATATTTAGCTGGGAAAGTATCATTACCTCCTAAGGAAGAACAGCAAGAATGGGTTGATTCTAGGTTGAAAGAAAAAGGTTTGACTAGAGGATACCATACTTTAGGAACTAATGAAGCTGTAGACTTTCTGAAAATAATTACAGAATTAGGTAAGGTTGAACCAGGGGTGAAAATAGGTAGAGAATTCCCTGTACATCAAAAGGAAGACCTTGAAAGAGCTTTCCAAAAGGCACAGGAGCTATTTGAAAACTGGGATTTAAGACTTTAATGATTACAAGAGAATACTTTTGTATATGGATATATAAATATATGGATACAAATATGCTGATAGTGTGAAAAATTGTAGTGGTAGCTCCTTATTGTACCAAGTCTTTCTACCATCCTATTTAAAAAGTGTACTAAAAAAGTGCTGCAAAAGATGTAAAAAAGAAAGAAGCTTAGCGCAGCCAGGTTTCGATCCTGGGACATCAGGGTTATGAGCCCTGCGCGCTTCCACTGCGCCACTGCGCTTCTTAGCTGTTTATTGTTGGCTCACAAAGGTACACATCAGATTTGTTGTGCGCAATAGTAGTACAGTTAATAGGCTGTACTACTAGACTGAGAATAGCGGGTACCAGGTGAAACAAAATTCTTATACTTTTACATGGGTATCTAATTCTTTGCCGGTACCTTCTGCTTGTGTTGCATAATTGAATAGGAGAAGAGCTATAATTGACTACTGGTGAATATACTTGTATCAGACAAGTAATTTTTTGAAGTAATTGTTTTATTTGAATTAATTTATTTTGTATTGGCATTAACTAGCTGAAATTTAGATATACCAACTGAACCATAGTACATTAGGAAAACGTTTTGAATTCCCTTAAAACACAACGGAACTCCTTTTGTTCACATTTATGTTGCTCCAAAGGGATATTACTGAAATAGTAAAAGTATCAATCAGATTCAGTTAGGGATATACTACTGTTTCCTATAATGTTCAACATCCGTACACCAGGAAAATTTTATGCATAATTTATTTTTCATCCAAACACTACACTAGTAAAATGTTCTAATAATATAAAAAACCATGACGTACTCAATAGAAACATGATATTAACGGTTATAGTTAAATGCATTACGTATTTACAAGTAGCATAACATATCATATAGCTTAGTTTATCTCAACAAAGATAAACCTAACAACAATAAGGGCGTGTGGTCTAGTGGTATGATTCTCGCTTTGGGTTACCAAACATGCGAGAGGCCCTGGGTTCAATTCCCAGCTCGCCCCTTTTTTTCTATTTTTTTCCCTTTGTGTTGCAAAAACTGCAAGTCTTTCTAAGTGGTTTACTCATTTGTTTTTGCAACATTACCTTGTATAATTTAAAAGAATAGTATTTAATACAATAGTAATTAAAACAATGAGCTTCTACGACTTAGAGAAAGGATTTACCGAAGACGAATATAACGGTGCCCATGCCTTTCTAGGTGAACATGCAACCCTGCAATCAAGTGAGCTGGATATCTTATTAGGAATCATAGCAGTAATATCCTTCGTAGTTTTATTATTAACAATTAACGACCTAGTGTCATCAAAGTACGTAAGACGTCATAATAAAATAGATGACCGGAACTTGAAATTGACTACTAACAGATAAAGGAAATCAAACGTCATGTGTCAGTTTTTAGAAATGTTTCACAAATCAACTTCAGAGCAGCAATCTAATTTAATTATTCTTTTGAATGCAATGAAAAAACGGCAGAACTAGTTTAATTTGCTAAGAAATTGAGTTTTTCTTGTTCGAAAATCAAGGCAACAATGCAAACCTTAAGGTACCAACTACGTCAGACCGTTTTAACCAGAGTCACAAAATATATTTTTAACAAATATACACTGGGGTATTAGCGAGAATTAAGATTAGATTAGAGGGTTTCATTACGAAAATATTATCCTGTTTAAGGGATTTAATTATATTACGAATTAGGGGGTTTAGTTGTATCCCGAATATTAAATTTTAATATCATATCAGCAAATTACTAGGAGGTAAAAAAAGGCGAGCCTGCCAATTTGAAAGTGACTCTTCAATTATTACTTGGAAAGTTTCAGGTCTCCTCTATAATTCCCGTATCATCCATACCCCCATGTTTCGGAGCTTTCCAGAATCTATTTTAAAAACGGAAGGAGAAAGAGAGCATCCAATTTAAATGATCACTAAATATTTATTTCTGTGTCACCGGCCAGGAGACCAAAAAGTTATAGCCGATGCACGTGCAGACTATCGCATGACCTCGTACATTCTCGTTAGAGTTTATTGCGTCAGAGGTTAGATTTTATGTATGTTTTTAGTCATCTAAAGAGCTCGGCTTCGCCATTATAATTATTCCTAAAATGGGTAGCAACGTGGGAGAGAATCATTCACTGAGCTAGCTTTACAAATGTGCCTCTTTTGACTATGTAAGTCGACTACTATTGATATGGCGATAATAACTAATTGCAAGACAAAACATAGTCTAGTTAAGTGAAAAAAAAAGAAGACAGAAAACAGATTCAATTGAGGTACATTGTAATCAAAAATGACGGAATAAATTAGTTGAAGTATCGAACAAAATTTCGGTTCTTCTAGAAAACCAGCAATGTTCACGTAAAAGCAGGAGTTTGGAGAAATTAGGTTGAACATGTAACATACGGCTAGGGAATAAACTATAACAAACGAAGTCAAAAAAAAAAACAACAAAAAATAAAAATAATTAAGCTACAGATAAAAATATTTACGTGGATTTAGATATAGATAAGATAAATTTGTGGGTATAGATGCAGATGTTAATAGTGTATATGTGGATTTAGATATAGGAAAAAAATATATATATAGATACATACGGCTACTTGAGATTGTAGGTAGAGATGGTGTAGATTCAGTTATGGAAATCAATTCCGCGTGTAGTTCGCAATTGGTTGGTAAGGGGCAATCCCCATAAATGTATCAAATCTTTATATTTAATATCTGGGGTAATTTTTATCATTCTCTCTATTCTCCAGTAATGCTTTGATAAAAGCAAAGATAACAGAATGCCTTTTCATGAAAAATCATCTCCTCACTCCCTAACGGCATTCCAATGCGATTATCTTTAATCGATAGTTTATTTGGAGTTACCGACTTTCAATAAACAATACAACCGTGGAATTTTAATGCACAGCAACCTTTGATTAGAAGTTTAGTTTTCAGTTTTTTCATGATTATTTTTAAGATTAAAACCCATTTAAACTTTATTTTTAAAGAAATGTAACACTTACCACCTCATATATCTTGTGGGAGTGAAAAAATAAAGTAAAATAGAGTCATTTGAATATTTCGGATAACAACCTCTCCAACTATTTCGCAGATTCCATAAGTTGTCATCTACATATTGATTAATATTAAGACATGAAACATAACGCACCATGAATAAGTATATGAGAGACCGTTATGTTAAATGGAATATTGAAGAGATTTTGAAGAAATTGAAAAAAAGTAGATTGACGAAGTAGAACCTGATATAAAGATAAAAAACGAATCGAGGCTTTTTAAGATAATATCTCTGACTTTTACGAGAAGCGGACAACAATTGAATTCAAAAGTAAGATATCATGTACTTAAAACAATAGAAAGAATTCATGAAGACACACACATACACACACACTTAACACATTTTATTTCTGTTTAAGTTTTTGTATTTTTTAAAGGTCTAAACTGATAATGGGATATTTTTCATAACTTTATTTTCCCAATCTGTACGTCAGGGGGAACTGGAGTCAGATAATTATGATGAAAAAATATCAGTTGTACAGTAAGAACTCTAACGTTTAAAATTTCAGGAGAACTTCAAAAATTGAAAAAGTAGTCATCAAAAAAAAGAATTGAAATGAAAAGAAAAGTCAGAGGAGCAGTACTAACCATGAAATTTTTACTTTTCGTAGCTAATTTATCATGAAATGCCATGCTTAGCCATTGGAGTCATTTATGTTACAATATCTTCCGGAATCTGTCATTAAAAAAGAAAACATAAATGCTTCCACTGTTTACTTTTTTAATCCACACTTTAACAAAAAAAAAAAAGAGATTATCATAACTACGGTTAATATCTCGTGAAATTTTAATAAAGGCTATTAGCTTCTTTTTCGGTAAAAATAAGAGAGAAGCGACTGCCTTTTGAAAAAATAGCTTTAATAATATTTAAAAAATAAATAAATGTAAAGATAAAATAAATATAACTTTAAGTGTAACAATTGGTGGAGACGAAAATCAAAGTATCAATCAGATTTAAGTTTTATGGAAAAAGGAAATTATTAGAAACACAATTTAGAGTGTGTGCTCATATTGAAAAGTGGAAAAATAAAGACTGAAACTCAATTCCATTAATATTTTTTTAACAGATTTTCCTAAACATGATTAATTTATACTACGGCAATTTTTCTCTACATACCTATAAAGTATACAATTTATTTTAAAAAAGTAGATCAATTGCAATTGAGATATCATACTGTACAATAAAAATCTAATAATCAGTTACGAGTAATTAACCAGTGCTGCCTCCCAGCCTTTTTCAGTGACTCATGACGTAATTTTATGTACTCTAATTTCCGTAACTAACTAAGTACATATTTTCGGGCCTTGCGAGGTTCCTTTCAAGCGTTCCAAAAAAAAATAAATAAAAAAACTGCACAATGCATGGCTATTCGCGGCGCAGGGCACTAGCTGAGCCGCACAGAATGATTACCGAAATCAAAAATGAATAGGTTACTTAAGCCACATGCAACTGGTCTAAGGTGGGTAGGCAGAGCATTATGACTAAAAATGATGACGTCTGTTAGATGGAGGGGTCCTGATTTGGGAATATCAAGAGATATATAATCTATAGGAAAACCTCAATTGGTACCAGATCAACTCCCATTAAAAAAAGAACAATCAAATCTTGGGGTATTATACAAAACAAATCAATACCCGAAACGAACTCACAATTTTACTAACAATAATTCCATTGCACTTGAGAATTTTATTATATATATAAAAATTCCACAAGTTTAAATTTCAACAACTGTTTCTAACTAGCGACTGGTTGTAACATATTAATTTATTTTTCATTTAATAAACGCCATTAAAATTATTATTTCTCTTTGAATCTTCCTGCCGGCTCAAACATATAATAATACATATGTCAACTAAAAACAACGAACAATTGTTGGAAGAATTACTCAACCAAAATGTTACCAACCAGTTTGCCAGTGAAGTTTATAAATCAGTTGGAGGTCAAAATAATCACTTCCCAAGTAATGAAGAAGTAATTGCCCATTTAAAAGTCTTAAAATCTTTCCAAGTTCTTAAAGTAAATGTAGTTGGTAATCCAACTGAAGAAAGTTTTGATGATTCATTCTTTGAGTTTAGTGCCAAGCAAGTTAAAATTTGGCAAGCTTACTTGACCAATGCAACAAGAAGATTTATTATTTTTATGTCTTCTTTAAAATATAAATTCAAATTTAATGAACCATTCTTGGAAGAAACTCTCCAACTTTTAAATTTCAGAAATCATTTAACTGCAACAAATGTTGCTGATTATTGTCGTCGAAACCCTCCTCCAATGGATGTTTTGATGATTTGGCATGCCTTCGCTCTTAATCCAAAATCTTTTTATGATAATGGTATTAGAAACAATTTCGTTGAATTCACTTTTTGTCCTTTCCCATTATTTCAAATTCTGCAATTTATTGATAATAGAACTTTTGAATATCGTCCTTCAGCAGCTTGCATTAATAATTTTGAAAATTTAACTAAACAATTTGGAATTCCATTGCATTATTATTTCCAATTTGATATTTTATCATCTCTTCCTATTTATTGCCCACAGTGTGAAAAGTTATTGGGCCGTGCACCATTAACTAATCAACTCTGTCAGGGCTTTGCTGACCCTGGATTTCTAGTTATAGTTGATGGAATCTGTAACTGTAGTCATCAAACCAGCAACGTCATTACTCACCTGGAGTTAAGAAAAAGACAATTTCTTTCTGATTTAAAGAAAGAAAACGTTCCATTACCAAATGTTACTAAACAATATTCTTCGATTCTTTCAAACAAAACTGGCAAGAACTTGGTTTCTTATTATGACAAAAAAATCAAAAAATCAGGATTATTGTATTGTCAATTCTTAATTGATGCTCCGGATGTTTCCTCTTACGCTCAATTAGTTCAAGGAGTTCGAGCTAAAGAATCAACTTTTCAATTGACTAGAATCATGCAGTTATACGATTACATGAATTTAATTCATTTAACTGTACCTCCAAGACATGGGGTTGTTCACATCAGTGAAGACTTGGTTGCTTGTACTGCTCGTCAAGAAAGATTTGTTGCTAAAATGAATACTTTTAACTGGCTCAATCAGGTTGATGGATTAATTGAAACGGTAGAAAGAAGTATTACCAGATATTATCGGTTTCTTCATCTTCTTATTGAATATTATAAAACTCAAATGTTAGTTCCTACTATGGACATTGATTTAGTTTGGCATACTCATCAATTGAGCCCTTTATATTATATTCAATATTGCAGAACTCATTCTGGACTGTTTGTGATTGATCATGATGATAAAGTTAATGAACTGAAAATCAGCGCTCATTTCGAACACACTGGCATCTTATATAAAAGAAAATACAACGAAGACTATCTGATTTGTCTTTGTTGGTATTGCACTATCGCAAACAAGAAGAATGAAGTGGAAAGTTTGTTTTCTACTCCAAAATCTTATACCAGTTTACAGTCATTAACTCCTAGAACAGGCTCTACAACGCCAGTGAAGGTGAAGAGTTGTGCAATTACCAGCCTTTTCGGGCAAGTTAATTCATCACATATTCTGGCCCACAATGCCGTGAGATTTTCTGTAAAAGAGGATCAAGAAATTTTTAACACCAAGCCTAGATCTATCGGGAAAAGCTTGAAACGTCCATACCCTTGGAATAATAGTAATCCTGAAACATTATCATTGACCAAGTATGGAAGTGTGTTTGCATTGGATCCAATTCTTGAAGAAAGTCTGAATTGTAAGTTAATAACCGACGTAGAAACAACAGGTTTCTTGATTGATGAAATACCAGCAGATTATAAGGAAGCGTACGAAGTAGAATTTGAAGAAACCTTTGAATATTTGCCGACTCCTAGTTCAACAAAAAATCTCTTTGAAATGATTAATGATGTACCTTTTATAATGAAATAACGAATAAACAATATTTAAGCATATTTTTGTAATTATCCAATTATCTTCTTGTAGTCACATTTATGATTTTCCTTTCGTATCCACAAATATTTGTAATATTTCTTTGGAATTTCACTTGCAGAAATTTCAATGTTCTATGCATACAAAAATTTCATAGAATATTATATGAGTGATTGGAAATATAAGACAAAGTAATGGATTGCAAGCACTTTGGTTTCTCATAATATTTATGATAAAATCATAATTCACTTCATTTAGTTCATCATTTAGTTAATCATTTAGTTAATAAAAATTCTTAAACATGGGGCGGCAAATCTCTATTATATATCTTCCCCCACAAAATCGGACTCGTATGGTCTTCTATTTTTTCATTTTTCATATTGTGCAAGTTAGGCAGCCATTACTAAAAATAAGTCTTCCTAGAAAATGCGACACTAAAAAAAGAAACAATTGACGTAATCATTGAAGGGTTCGGCATTTGACAGTGAAAACTTTGGCTCGATAAAGATACCATGAGCAATTCTAAAAAGTGGCAAACATTCCAAGAGAATGCTACACAGCCTCGTCACGCATTTCTTTTCATTTACTTGGCAAAAAGGTTGTCAGAATTTTGGATCTGTATTTGTCTTCCGTATTCCTCTCCTGTTAGAATCTTCATTATGTGAAGGTCGCCTATAACTAAAAAACTCACAATCACGTGATACGCTATTTTTATTGTGATTACATAGGAGGCGCAGACTCTTTAGCAAGGAATTTGACAATTGATGACCCGAAAATGACAGGCGGGTATTCTCTTGTATCTTAATGAATAAACACTTCCAATTGTAACATTGCAATTTCCGAATCAATATTTGAAGTCAATATAATCTCCATTGTGGAGAAAAATAACATATTCTTACTAAATTCCGTAAATCAGAACATCTACTGTGATCTCTCTAGAACAGTAAGAGTATGCGGGACCAACACTCTACGCATAAGTAACTCTCTGAAAACACATCAAACCGTATAATCAAAAAATCATATATTGATACAATCATGTAATCATAATTATATAAACATATATAGAGATAATCATATATATATCTATGGTTTCGTATTGCCACTGGACCAAGAAAATACAACTACATGGTGGCTTGTAAGAACTACAAAAGTTACTCTAGAGATAAAAGCTTACGAGCAAAAGAGGCTGCGGATTTGTATCCAAGTAATATTCCGATAATGTCAAGAAATCAAAATATTATTTCCGAACAGCTTTGACACAAGCCCCAGCCACATAATATTTGCTTGCTCATGAGTTACGTCCAAGAGTTACGGATTCTGTTTTAATGCAAATAGCCAGAGCATGAGACAATTGACGGGTAAGTAGGATTTTTTTATGTAGAACATTTAAAGTAAAGATGACATTTATAGGTGATTATTCGACATGCATATAATTTGAAATTGGTGAAGACCACAGCTCCTCAATTAAAATTCAAATTTAAAATTGACTCAAAATCAAAATTGGGCCAAAGTCCAAGGAGGAGAAGATAAAGACGCAATTATGGAGGTTCTAATTACTTGTAAAGCATGTAATCTGTATGGGGGAGTCAAACTGACTCTTATTCCCCCATTTTAATTCTCGCCTCAGTAAGAGAAAATACCCATCAAACGAGAAACTGCGCTGGAACAAAGCACAATTAGACATAGAACAAAATACATGAAACTTAATCCACAAAACTTAAATAGAGCAAAAAGTAAAAAATGACAACTTTTAGGCGTAAAGGATCTAGTTGCACTTGACTTAATGTAGTTTATTCTGTATTTACACCCATTATGTATACTGAGTATATGACTCTTATCCTTTTATAAGTATTTCACCATAGCGAAGAAATTTCAAGGAAACGACGGCTATTTCGTAAGGACTGGTGGGACTTAATTCCAATTCCTTTTGATTACCTAATTTTTTTTTACCTTCAATTTGCTTATTCTTTTTTTATCAATTTTTATTGCATTCTGCGACACATTTTTAAAGGAGGGGTTTTCTCGAGACCAAGGAAGAACAGGAGTTCAAAGAAGATCTACTGGTAATACCAAATCAGACAAGTAATTAGCATTGTCAAATCCAGTACAAAAGATCCAACTGGAAAATCCCCGCAATATTATTATATTATTTATGTTCGACCCCCATGGGGGAGTGGAGTCATAGAACAAAATTTTTTTTTCACCTAATGCTTCCATATCCACCTTTCCATAAGCCGATTTTTTTTTGTTGTTGTTGTTGTGGGGGCAGACAATCAAGCGAATCCCTTATTTTATCACCAAGTAATGATGGTTATTTTTTAATATTTTCTTGCTTAATTTTATTTTACCCGTATATTTTTGTTTTTTTTGCCATTTCGCATATCTTCAAGCAACGCTTAATTGTGGGGGGACAGCACTTGTTGGTCCCCCACGGTGCTCAACTTTTGCAATTTTGTAATTTAAACCGGGACAAAATCTCTGTTTACAGAACTCAAATCATATTTACAAATATAATATAAAATGTATATGGAACAAATACAGGCCATGTCTACAGCCGCTCAGAAAACCCCCCACGGGGTGGGGGCCCAAGATTCTGTCACTTCTTTTTTCTTGTCACACCAAAAAAAAAAAATAACGTAATCAATAAAAAAATCAAATATGAAATTTAAAAAAAATGCCTGCTTCAATTTGTTGTGGGGAAGCAAACCCAATAGACAATGTGGATGTATATATATTCGAGAATAGATCCTTTGATTTGATTTAATAATTCCATCAGCTTCTTGACATCTGTAATCTAATAAAAAAAAGATCGAAACAGAAAGAGCTTAAACAGATTACTTTTTATCTTTATCAAAATATAATTACACGCTAATTTAAATAATAAATATTTCTTAGCCTGGGCAAAAATACGGATTGAAATGGATTCTAAAGAAGCTTACTCTACATCATTGAATTCCAAGATGGATGAAAATTCTTCTATAAGTATATCAGAAAATGATGGCAACAAAAATATGAGCCATCATAATAAATTCAGAAGTAAAACTGATCAACAGGAAGAAGCTTGGAAAGAAATGTCTTTAGGCCAAAAGACAATGTATGTCTTAACATTGAAAAAAATGTTTGAAAAAATTGAAGAAAGAGAAACTCCAGAAGAAGTTTATAATTCCAGAGTTTATTTGACTGCCTTGATGGCATCAGCTGCTGCTATTATTATTGGTTATGATGGAGGGTTTATTGGTGGTACCGTTTCATTGGATTCTTTTAAAGAAGCATTTGGTTTAGATCAAACTTCAACTAATCATGCCAATTATATTGTTTCCAATATTATTTCTGTTTTCCATGTTGGATGCTTTTTCGGTTCCCTTTTCTCTTACCCATTTTCTTATTATTTAGGAAGAAGATGGTCTTTAATTATTGCTGCTTTGGTTATTACTCTTGGCTCAGGAGTCATGTTAATTTCAATTAAAACTAAAAATTTGGATGCTATTTACGCTGGAAGAGTGCTTGCTGGTCTTGCCGTTGGATTTTCTACAAATTTAACCCCAGTTTATCTTTCTGAAATTTCACCTCCTGCTATTAGAGGTAGAATCATTGCTATGTACGAAATTGGCTGGAGAGTTGGTGATTTGGTTGGATTTTGGATTAATTACGGTATCTCTCAACATGTTCCTAAATCCAATAAACAATGGATTATTCCATTTGCTATTCAATTAATTCCATCCGGTATGTTTTTAGCTGGTTCTATCTTTATGAGAGAATCTCCAAGATGGTTGTTTTCTGTTGACAGAGACGACGAAGCTATTGATAATTTAAAATTCTTTAGAAATCTTCCTGAAGATCATGAATATTTTATCTTTGAAGTCAATCAAATCAAAGAATCCTTGGATAGACAAAGAGCTGAAGTTGGTTTAGGTCTTATGGATCCAGTTAAGGAAGTCTTATTCAGAAAGAGAAAGCTTTTGTTCAGGTTATGCATCACTGGTGGTCTTTTCCTTTTACAAAATTTCATGGGTATCCAATCCATTAATTATTATTCAACCAAAATTTTTGCTTCATTAGGTGTTAAAGGTACAAACTCAACTCTTTTCTCAACTGGTATGTTTGGTGTTATTAAATTTGTAGCATCATTTGCTTATATCATGTTTGTTGTTGATACATTTGGTAGAAGAAAAGCGTTTATGGTTACTTCCAGTATTTGTTCTATATGTTTCTGGTACATTGGTGCTTATTTGAAAATAAATGATCCAACTCAACCTGGTCATAAAGCTGGTAGTGGTGGAACTGCAGCTATTGCTATGATGTATATTTGGGTTGCATCTTTTATTTTAGCTTGGTCTGCTGGTCCTTACGTTATTGGATCTGAAGTTTTCGATCAAAATATTAGATCGTTCGTTCAAGCCGTTAACGCAGCTTGTTCATGGCTTGCAATTTTCGTTATGTCTAGATGGACTACTAAAATGATTCAATCCATGTCCTATGGTATCTATTTGTTTTTCGCTGCAATTTGTTTATTGACAGTACCTTTTGTATTCTTTTTGGTTCCAGAAACTAAAGGTATTGCTTTGGAAGATATGGATAAACTTTTCGATAGAAGTTTACCAGCTTGGAGAGCACATTCATATGTATTGAATCACGCTAAGGAAGATTCCGAAAGAATTATGCACGAAAATAAAGAGTTGGGATTGTTTAAGATGGACACTAATAAAAGTAATGAAATTGAAAACATTGAAGATGTTCAGTTGATGAAAAAGGAAACAAACTAAAAGTGAATCATAACTTTTCACTTTTCTTAACAAAAAATATGTTATGTCATGTTTATACGAAAGAAACGATAATGATTATTTTTCCTGTAGAAAAGTATATGCTAGTATGTTCATCATAAGTGATATCATTTCCATGTAAGCAATTCACCATAAAGGGTTGTTCACCATAACAAGTATAATTTTAATAATAAAGTTGCAAGAACAGAACGACTAGCAGTATGAACTCAGTAATATTGGGATAGCCTTGTACACTCTTATGATATACACTTATATACATATAAATATCAAGAGCTCTTCTTCCTTCTGATCCCTTCAAATACCATAAAGAGGCAACCTGTCCGAGTGGTTAAGGAGAAAGATTAGAAATCTTTTGGGCTTTGCCCGCGCAGGTTCGAATCCTGCGGTTGTCGATATTTTTTTCTTTTAGAACTAAAACTTTGGATCACGTGATACATACGAAAATCCTCTTAAACGAGGTAAACGAAGGCTACGAACCATTATTATACGATCGATTTACAGCCCTTTTCACTTTTTTGCAACGCCTTTTTTACGAATTGCAACGCTATTTAGAAAGGGGATAGAAAGGGGATAGAAAGAGATTGAATTTATTTTCCATTTCATTATATTCTTAAAATGGTCGATCTGAAAGTTGCCATCATCACTGGTACTACCTCTAATTTGGGGATCAATATCGCTTACCGTATCCTTGAAGAGATTGGTCAAGATGAAAACATTACCCTTGTTGTAACTTCAAGAACACTTCCAAAAGCTCAACAAGTAATTAAGGATATCAACTCTTACTCAAAGGAAAAATTCCCTCAAAGAACTGGACAATTAGAATTTGATTTCTTACTTGTAGATTTCACTGATATGGTCTCTATTTTGACAGCATATTATGATTTAAACAAAAAATATAACAAGATTGATTATTTCTACGTAAACGCTGCTCAAGGTACTTATTCTGGTATTGATTGGATAGGAGCTGTAAAAGAAGTATGTACTAATCCAATTGAAGCAGTAACAAATCCAACTTACAAAATACAGAAAATTGGTGTGAAAACAAGTGATGGATTAGGTTTAGTATTCCAGGCCAATGTTTTCGGACCTTATTATTTACTCCATAAAATTAAACATTTATTTGGTAAAGGAAGTATAGTTGTATGGATTTCTTCAATTATGCTGCAACCAAAATATCTTTCCTTTAATGACCTTCAATTATTAGAATCTCCAGCTTCATATGAAGGCTCTAAAAGACTTGTAGATTTAATGCATTGTGGTACTTATAAGAAATGGCAACAAATTGGTGTAAAGCAATACGTTACTCATCCAGGTATTTTCACCAGTTTTTCATTTTTCCAATTTCTAAACGTATTCACTTATTATGGTATGCTACTTCTTTTCTATTTCGCTAGATGGTTAGGATCACCATGGCACAACATTTCTGGGTATACTGCTGCTAACGCTCCTATCAAATGTACCTTTTCCGATGATATAGATCAAGCCAAAAAACTTGGATCTGCTTCAAACTGGATAGGTCAAGAATATGTAGTTCCCGCTGAAATAGACAGTACTGGTTGTGAAGATGTTGTTGCATACCTTGACAAATTGACAAAAGAATGGGATGAGAAGTTGAAGGATCAAATTGTGGATACTAGAAAACAATAGTAGTAGAATCATAAAAATAATAAGTTTAATATTAATTTATATATGCATGTATATTAAAGTTTCACAATCTATGTAACAAACATTGACATCCACACCCTGTAGGACACTCTTGTTCGTCAGAGTTTTCTTCTGACCACCAAACCAAAGCACAGTGGGCATGTAAAACGTGTTCACAATTGGTGCAAACCACAAGTCTTTTAACCACCAAAAGACTACATAAACTACAGAATTTTGAAGGATTGGCTTGTGGGGTCCATACTTGTCCCTTACGAAGCATAACTCTCAGGTTTCTCATTCCAAACCCACACTTGTGTTCATCGGAAATAAAGCTGGTCTTTTGATCTTTATCTTGATCAGGATCAGAATAATTGAATTTCAATATTTTAATTCTACTAATAGGTAAGCCCCATAAGTATAATAAATCAGCGTACTGTTCTCTATATCTTTTTATCTTTTCTGTGTCTTGAGAAGATAAAAGCAGCTTTGAATAAGCATCTTCATATAGATCCAAATCTGCTGTATTGCACATTTCAATAGAAACTGTAGGTATTGGTATAGTAGATATATTACGTAAATTGGATGATATACTTCCATGATGACTTAAACTTCCACCTGATCTAAACTGTTCATTATTCTTTGCGTTCAGTAATGGAAGTATAGTATTTCTTCTACTTGAATTTCTACTATTTGTGAAAACACCAGTGGTGGTCTTTGCCTTGATAAGTTTAGGTGAAGGTAATTCATCAATTTCTAGAACCTGACTTTGGAAACTCTTTCTATGGCTAAGACCTTGGAAAATTTCTTTTATACTGTTCCCATCAAACGATGATACTCGAGAAGTATGGTACAACGATTCTTCAATCAGTGATACTCTTTCATCACTTAATTTCCTTTGATAAGGTGATAAACAATTTTGTTGCTGTTGGTTCTGTTGTCTTATCTGCTCAATTGGCGGGAGCACTCCATATGGAGTATGAATAGGTATAATCATATTAGAATCATTTCTTTTCAAATTGTTCAGATTTTCATAAAGAATACACCCCAACATTGCTAACATTTGAATATTACCACGAGCTTCAAAGAATTCAAATATTTTATTTATGAGCCAACTATGTCCAAAAGGATGTGACCCCCAAAAGAATCGATAGTTACTTCCACTTTCATACATTTGTTCTCTGATAGAGTTATTATACTTTTCATAAATATCCAATACTCCCTTTTGCGCTTCTGTCTGATTATTACCTTTATAATAAATTGGCATATCGCTAAGGACCACATCCTTAATCAATACTTTTTCAAGGATCTTCCAGACATCACTAATTTCGTTAAATCCATATTTAAAAGCAACTTGTGCATTGTATCGAGCCAAGTTTTCTGGAAGATCTCCTAAAACTCTATACTCACATGCTAAATCGTAGTTATCCGGTAACATATGACGTAAATCAAAGATTCCAACAATATTTGTTTGTTTTGTATTTTTTCTCTTCCTACGATTCAGAGTCAGAACATTTAATGTATCATGTAACAGCAGATTTCCGTTTGTCTGAGAGTTATGACCAACCCCATTCCCAAGACCAACAGCCGTCTTAAATAGGTCAGGAATACGCAGTCTCAGAGGCATATCATTACGAAGAATCTCATCCAAATCTTCAGCAAACGATTCATCAGAACTTGAAGAATTTTCCTCCTCATCAGAGGACAGTCTATTATCAGAACCTACAAAGGAATCAGCTTTCTCACTAACAGACAGCTTGTCATCAAAGTACTCACCAAATGATTCAGTTTTACTATTGTCACGACTATGAGAATGATGTTGGTGATGGGTGGAAGCATTGTTGACTGAAAATCCACCATCAGTAAACTTGAAGAAATTGAGTTTTTGAAAGGATTTGTTCTCTTCCTCCATATCCTTTTTGGGTATGAAAAAGCATACCAAATGTCCAGTGGGCAGCCATAAAGCACCACATCCTTTAGGGAGTGGAGTCAGATCAAATTCTGGTTCCTTAGTTCCCAATTTCGGATGAAGAATTCCAGAATCACCAAGAGAGAAGTGCTTCTTTAAAGAATCCATCAGATTTTGCATTCCATTTTCTCTAGGCATAATATCGAAATCGTTTTCATCATCTAAATCATCATCTTGATGGAATGAGAGAGCACTCCCTTGTTTATTTATTTCATCGTCTGGGGTATCTCTTTCATCGGGGTTTATCAAGTCATCGGCCCAGCCTTCTGTACCAATTTCATGGATAATTTCATCATCATCATCGAAAATCAGATCTGATAAGTCAACTTTTTCACCCATCAAGTATCGTAAACACGCCTCTAAACAGAATCTTTTATGTCTATTAGAATAAAAATTACCAATTTCACGTAATCTGGTCAACATTTCATTTTTCACTGCTCTAGATATTTCATGAGTTTCTTCGAGGTTAAACTTAATTATATTTTGTTTTTGGAACCGAGCCAGTTGTTTAGTATCTGTAGGTTCTTCGATATGAGGATAGTTTTTAGGGAAGCGGACATCCATTCTAATAAATGCAAGCTTTTCTTCTACAGGAGCATTAGAATTTGAGTTTGTAGCTCCTCCACCAGGCAAGTTACCAGCAGGAATATTTGTAGAGTTATTATTAGTATTATTATTAGTGTTATTATTAGTATTGGTAGTACTAGTACCAGCACCAGTAGCAGCTAGAATAGTACTTGGGGCACCGGTAGTCGATTGAGGCTTAAGAGAATCACCATCTTCACTTTGGTTACTTAAAATCTCCATTTTAAGCTGCCTTTCATCAGGCTTGGTCGTTTCATTTTCACCACCAGCACTGTTTTCACGTTCATCTTTATCCTTATTTTCAATTTCAGGTATTGGACCCCGTAAACTGACAATGATTTCACCAGTGGACACACTGATTTTTTCAAAACGTACTTTAGGGAACTTGTGTCCTACTATACTTACTTCTTCACCCAAGTTTGAAGGTCCACTATCATCGTCAATAGATTCTCCGGTTCTACCCAAACGGACACCCAGAATCCAATCAAGATGATTCACCAGTGAATTCGTAAGACGGTTTCTACGCAGAATTTGATACATTGTGATTGCCAGAAGTGGGTCTCCTTTAAAATCTCCAACAGTAGATGGGGGTTCTATACAATAGGTATTATAACTGAATGGTGTAGGAGCTTTACTACTGGTAACTTCAAATGGAGGTACAGGTTTCGAAACAAGAATAGTTTCCTGTTTCTTCTTAGTATCGGTTAAACCAATATTGTCGTTAGATTTACCATCTTTATTGCCCAAATCTTCAACTATTTTTGAGTCCAGCTCAATTTTAGGATGATAGCCCACCACATCATAGAGTTTGTCATCTTCGGGCCATAAGATCAAATCACAATTCTGCAGCAGCCAAGTAACAAGCTGGTGATCTTTCGAGCCACCTTTCAGGTACCCTAAATACTCCAGTTGTCGAGTTCTCCAAAGGAAATCTTTCATCAGACCACGATTGTTTCCTTCGAAGGTATAATCAGGGTCCCAACTTCTATGGATAGTCGTTTTCTGCTCGATCGAGTCCTGGTATTCTTCTTCAAAATTGACTATATAGATGGAATCATTGCCTCCACGAAGAGGCATGATACCACATGAATTTTCATCTCCAAACGCCAAGGGCCGAGCTCTTGCAATGGGGAAGTCTGTATGGATAATCACCGCAGGATCAATGGAAGCATTGGTTCTGAAAATATCTATATTACGAGTATTAGTGTTGGAATTGGGAGTAGAAGTAGAATTCGAATTCGAATCAATAGAAAGAGTTTTCAGATCACTGGTTTTTTGATCACTGGCTTCAGCTTGCTGGAGGTTCCAAAGCTTGACTGTATGATCGTTAGAACACAGAATAAGTCTGCCCATACCACCCGAGAAATCCAATCCATTGATCTTACCATCGTGAGCATGAGCCACTTTTATAATAGGTAAAGCACCTTTCCTGGTATCCCAAACATAGATATCGTTATCATGGGCAGAAGTCATTTCAAATGGGTTCATATGGTTCCATTTCGTTTGGATGGCAGCAGCTCTCCATTCAGAGAACATCGATACGGGTCTTCTTGGGGTCCTCATATCCCAAACAAAGATATTAGTATCTACTGAACACGTTACAAACACTTCCGGGTCCTGAGGATGGAAATTGATATCGGTAATGGCTCTTTGATGGGCATGAAGTACACTTAAAATGGCATTATTTGAAGGTCGAGCCAAGTCCCATAAGAGGGCCTTTTGGTTCAGAGTAGAGATACACCACAGCGGTTTGGCATTGAAATGTGGTGACCATTGAACGTCTGCTACTTCCCATGAAGTGATATGATGTAACCAACGAGGAGATTTGAACGGGTCGTCAAGGTCTATAATAAATAACCCTCTTCTACCGGCCAATACTGCATCCCTACCATTTGGAGATAAAGACATAGCACCAATTGCCCCATCCACGTGGAGCAGAAGGGCATTTCCAAACGTTGGAGACTGATAAGGGTCAAGCATTCTACCTATAGCCTCAGCAGCTCCAAAAATTGTTCAATGGTTGCCCCGGTAAACCTGTTTCTAAAATTGGCTGTAAAAATGTTGATAAGCAACCAAAAAAGAATTCAAGTCAAAATCGTCAAAATAGTGGGTCTCCCACTTTGAGTGTGATAAAGGCTGTTCTCCCTCAGAATAACCCCATACTTAGGCAAGAACTTATAGGTAGTCTCCCACTTAAGGCGCATTCAGGCGCTTCAAAATTAAATTTATTTACTTTCACTTTTACAACACTTTTTGCAACAGTTTAAACGTTTACGATGACGGAAATGGAAGTAGATATCGAGGTCGACGATGAATTTAACGACGAAGAAGCCGTGGCCGAAACCAAAACAAAAGAACAAGCTTTAAAACAAGATGAAGAAGAAGCCACAATCTCGTCTGTCATGCCCGAACTTCCAATTTTAACTCGTAAGGATAAAACCCTTCAAGAGGTGCTTGATCTCATGGATGGAGACTATGCTCCGATTATTCCAGACTCTGTGACCGATTATTACCTTGCCAAGAACGGGTTTTCGTCGTCTGATGTGAAATTGAAGAGACTATTGGCTCTAGCAACCCAGAAGTTTATCCTGGACATTGCCCAAGACGCCTACGAGTACCTGAGGATACGTAGTGCTTCCACTGTTTATAACTCATCCAACCCACAGGCCAGGGCCAAGCAGTTACTTCAGGGACAACAATATGCCAACCAACAGCTGATGACCGGGACCAGTGGAGCTACTGTCGATGGTGAAGGTCCACAACAGCCAACAAGTAGCACTGCGGGCAGTCAACAGGGTAAGATAGTTTTGACCATGGATGATTTGAGCAGTGCTTTGGCCGAATACGGGGTGAACATCCCCAGACCAGATTTCTACCGATAGAAACCAATACTAAAACTGATACTACAACTTAAACTGATACTATAACTCAACTAAAGTCTAAAAACGGAAACTATGGACAATGAAAGATATCAAATGAACAAAAAATATGGGTTTCAAGGACCCTGCAATTATAAACAAGGGCTCAATTTGATATGATTAGCATAATCAAGTCAACGTGTTCTTCTGGTGTGTAAGATAATAAGGCAATACAATATATGGAAAAGTGACCAGCTGTAGAGTGGGTCCCATTAACACCGTATCTTATAATCCAACTATTCTACTACTTTATACTATTATTCTACTACTTTATTTTATCAACTACTTTATACTATTCTATCTACTACTTTCTATTGTATTATTATCTTTTATTATCATTTATTATCTTTATATTATATTATTAACTAGGCACTTGGAGCCTTTCATCATTTTTGGCCTTCTTAGATGTACGTACAATAGAAGTACCACAGTTGGAAACTGTACCACAAGGAGGACAGTCTAAATAAGGATCGGAATTCACCAGGTATCTGCTGCTTCTTCTCAACTTACTGGCATGGAAACAGTATTTACATGTACAGTCAGTATAGTTCAAACGTCTAACAGCCTTGTACAAACGGCAAGTTTGAGCAAATGCTTCCAGCAGAGCATCAGCGATATCGATAACATTTTTTTGACAATTTAACTTACAAAACTCAATATATCTATACATAGAAAGTTTATGAGTTTGCCAAACTAAATCAATATCGAAAAGTGGTACCAAAGAATAGCTTCTGAAGGATTCCAGGATCATTCGGAAAAACACTGAATATTTTTCAGAAGCATTCAAAAACCACGTTTCTCCAGTTCCTAATCTATTAAATACATCTATATGTTGGGTCCCATAGATTGTATTAGCCATAAATTCTTCTCTAATACTGAAGTATGGGTCTGCAACTTTTATTGGAGAAGAAAATGGGACTGTACAAGAAATGCAACTGATATTAGCATAATAATCGTAGAAAACTCTTCTATAATTAGCATCTAAACCTGATTTTTCGAAAAAATCAGTCATTGAAACTCCGGCCTGTTTCAAAGTATTATGGTGGTTATCATTTTTAAGGATCGATTTTATACAATCATCTAGATCATTAACATTGGCACCATCTTCGTATAAGTTTTGTGATACTGTTTGGAGCAATAAAGGTAATGGTTTATCATCTACGATATCGGCATAAAGTTGTCTTTTCCTAAGTTGGGAAAGAGTCAAATTCCCTTGGAATCTACATTTGCAGCTTCCCAACAGATCCAAATTTTGTAATTTTGAAAGTTGGACTTTAGAAAGTTGCAGAGAACATCCAGGACAAATAATAGGGACTATCTGGTCAATATTATTACTGTTATTATCAGGTATAGGTTGCATCCATGAAATTTTACGATCAGTTAATGCCCCAAAGGCTTCAATCATTTGGTATGGTGGGTTATATTTATAATTGTTGGATAAAATAGAGTTACCAGCACTCAATAAAGGGAAAGGATGGAATACAAATTCAAGAAACAGGTTACGAATACCCATTTCATAAAATGAAGTTGTACGAAGAAGTAAAGTATACCAAACGTATAAGACATCTAGTGGAGGTAAAACGGAACCAAGAGCATGACTTACGGATTTTGAATTCAGTGAAAAATGATAACTTTTCATTTGAGATTGTTCACTAGTGTAACGAACTCGGTGTTTCAATTTATGTTTCAAGATCGAAACAAACCATATGAAACGACGAAGAGCATTTTTACAGTACAAATCCCAGGTATATGGGGACATACTACTTTGTAATTCAGCAAAGCATCGAATTAATTTAAGATGTGCAACCAAATGGCCCACCGGTGGGATAATTTCCAACGAGCCTCTTGGAAGCACAGAGGGAATTGGTGGAACTGATCTGGGGGTAGAAAGGTTAATATTCACATTATTCACATTATTCACATTATTAATGTTATTATTATTATTATTATTATTATTATTATTATTATTACTGTTAACAGTGGAGAGCGATGATCTGGTGGTTTTACTAGAAATTGGAAAGGTTGGCGTACTTAATCTTGGAATATTTTTCTCCAAGCTGCTGGTACTGTCTCCACCCAAAGCTGATGTCAACCCCAGGTTCATTGTGGTGCCAGGAAAGCTATCTTCTTGATGAGGTCGGAGACGTTTAGCAAAATGATTAGATGACGAGATCGACGGAAACGAATGTGGTAAAGTGGCAGACATTCATAAAGCGGGGGTATATGGGTTAGTGTGAATGTATTTATATGTATAGGTATATATATGGATTTAATATGGCGGGGTAAAAAAAATCACGACTTTTTTAACAACTTCTTTTTTATATATAAAATATCTGTTATAAGATGATCCAAATATATTAATGGTGATCTAACCTAGTACGTGTAGCTGTACTATACGAAATGATACTCGAGCGATAAGGCAATATTTTAATTATTTGATCAAATATATGGGCAGTGTCTGAAACCTCTTTATTTTGGGGTTATGAAATGGCGGTAAAAATATGGGGTTGGCAAATTTTTTTTTTGTAACAATAGGATCAGCAAACTACAACACGCACAAACCCAGACAAAAAGTACATGCAAAAAGGGATCAATATCAATAACCGAATATATATATTATAAAAATTTATTTTAAATATACAACCAGTAAAGAAGTAAAAAAGTTTTTCCTAAAAGGAATGTTTGTTGTTTTATATAAAATAAAACTTTTAAAAGGAACACATGGCGGGTTTTAGGGAAAAAAGCTTAAATACGTCAAAAGTCTTTTTTTTTCTGCTTCATGTAATGCTGGAAATTATTTTTAAACAAAGTGCTGCACAGCCCAAACTGCAGGAGCTTGTGCGCTAATTACTCAGGGTAAAAGCCACCGTCTTTCTTTGGCAACTTGAATCCAGAGTGACAGTTCTTGCTTTCAAGGCATGTTATTTTTTAGCCCAGGTTGACAGGAAATGGATGATCGAGAAAGGGTAATGAAACGAAGAAAAAAACGTTTGTCAGAATCAGAAACAGTGCAATCACCAAAAATATATATATTTGAGCCAGTGGGGAAAAAGTTAAAAAAAAAATAAGAGTTGGTCGTACAGTAGTGACCACAAGTATTGTTCGAGGGCAGCTCGGCTGGAGATAGCAAAGCGTAAGCAAAGAGTGTAAGTAGGGTGTAAACAGAGTGTAGGTATTAAGGCACTGAGTTAACAAGGGAACCCAATAGGTAGTCAGCCAACATCCTATCGATTATCCGCCAGCAGTATTACTATTGTATCCTTAGGAGCTTTAGGAGTCTTATGGTTATTAGAATCAGTGCACCACAATTCTACCGCCATAGTAACTTCCCCATCTGGTCCTTATAATATCATAATAAAATATAATAAAATGTAATAAAAGTAACAAAATATAAGACAAATCATAAATTATTATGATAAAATAAATATTATTATTATTATTATTGTATTATTATTATATTATTATGTTCTTCGTTTTTCTTGTTTTTCTTATTGCCTATGCTTATTACATAAGAAGAGATGAATAGCTTGTGGCTGTGTAAAACCACCTAAACGATACAAGGGCCAACCACCCATCTACAAACCGGGTCTGGTCTTGTTGGTCCACAGCAGATCCCCTGGATCAACAATCCTATAGTAAAATGAAGGAATTTACTTTTTGCTTTTTAATTTTACATTAATTTTAATTTCATTTTAATTTCATTTTAATTTTATTTTAATTTTAATTGTTTCATCAATTTTAATTTTAAATTATCGGCCTTTGTCAATTTTCCCCCAATTCAGCTAATCACCTTTGCTCGCCTGGTTGCATGTTGGTGTAGAACCACTTTGCAATGAAATTTCCCTGGGGCGAAAATAAGTTCCGCTCCTTGTATTAGATCGGTGGTGGTGCAATGCATTTGCTTTAGAATACCGGGTAATACATTGTAATGTAATACAAGAGTATAATGATAAGAGTGCAATTGTACTACAGGAATATATATATACATTACGATTCCCAGCGTTAGCTCGGTAGCATGATTCCTGGCCTCGTACTTGCTCAAGCGAAGGTCTTAAAAAAAAAAAAGGTTACGGAAATGAGTATTTGTAGGCACATACCCCAAAGCCCGGTTTCTGAATCTAAAATCTAAGACTAGGTGCCTGATATCTATACATGTGAAATAACGTAAACACATATATATTATATATTTACCTTACATTATGTAAGAACAAAATTGAAAACCACAAGTTGATATTGCCTCTTGGTGAAAAAGAATCATGTTTAGTCAACGGAAGCTACACTTTTGAAACTAATTTACCGTAAAAAATCAACCTAAAGATGGGCGAAGAGGCTAAAAATAGGTCGATGGAAAAATAATCTAAAAAATATTACCCAAATCGCCTGTAAGAAATATCTTCACTTATTTTATCTACTCATTGATGCCAAACGGATGACTGTATTCACGTATCATCAGAAAAACACGCTTCTTCCAACAATCGGAGTATTTTTCAAAGAAGCTTTATCACCACTTGGTGACTCCATGGCTATGTACAAGGCGTAACTGAAGAAACTTAACCAGACAATTTTAGTTCAGCTTCTTTAAATTTTTTTTTTACCTTCACTTACTTTTACTTGCTGGATTTCTTTTTTTTTGGTTTCATGCAACTACATACAATTTTTATACAATTTTTGATCCATCTTACTGGGAGTTTCCTTGGTACTTCTACCTTGTACAGTTCCCTCGTACAGTTCCTTCGTATAGGTACATTACTCACCCAGCTATTCGTACAAATTTTTCTTAAATCATCGCATGTAATGCATCTAATACAGAAGCATCATGTAACTATTTAGTGGGTTTCCCTAACACATTTCTGATTATTTTTTTTTCAGAGTACGTCTCCATCTTGTCTAAGCATCTACTAGAAGCATCTACTAGAAGCATCTACTAGAAGCATAACCTTTTACGAATACTATCTCATCTCGACTGTCTTGACTTGATTTAAGCATTTTCACTCTGCTAGGCATCGATTCCACACTTCGTATAACCTTAGATAGGCTGCGGAATTTATCAGCTTTCCGTGCCGGTATCTCATTTAGTACAGTAACTTACCAAGGCTTGAATTCCGCCATCAACCTTCTCAATTCTCTTATTTTTTTGTCTCTTTCCCTTTCCCGCAAACCACTACTACCTCTTTTTTTTTTGTCCTTTTCCCGTATTCGCGTCCCAAACACAACACGTAATAGTATTGATTATTTTCCATTAAAGACAACAACACCTACCCTTATACAATGTTATTGGTACCATTTCTTTTGATAGCAGGGGCTCAGGCCAATTTCTTTGACTTCTTCCAACAACAGTTTCATGGCCAACAACAGGGAAACAACCAACCAACCTCTGAAGAAATAGAAGCCCAGTTATTGAATGAAGGATGCTCTAATTATTTCTGTAGTGACACCAGAACTTGTGTAGACACACCAAACGATTGTCCATGCCCATATCCTTCATCTCAACTCAGATGTGTGTTACCAAATGGTGAATATATGTGTATCTCTAAACCAGCTGGTGAGATATCGGAGCAATATTCTGATTCATCTTCTAACTTCAATATAGATGCTGGTGGCGATGTCAGAGACTGTGGATGGGTAAAGAGAGCCTGGGAAGGGTTAGTGTAAAATTTAAAGAAAGGATAAAAGAGAGCATATTTAATAGATTAGGAAGATGATAGCATTATAATATAATATAAAAGCGATATACTATTATATCAACAAGAATCAAGTGTAGCCTCAATACAAATTATACAAATTAACATGGCCTCAATATAGTTAATTGTCATGTCTTGATGACAGCAACGCAAACCTAAAAATCAAATAAAGTATTTGTGTGTGATGTATTAATGGATTTCGCCGCATAATAGAATAATATAAGAAGCATTTTATGGAGATCATCGATCTGTGTAACTTTATAGCTTACATCCGGACACTTTACGCCCAACGTATGTTGTCTGTAAGCGGGTGAAAGAAATGGCTTCTGTCAGGTGATTGTTTGTTTTAAGCTTCCGAAGCCCTTGTTGGCCCAGAAACCATTGTGTCACCAGAAGTGATCCTATTTGAGTTAAAACCATGAGGGTTCAAATCTTAAACCCAGTTCTCCTCACTACATCATAATTGCAGTACGACACACAGCCAAGTAAAACACTACACCACACTAATACGATACACCGCACTAATGTACACTACGCTAAACTGATACTATACACTATACTAATACCATACATGCTACACTTTGTTGTCTACTGAAAAATTATAATTGCTGCTTTATGCTATATACTTTTCAGCTTTTTATAGTGAGTATCCATTAAATCATGTTATACTGTAGTATACGATAGCATTAATACAACCTTACATGTATTTTAAATTTGTATAAGAATAATTTTTCAGGGTAGTCCTCCACCTAGTTAACCCGATCCCTAGATTTAGCTTCGTAAACATACTCTGAGAGTATGACACTACCTCTGGAGCACTTCCTATAGCTAGAGGCTGGAACCCTAGGCTGGAGTCCTACGGCTGTATGTCCGGAAGTGCGCGCGCACAGCTTTCCATAATGCCAGCCAAAAGGTAAATAGTGACCACTCGCTGCAAACCTTCATGACCCCACCATTTTGTTCCCCAAGTGATCATCAGCCCTTATCTGACGCACCAAATCTAATACTTAGCATTTAATAATTTTTTTTTTTGCTTTAAATAAGTGTTTGCCAGTTGCTTCTACCTGCTAGCCCTGTGGGTTACACACTATCCGTGTGGTTCCCATCATCCTCGATAGAGGTAAGTCTTCCCCCTTAGCTATAACCCCTCAATTTCCTTTTCATTTATGCTCTATTATTGCTGTTTAACCTTTTATCTTCTGCCCTCTTGCATCTATTTTCCAGTAACCCCCAGAATTCTAAGAAAGCAAGCTAGCAAAAAAAAAATAAAAATTAAAATACAATAAAAAATAAAGGAAAGATTATCATAGAAAATAATATTAATATAATATAAAAAGAAAGCCATTCAGGAACCAGTCAAGGGCTACGATTATTTTTACTTATACTTTGAACATTTAATTTCAGCAGGTGCACGGGCGAATATATCTACATATAGCGCCACAAAAGACCACAAAAGAACCACTGAACACTCCCCCCTCCCCCCATATATCTGACTTGATCTCAGCCTAATCGAGCTTTTCCCCCCCCTCCCCAAACCCCCTTTTCTCCTGGCATATTTATAATTAGAAATACCTATAACAATAGCTATTACAATACCTATAGCAGTAAATTTCTTAGAATCATGACCGTTTCCCACCCGACCTCGTCGAGAAACAGGTACTACTCCTGCTTTCAGAACTATTACAACTGCCATTCCTACATGGAGTTAGCCCCTACTTATTATACCGATGTGAAACTGAAGGCCAACCACTGGCAACTCAGAGATATGCTCCAGATCAACCAGTTGAACGGGAACGCCTATTTCAGTTTTGAAGATAAAATCAAATACATCAACTTGGATCAACCGGCAAACGAAAATGGCTTGATCCAACTGCAAGTGGAAGTCCAACTTGATTTCCAACCTCGGTGCTTTAAGCAATCAAACGGGGGCATGATGGTATTTGGCGGGTTGAAGTCAACCAGTGAAAAGAGATTCATAAAAAACATCGATCAAGCAAAGCCCACCACCATCAGAACCCGTAATCGAAGCCGAAACCGTTCGGTGGTGCCATCACTGCTTCCTCCTCTTCGTAGATCACACGAGCTTAACCTCCACACCTCAGATGACTCAGATCGTCTCCCTGATTCTGACCATGACAACTCGAGCTCCATGGACTTTGATGAGCTTGATGAACTTGATCAGGATTGTACAGGTGATAATATCAATACTGGTACTGAATCGTACTTGCTTTCTTCCACCACCAGTGTTGGTGGTGGTGGTGGTGATGTTGAAATAGGCAGTAACAGTAATACGCTATCAAATAAGAACAATAATAGCAAGTACTCGGAAGACGTTCCTGTTTTCCCATGTACAGAAGTTCTTTCTTCGTTTGCCTCTTATTCTTCCAGATCACCAACCGGTCTCTTACTGTTCCATAACCCACTCCTTGGCAACACTGAAACGGTGGTTCTTGGTGATATGATAAATAACTCTGTGAGTATATATCCTAAGAACTGGAGCGGGATCAATACCTCAGGGTACGAGGCCAACGGTCAATACGTTTCATACGTTTGCAACAACGACCTGAACTTGTACGTGGTAGATATATCTGGCCCACAGATTACCTTGGATCGTAACATTCAATGTGAAAGAGGGATTTCTCTTAATAACGCCGAGTTGAACCCATTAACCAATAAGCTCTTGGCAGTCACTGGTGACCTGCCACTGATATTCCTTGTTGATCCTACCAGCGACAAATCGTGTATCAGTACCATTAAAACGTCCTGTGATTCTGGGTTTGGCCTTAGCTTTGATCCAAGTGGTTACTTATTAGCAACCACGTACCAGGACGGTACATGTTTGATCTATGATATAAGAAACATTCCAAGGCGTAATCCGACAATTTCCGGGTCAAATCCGCTTCATACTTTCAGACTGACCAGAGCTGGTCATCAACTGGGGGCATTCCGTTCTTGTAAATTCCTGGACACTGGTAGAGACAACCTTCTTGTAGTTTCTGAACATGTTGGACGGGTACATGTTATTGATATCAAAAGGGCCACCGAAGGCGACTACAACAGCGGTAATAGTTATAGTAGTATTGGTCACAATAATTATGGTCATGGTTGGTCACAACTGACGAAAATAGACTCGGATTACCAGGTGATTGTGTTACCATTTGCTATTGATCAGTATGGACAATGGATAAAGCGTAGAAAGCAAGCCAAAACATCAAACAATGAGCACTACAAAGTTCAAGTCTATACTGATGAAGAAGATGACGAGAAGAATGGACTGGGGTTCATGCTGTTCCCCACGCCATTAGTCTACGACTACGAGTTTTTGACTAACCTGAATCCCAAACTCTTTAAAGATTTTACATTCCAACCATCCAACGAGAAAATGAACAGAAGACCAAGAATACCTATACCAGATATCAATGTTCCTAATTGGAACATTCTGGAGATGGATAGAATGAGTTTTGATTATTACAATTTGAACCATAATAACTACAGTAATACGTATAACACCACCACCACCACCAACAACAACAACACCAATAATAATAATAATAATAATAATGATAGTAATATTGGCAATAACAACGATAGGAGCTTGATACAGCCGCCTATCACCACTTCCGCCAACCACGTCAACGGAGAAATGGAGCTTGCAGGCTTGAATTGGTATGGAGAGAAGTTAGCTATAGCATGCGATGGAGGCGGTATACTTACATGGGACTTGAACATCCAGCGTAGAGAAAATTCAGGCAATTATTCTTACGTTTAGCATAATGAGTAAACATAACAAAAAAAAGAAATAACTATCTGTAGCTTACTATCTGTGTAACCATCCGTAGCTATTACTACTGTTAACTTACTCTTTCTCAAACTCTTTCTACACCCGTACACCACATTTCTCATAGATCTCCCAATTTTTACGCGTCACGTGCGGGCCTTTCAGAACGCGTCGCTTTTAAGCTTCAAATACAAACACTCCAGTAGAAGGAGAAGAATAGAGGACGTTCAGTAGCTGCAAAACCCGAGTAAAACCCCGATATATTTGATATATTTGCCATGTTTATCTCGCCAGGAGACTACGCGAAGACGTTTGAAGAACTCAAACGTACCTCGCTATCTCATACGAGTTGTAAACTCATCATCTTTGTGCTGTGTCTTAACATAGATGCTCTCTGTTCAGCTAAGATCTTTAGTCTTCTTCTTAAGAAGGAACTTATCCAGTACCAGCTCATCCCGGTGGTCGGTTACACTGATTTGAAAGAACATTTCCTGAAGCTTGATCTGGGCATCAGTAACGTGGTTTTGCTTGGATGTGGGGCCATGTTGGATTTGGAGGCCTTCTTTGAAATCGAAGAAGAAGAACAAGAAGAAGGCAGTGAAGAAGTAGAAGTCGATTTGACCAGGAGGAAAATATATATCTTGGACGGCAGAAGGCCCTGGAACTTGGACAATCTCTTTGCTTCCAAGAACGTTATCTGTTTTGATGATGGGTATATCGATGCCAACTTGAACGAAGAGAAGTCAGCCTACGAGAAGTTAGTGGAGTTTGGGGATGAAGAAGATGAAGAGGGTGATTCAGAATCTGATGATGATGACGAAGAAGATGAAGGTGAAGAAGACGACAATGAAGAAGATGAAGGTGAAGAGCAAAATTACGACGATAATGACAACAGTAACGATGAAACCGATACCAATAATAGTAACAATAATAATAAGCATAATAAGAAACGGAAACAAGATCAACCCAAGTCGGCTAGAAAGCTTCGACGTAAAGAACGCCACGACTCGGAAATGGTAATAGAATCCTACTATAGTCAAGGTTCATCTATAATAACGTCAACTACAGCCATCATCTACCTGCTTCTTTCATTTATCGGTGAAACTTCAATTGATTTCCTCTGGTTAGCTATTATAGGAACATCTTCGTTGGATAGCCATTTCCCTCAAGTTTATGATAAAATTGAGCCTCTCTTCCGTGATGAAGTGATTCGGTTAAGTCCTCCTCAAGATGAACATTCTGCCGATACTTCTACTTTAAATGTAGACCAAGATTACCACTTATTTTTGCTTCGACATTGGAATCTTTATGATGCCTTTTTCTACCTGAGTCATGTAAACGCCAAGCTTAATCTATGGACTGAAGATGGTAAGAAAAAGCTTCATAAATTATTTGCCAAAATGGGTATTCTGTTGGCCGTGGCTCAACAGAATTGGCTTTATTTAGATATCGGAATCAAAAAGCAACTTCCAACTATATTTACCAAATATTTACCGCTTTATGGATTGGAAGGTGTAGTAAGAGAAGGGTTTATAAGAGTTTTCGGATACCAGGGCCAACTTTCAGCCATGGAATGTGTAGAACTGCTTACTGCGTTGCTTGAATTTGACCGTAGAATAGAAGGAATCAGTAATAAAAATGATTCTAACGGTGGAGTAGGATCAGGAGCAGGAGGAGATGAAAAAATCAACTCTTTAATTGAAAAAAGAGAAAAATTATGGGTGAATAATTTCTGGTCATCATGGGATGCACTTAATTTAGAAAAAGGTGGCCAAAATAAGAAGAATAGTCATAATAACAATAATGGAACAATAGGTGATGGAGGCGGTATCATAGCACTGATTGGAGTAGTTAAAAAATCTAAAGGATTAGGGCTTCTTATGGCAGGATTAGAAAACGCTAAAGAATTACAGCAAGTGATATTTAGAACTGGGATGTCATTATTAGAAAGAAAACAAATTAAGAATTTGAAATTATACCGGTTATGTGTTTTAACAGAAGGTTCAATTCCAGATTTACATTTGTTTAATAATCCTTTAATTTTATCGAAATTGGGACTGTGGCTTCTTGATAGTATTGCTGAAATTGAATTTACTAATAGTAAGACAAGTACTTTAAAACCATTAGTTGTCGCTGGTTTAGATACAGTTACTGATACCTATTTAGTTATTGGATTAGCACCTAAATACCCAAGAGGAATGACCAATACAGAAAAATCAAAATTATTCTTGAAAGACAAAGAAAATGGAGGTCTGGTTATTACTAGATTGAATACTTTCAGTGTTGCATTCCAAAGAGTTGCCAGTACTGCAGGAGCAAAAGTTCGTATAGACAGCTTTGACAGCACAGTAATAGAAATAAGAAAGGATGATTTATCCCCATTTTTGGAACGTCTCACTTTGAGTGGACTTTTATAGACTAGGAGAGCTGGAAAATGTGATAATAGACTAATACAAATATACACTTACCAATAAACTTACCAATAAACTTACTAATAGAATTTACTAATAGAACTAATGTAGTAGAGACTCTTTTTTATTGTAATCGCCTTGATTGCCTTATTAAGAGGGATCGGCTTTTTTTATAAGCGGCTATCGCGAATTACCCCCTTTGGCTAGTCGAACTCCGATAAGATCTCTGAAAAGTATATAAAGAGGGAAGTTAGGAAGTAGCAATTAAATTGTCATCGAGTATATACAGATGTCAGAATATACAGTAATTGGGTATGTAATTTAGTCAATACTTGAGATAAATAAGATTCAATTATTCAATTTTTTTAAGAAAGATTTGGAGAGAACTGAATATTAACATCAACAGTTGCGGAGTATCAGGCTTACTTACAGTATTTTTCCTTCTTGAAAAAGGAGTCGAAGCCAAGAGTATCCATGTAATTGCAGAACATTTGCCTGGAGATATTTCAGTTCGTTATGCATCACCTGTAGCAGGAGCATATTTTGCTCCACCTTCGGACCCAATCAAGAAGAAATACGCCGATTACACCTACCAGAATATTGGAAAAGTATTCAAGTTTCTTGGTGGATATAAGAATAAAGGGGTCAATTTTTGTGACTCAACAGAATTGATGTTTGGTGAAACAACCAAAGAAGAGTTTAAAATTATTGGGAAGGACATTGATTCGTATAAGGAACTTTCCCATAGTGAGCTCTCACAGTATGGCGCACCAATCGGTTCAGGGTACTCGTACAAGACCATTCAATGGAACTCTCCAGTTTTCATTGATAACTTATTCCAAAAATATAAAAAGCTTGGAGTTAAATTCACTAAAGCGAAATTAAAGAGTATTGACCAAGTCCTGAGTAAAATAATTTTCAACTGTTCCGGAGTTGGTAGTGGTAAATTGGGAGGAGTAGAAGATCCGCAAGTTGAACCAGTTCGGGGCCAAGTAGTAGTAGTACAGGCACCACATATTAAAGGGGTCACTGCTTACTGGGGAGAAAATGAATCAACTTATATTATTCCTAGAATTGGCACCGATCTCAGTGAGGTAATTTTAGGTGGTTACTACCAGGATGGGAATGATCAAGTAGATGCCTTGGGAAGTGAAGTTGAATCTATCTTACTGCGTACTACCAAATTGTACCCTAAATTATTACTGGAAAACCCAAGAGGTCCAAATTTAGAGGATTTACCTATATTAAGAGTAGTGGTTGGCCACAGGCCAGGAAGAAAAGGTGGAGTTCGGATAGAAAAAGAAGTTAAAGGAGGCAAGACTATTATCCACAACTACGGTGCTTGTGGAGAAGGGTACATCTTGGGGCTCGGATTAGCTCACGAAGCGGTTAGTCTTCTTAACAAGGAATCCCACCTTTAGCCTCAACTAGAGAGAAGCAACAGATACATTAAATCGAATATGAAACCCACTATAACATAAGAGTAGTATTTGTAGACTTTAGCCTACCTTTGTAGCATTCATAGATTTTATGTAGCCTTTAGCCGGTCTTTGTAGACTTTACAGCCGATCATTATAACCAGTTTTTTTTAGCCTTTATAGTGTATAGCTTTTGGCGCGCACAGTTCGAAGACAAACTGTGGGGAATAGCCGAAGCTAGCGGACCTTAAATGAATAGGCCAGGTAATCAAGACCTAGGCACCAGGGTTACTGCAGACACTACGGATACTCGGTCTGGGTGGTAGTGAGGAACACAGCATCAACATGGATGTATGGTTGTTTAACTTCGGTGATGTGCTAGAACATAGCGAGCTGTGCTTACAACGGCTTCCATGTTTCTGTGCATTGAGCTGCGGCTGAAAGTCTGTCGCTGTGCATACGCGCCGTATAATCAATACTGTCATAGGCTAGAGTAGATAGTAGAGAGTACAGATAGTATAGATAATATAGATACTATAGACATTTTTTTAGATACTTATAGTTGCAGGCTGTTATAGTGATAGATAGTAATAGGTAAAGACTGTTACTATTATAGCTGTTATAGATGTATAGATATAAACATGATAGACATATAGATTTAGATGGATCCAACAATTAAAGTAGACATGTGCCTTTCAAGCCATTCCATCCCTAATCCACCCTCACTTGCACAACTTCCCCCCACTTCCTCCACAAGCCCCAGCATGCCCACAGTCGCAGCCATGTGAATACTTTCTACCGGCGCCCTCGTAGTCCTTCGCACTTTCATAGGTCTGCGTTCCTCGGTTTAGCTACCCCACAATAAGCAGCACGGAAAGATTATAAGAGGAATTAAAAATTTCTGAAATTTTCTGATTACATATATAGATACTCATATATAGATATTTATTTTATTATTTTACATTAAAACAAAATGCTGGAAGGTGAAGATATCCTCTATGAAATCCGTGACAATGTTGTCGTTATCACTTTGAACCTCCCTAGTAAGCTTAATGCCTTGAACGGTGAACAATACCTTCTCCTCGCCAAGTTGATTGAAAGAGCTGACAGGGAAGAAGACACCGTAGTTACCCTTATTCAATCTACTGGTAGATATTTTTCGGCTGGTGCAAATATCGCTGATAAAGGGTTGACTAAAGTGGATATGAGTGTCTTATTTCTGCACGAATATTGGCTTAATACTTTTGTAGCTAGAAATGCTTATTTGGCCGATTTGTTTCAAAATCATACCAAGGTTCTTGTTGCTGCCTTGAATGGTCCAGTTATTGGTCTTTCAGCTGCTTTGGTTTCCCTTTGTGACCTTATTTACTGTTATGATGAAGATAAAACTTTCCTTTTAGCTCCATTCTCCAATTTGGGTCTTGTAGCTGAAGGGGCTGCCTCTGCTACTTTATTTGCCAGATTAGGATGGTCCAAATCTGCTGAAGCCTTATTATTTGCTCGTCCAATCAGTGGTAAAGATCTCATCCAATTAGGGTTCATCAACAAGCTGTACAAGGGTACTGTCAACAGTGTTGAAGAATTCAATACCAAGGTCCACAGTGATTTGGTTGGTTACTTCCAAAACTTACATACTCCTCTGATTTTTGAAAATAAGCAACTTATGAAGGCCCAAAGAGATTTACTTGTCAATCTGGCCACTCAAAAGGAACTTATTAAGGGTTTCAACAAGTGGATTGAAGGTATTCCTCAAACTCGTTTCCTGCAATTGCACCAAAAGGATATTAAGCACAAGTTGTAATTACCATTTGGAATATGTTGTTTTTATGGTTAAATATGATATAATGATAGCTGCTAAACTTGAATCAAGTAGATTTTCTAAACAGTAAACTGAAAGCCCTATATATTCTTTGTACTATACAATTATAAACCTCTAGAAGGTTTGCAACTGATGCTTATCTTTGTTCTCGCTAATTATTCTCAGTAATCCTCAGTAATCCTCAGTAATCCTCAGTAATCCTCAGTAATTTCCAACAATTCTCAGTAAATCCCAGTAACTCTCAGTAATTCTTCGCTCTAATCCTCCCTATTTCGTTCTCTTTCCCGCTCATTCTCGCTATCGCTAATTTTTATCATTTCTTATCGGAGTCTTTGTTTTTACCAAGAAGACTCATGTCTTTCAACCTCCCCAATGCCTATCTTGTAGGGATACTTCTTGTTATCAACACACATAGTGGCCCCCAATTGGCATTCAAGTATCCATTTAACCTGAATGAAACCTCCGGGGCCGTGGATACCGATGACGATACCGACTCGTACGTAGCCGATTCCGAGTCAGAGGAAGAGTTCGCAGCAGAAGAATACACGTTTGAAACGCCAATTAACGACTATTATGATACCAAAAGTGACTTTTTAGGTCAATTGGAATCTAAAGATAGAAATCGGTTAACGAAAACAATGTCAAACCGATCTTCAGGCCTGGGTGGCAGCCCTAAATTGAACACTTCAGGTCCTGATCTGAAGAAGCAGACATATTTTGGTTTCGAACCGGATATCCTTGCTGATATGCTTTGTCCTCCAAGGGACATGTGTAATCAAAGATTTGATCTTCAAATTGACGATTTGGTATTTTTGGGGCTCCCAATCCACAATAAACCGGATGGGTCTTGGAGAGACGGTGGGTCATCCAAGAAACAGATCAACTCTTCTAAATTGAAGCTTAACATGTTCCATCTCGTATTTGTAATGCAACCTCCTATTATTGAATGTAATTATAGAATAGACGAAATGTTCCATTACGTAGTTTCCCGTCTCCTGTTAGTACTTCGCTATGAACAGGCAAAACATGGATATATAGAGAAAGAATTGGCTTTGATCAATAAGTTGAAAGAAGGATGGCATTCAGGGTCTATGCCCCTGTTCTCTGGCTTAAATCCAAATTATGGATCAGAAGCTCTATTCACAACATTATCTAGAAACTCAGAAAACCTGATTCTCTCAGGAAGTGGGATTGCTTCGGTTCTTACTGGCTCCAATACCGGCTCTATAGGTGGTGGTGGAGGAGGAGGAGGTGGACCAGATTTGGCAGATTTAAACCAACTTTTAATCCAATACTCTTCTCTTTGTAAACTGATATCTGAATGCTATAATTCGATATCATGTCTGAAAATTGCCAACTTACTTGTAAATAAAAAGCTTCGTTCATTCCAGATTCCTTTGAAAACTGAATTCCATCTGCTTCCGGGCCCAACTGTACCGTATTTACCTGGATCCCACTTGTCTAGTATGGTCCATTTCCTTGGTGATACATCTCTTGTCAATGTAGGCTTGACCTCGAGATATGGCTCCTTCCTGAATACAATCAATAGAGACGAAGAGTCCTATGAATCTGAAATTGGGGACCATTTGATCCACTTTGCTCTTTTGCTTTTGGATGACGCTGATCTGATCATTAGAGATATCAGAGCTGAACCAAATCTGTCATTGGCCCATTTTATATCTCTGATTAGACCTACAGAACTGTTAATGAAGTTACATGGTCGACTTAAGCAGCAGGTTTCGATGGATCTCATTAAACTGTTTGCATTCCACCTTGTTTATTGGAGAAGAGCAAGAGTGGTACATCCATTGCTGATTAGGGCTGTCTATATAGTCCTGCCAATGGCTCCAATATCCATAAAATTGGACGAAGATCAATTGAGATTTCAAAGTAGATTCCCAACGTTACCGTCTCTTTCATACTTCTTAAAGATGCTCCTGCTGCCACTGCAACTGCAACTGCAACTGCTGAGGAAATTACGCCATTTTTCATCAATTATTAGACTGAAAGATCATCGAGAACTATATATGGAGGCACTTGCTTGGCTTATACAACATGGTTACGTCACTCAACTTCACACATTCTTATGGATTAAGATCCTGAAGAGAATCAAATTACTCGTTGAAGCGGAAATGGAATCAGAAGGAGAGAAGAAAAAAAGCAGAGGGTTTCTGGATAAATCCAAAGATAAGACAATGGTAGACAATACTACCAAGAAAGATTACATTCACAAACTGGTAGATAATACTACTAAAACCGACAAACCAAATGTTTCAGCATCTTCATCTCTTCAATCTCAATACGAGGATACTTTTGTAAGCTCGGCCCGTCGTGGCCCCCAGATTGAAATTGAAGAAATCCCGGATACTGTCATTGTAGATCCTGATAGAGCTACTCCTTTGGAAAGAAGGTGGATTACCAAAGTAGTAGAAGAATGTAAATTACTGCCATATTTAACTGGGGTGTTTTACCAAATCATCAAACATTTCAATGGACGTTCACTGTTCGAGATTCTTTTATTGGAAGGAGTTGTTGTACGGTCTGATTTAAGGAAAATTCTATCTTCAATGGAGGAATATGTTGAAAGCGTCCGCCATTGGTAACGATAATAACGATAACTATGTACTAATATTTATACGAACTGAATACAAACTTTAATTAAAAATTTAATAATAAATCTATCATGTTAATTAATTATACACATATATAATACAAGATCATTGTAACAAATTCTGTTGATTTGCTTCTAATTCTCCTTCAATTTCGTTAAACGTTTGGAAATGGATAGGACGATGAATTATGTCATAAAAGGAAACTGGAACATCAAGCTTCATATCATATTCCATTCCAGAATTCCATGTTGCTCCAATGAACGAATAGTTCCAAATGTCATCATCTGGAACTGCAAATGCACCTACAATCTTATCCGATATCAACAATGCAACGGGACTCAGGAATGAAGGTAGATATCCCTTAGGAGAGTCTGAAGCTATATCCTTTGCAGTACTAACCCATTCATATCCTTGCTTTGAAATTGTATAAGCTGAAAGAGATAATGAACCAGGTGTAAATGAAATCATAAGATTAATCATATTTTCATTCCAATTATCAGATGATTGTGCAAGTTTAAAAGAAGTCGCCATATCAGTAGGAGTAAGCATACCTGTATCACTGGAAGATTGGGTATGGAGCCACCCTAAGAATTCAAGTCCTTCAAGACCATTTTCTTTTGTTTGTTCAGGTAATTTATCTGGGAATTGAATACTATGAGTATTACCAAGTTGTGGAATTAAAGCAATTCTTACTATTTCTTTGACTTCATCGGTGTCTTCCGGTGATTTACCATAGATAAGAGCACCAACTTGAGTTCTGAGGTCGGAAATTTCAACTAATTTCTTGAGTAAGTTCTTGGACAACACATAGGCGATTCCATCATCAGAGTCTGTGGTTACATAAACTTTATTTGCTCTTAAATGGAGCAGACCAGCACTTATAGCTCGGTTTCTCCATTCATTTTTCAGTGAAAATGTCAGTTGTTCATAATTGGTAGTAGTAATTGTAGTAATGTTCTCTCCATGAACATTTTGAGTGGTCGTTTTAAGTGCTGAGAGTTGTGAGTTTTCAGTAGCGGAAGCTTCTATTTCAGACATTTCTTGTCTTTTAGCAGAAGGAGCTTTAATCTCTTGACCAAGGATAAGGTCTCTGATTTCCAGTTGAGTCAACAGCTGAACGTTAACACCATTCTTCTTGGCAAAATCTTTAAGAATCAAGTCCCTTAATTGTGTTTCAGTGTCAATCCACTGTTCATCAGTAAGAGTTGGCCATAAATGATGTTCTTCTGTAACAATTGAAACGTCTGGACGAAGAATGAGTTTAGCCCTTTCAGTCAGAATACTGAATGCTCTTAAGATAAGAAGAACTCTCAGGAATGCAGTATAAGCAGAAATTCTTTCTAACCAATCATCGTATAAATTGAAAAGACACATCTGAGGTTCTGACGCTTTCAAAACCACATCCCCAAGTTTATCAATCTTCAATGCTGCAGCAAATGGTAACTTCAATTCACTTTCTCTTACTGAGATTTTTGGGAAATCTAACATATGAACATCAAGTGGGTCAACCATACCTTTTCTAGTTACAATCAATTCATTTGGTTGTTCTTCTAAAGGTAAAGAACGAACTAAAGCGGCAACTTCTTCTGCAGCTTTCCATTTTGCAAGTTGTGAAAGACGTTTTTGACCAGCCCAAGCACTAGTGTGAATAATTTTAAGGAATAATTGCCCCGTTTTAGCGTTTAAAATAAATGCTGCACCATTAACTGGCCTAGTAGCCAAGTTACCTTCAAAAGTACGATGTACAGTGACTCGATAAACATTGGTATCATCAACAAAGAATTTTGTATCTCCACTGAAAAGATCAGCATAATTAGACAGTGAAAGTGCTGCTTCTTGGGCTTGCAGCTGATGCAATTGGAGACCTTTTCTAACTCTTTCACGTAATACGTGCAAAGCTGGATTTGATTTCATTATTTCCTTCATTGCATTTTGCATTAATGGTTGCATTCCTGGTATAAAATTACCAAAAACATCATACATGTTGTATGCCAAATCAATTCCTACCATCATACCATGTGGACCTGGATATTGAGAAATCAGATCGGAAGTATAATCAAGGAATTTAGCTCTGACGTATCTAGAAATATCATGAGAATCATAATCACCGTATCTTAATTGGACATCTAACCAAACAGAATTAGTAGATGATACTGAGTCCCCCTTTTGATGAAGTGAAATAGGCATAGTGGTATTCCATCTATGGGCACCAGAAATAACTATATCAGCACACAGCAGGTTCATCTTGTACGACTTTCTTGGATGAATTGCTTGTTTCTCAACGGAATCGATTCTTAATATATCCATTTCTCGATCAAGAACTTGACATAAATCTTGGACCACACTTTCATGAATCTTTTGCCAAAGATGTGCTCTAAAGATTTGAATCAAAGAAAGTTTAAGAGTTGGGATTTTACCATGTAAAAATATACCAGTTAAATCCAATTGAACAAGGAAACCAACATAAACATTAGCACGGTTAATGGTTGGCAGCCACCATAAAGTAAATCTTCTATTTGGAATTTGCAGAAGACCAGATCTTTGAGCATTAGTCAATTTCTTAAACTTCAACAGGTCTTCAAAACCCAGTGATTTTTCCCAGAAAAGTCCTTCCCAAGATGCAAAACCGGTTCCTTTGAAAAGTGTATGCTCAAGAATAGTTTCAATACCACCTAATGCTTGTATAACATCAGTTCTATAGGCGCTTAAATTCCATAATCTACCATCATGTCTATTTGAGGTCCACCAGAATGGATTAGCACGTCCCAAAGAAAACAGCCTGTACTCCAATCTAACTCTATGTCCCTTATCATATGCAAGAGTGTGTCTATCCTTCTGGAATAAAGTCAGAATACGTGGTAAACCTCTATCCCAAAATGATTCCATATCTTCAAATGTCAATCTTCTATTTTCTTCTGCTGCTTGTAATCTTTTAATCGAATACTCTGCCCATACTCTTTGAGAGTCTGTGAATTCATTTTCCCAACTAGTGAAATACCTAAAAACTGTTGGAATAGTGTTTGGAGCACTACCAGCGTCATTAGCACCTCCTTGTGTATGTTGCATACCAGCCCTGAAATGAGTAATACCGGTTTCTGTTTGAGTCAGCCATCTAAGATCACTGGTTGGAATAAGAATATGGGAAGCCAGGAGCATACCCAATCCACCCAATTCTTTTGGTGTATAAAACACTGCTGGTGGGAAACGCAGAGGCATCTTAGAATTCAACCCCATCTTCACTCTATTTTGGATTTTGGTTTCACATTTGACCAAAATATCAAGAAGATTATTAGTCAGAATAACTGCTTCTCTGAAATATGCAAAAAGTGAAATTAATGCAGTGTTCCATTTACTACCTACTTTAGTAAAAGTGGCCAGTCCCAGAGACATTAAAATTTGTCTAATTCTACTTTCAAATTTAGCAATTGCTTCAGGAGAAACTTGAAGATACGCTCTAGCGGTACGCTCTTTAGTAGTTTGATTAATTAAATCCCACAGTCCTTCAACTTGAGTGGCACCTCTAATTTTTGGTTGAATACGGACTTCAAAATCACACATTCCAAATAAAAGATTGGGGTTATCCGTCGAATAAACCAGGAAGAACAGTTCATCCCATTCAATGCTAGTGATCAGCTTTGGAATTCTTCCAGAGAGTTCCCAATACAAAGCTCTACCTAAATTAACATCTCTTCTTAATAACCTCATTCTTTGATCTTTTGGCCAACATTTCTTATTACGATAACCTGTAGCATAAGAAAAGTTTGGGTCCGGTCTTTCACTCAAGAATTCTTGTACTAATTCATCACCATCATCTTCATCCAACTTCATAACCATCCAAACTTTATCGAAATATCTAGCATACATTTTAATTGGATTGTCAGAAGTCTGATCTAACTCCAAAAAGGCATTCGGGGACTGAACTGGACCAGCAATTTCCTGAGCTCTTTCAAGACCTAAAAGCATTAAATCAGCAGCAATACCATAATACTGGGAAACAAATCCAGCGTACTGAAGTCCTCTTATAATACCAAGTTGATTAACGTGGCTCATATCCTTATAAGAAATCAGAACATTGAACTTAGATGTCATGTAATCAGCCAAGTTTGGATCTAATACTAAACGGAGCAAACGATTAAGCAAAGTAAGATCAACCCTTTCAGTAAACTTTGAAAGTTTCAATTCAGCAGCAACTACCCTTGAGCCATCATTACAATCCCAAATATTTTCCAAATTATTCAAGCCTTGAGCCCATTTGTAAACAAGAAGTGGTGAAATTTCCCCATCGGAAGGTTTCACCCAATTTGGGAAAAGTCTTCTTTTATCAGCTTCATACCACAAATATTGATCTAAATAAGCATCAGTGATCTTTTCAAGAGGATCAATGGTATATACAGGGGTCAAATGAGTATATTCATCATTCATTTCAAGTCCAACTTCTTTGAAAATTCTTTGAGTAAGAAGGAACTTCTTGATACGAGCTAAACATTCATGTGGGTTATCATATGCTTGTTCAATTAATGCCAACTCTTCTCTTTGAGCCAGGTTTAATCTCAGAGCAGCCGAGTAACTTTCTTTTAAATTTTCAAGGGCTAACACTAAAATTTTTGTATCATGTTTATAAGACAACGGTGGGAATGGAATAGGACTGAATTTCCTTGCTTCCAACCAGTGAACCATTGTTTCAAACATGGATACAGCATCATCTGGCAGAACATGGGGACCAGTTTTAGCGAATTCGGTTTGTCTTTCTTGTTCTGAACGGAGCCAAAGTCTAGTCAATCTACCCAAGTTCTTTCTTGCAACTGTCTTTTCCACTGTTGCTCCTCTTTGAATTCTTTCACGATTATAATGTGCCACTGAGACCCAACCGTCTGCTTTAGCTTGGACGTATTTTTCAATGATATTTTTAACGGGGATTGGCATACCAGGAACTTCCCAAGGAATATTCGCTTTCCAACATCTCCAAGCTTCACTTAAATGTTGAAGAACCGTACGAGATTTACTTGCCTTCATTCCTTCTGGAATCATATCTAATATATCATGCATAACTTGGGCTCTAAGTTCTAAGTCATAATGGGCATCAAGTCTTTGCTTAGTAATATTTTTCACAGTTTCATTCAGTCTTCTTCCTTCAAATTGACGAGCCAAGAGATTACCTAACCATCTTTCAAGTAATGGGACTACCCCACGTAAGAAAAACAACCAAACTCTCCAAGAAGGTTGCCAAAATCCACAACCTGGTCCCTTACCTATTACCTTATTAAAACGAGAATAAATGATATGCTTGAGATCTTTACAGGCTCTAATTTGATGCATAACTTTATACTTGTAACGGTATATACCTGTAAGTTGACCCAAGTGATTTAAAATATAATGGATTGCATCTGCCAATTGGAAAGCATCTGCATTACCAAGTCTATATTGAACATGTGAATCCACTACAATTTTAATAGCCCTAAGGATTTCTCTCATAAGATGAAAGGCATTACCAAAACGAGATTTCTTACGTTCCTTTGTGGTAAGTGTCTTTGTTGGCTTTAAATTGAAATTATAATCCAAGTGAAGATAAGTTAAACCTCTTTTATGGATCAAAAGATTAAGCATATTGAAACCTTGTCTACATACTTGGACCCCAGCTTCCACCCAGTCGATCTCTGTTTCTTGGAAGTATTTGGTTTTTTTAAGCTGCTTCAAAAGCAGTGATGTTGGTGGTCTATTTAATTTTGGATCAGTCTTATGAACATTACGTAAAACTTCATTCTTCAAAAGCTTTTGATGGGAAATCCTTGACTTGAGAGTTTCATCTCTTCTGGGTTTCTGAAGAAACCAGTTTTTAGCCAATGGTACATCTTGGGCCCTTACAGTCTTACCCTTTTTCTGATTGAAGGGGAATGGGGCGTTGAAAAGGTCTAGTGCCGATTGGGTACCCACAGGGGCCAATTCTGAGTCAGAAAGGAATGGCCTAATGGATTTTGATCTCGATTTCGATTTCAAATTCGATTTCTTTTGCTTCATAATATATGGAATCACTAAATCATCGTTAGTTGATCTAGAGTTATGCGGTTTGTTGGAGATCTTGGCCCTTGGTCTTGGAATCGGGTTCTTCTTACCGAACGAGAACACCAAGTCATCTTGTGGCATTGTAACGCTCATATGAGAGTAATAATTACCTACTTTCACTCCTCGGACGTCACTATTATACAAGTACGGATAGGCAACTCTGTATTCAGTTCTTATCGGTTGTCTAAAGATGACTCGATCCACCAGATCGAACTCCGTGAAGTCGTCAAATCGTTCGAAATCGCTATGAAGGGGTTCAAATTTAGGACCACCCGGTAATGCTACGTTCAATGCCTTGGCTGTGGTAAACAGGGCCAGATCAAAAAGATAATAGTAGTTTGGGTCAGTAATAGTTGCCAAGAGAGGCTTGGATATCTGGTACAATTGCTCCATTTCGGCAACTTCAAGGGTCCAATTCCGGTACAGGTCACCCGTTCTTTCCACCAATGGCTTATCATCGTAGAGCCACTCGATGGTATTATCACTAGTAGTGGTTGATACTCTAGAAACTTGCAACTCTTGTTGGTCGTTTTCTATGGCATCCAAGGGCTCTACGTCTTCCAAGTGTTCGGCCCAGTCCAATGGAGGTTCTTCGTCGTCAAACGGAGGGAAGTCCATCCGTCTGAAATTACGACGGTCTTGCTTTTCTCTTCTCATGCTGATCCACACCGAAGCCCATTGGGCAGTATACACTGGCTCGATGACTCGTGGGATTTCGTTTACAAATGTAATGGCACCGGTGATATGGTAAAGCACCCTGACTTTACGTTGCTGTTCCCACGGTTGGGGCATGTTTTCAAGCAATTTCAATACGGCATGAGGAAGGTACTTGAGGGCCCCTAAGTGGGCTCTTTTATCGTTGGCTACTTTCTTCAGAGCCAAGTCTGAATGGGTATGGATGATTTTGCGAAGATGCTGTGGTGGTAAGAGCACTTTAGTGACGTTGATGGGGCCATGTCTAGCTGTTTTCACTGGTCCATACCTAGACTTTTGTACTGCCAACCACTCAGCTTTAAGTTGCTTCAACTGAGCTGGTGATTTAGAAGAAGAAGAAGAAGAAGACGAAGTAGGGGAAGAGACGGCAGCCAATTTAGTTGACTTTGGTGGTATTTTTGTGCCCAGTGGTGGAGGCGGCGGTAGTCTGGCTCTCTTCAACGGAGGAGGCGCCACGGGAACTCCATTGGATCCATTGTTATTGTGGGTTTTCCCTGGAGGTGGCGGTGGGCCTACCTTACGCTTCCCAGAAGATGGAGGAGGAGGAGGGGGTGGTAAATGCTGTGTAGTGGACGGTTTCACGGCCGGATTTCGGATCCCGATACCCGGTGGAGGTGGCGGCTTCAATCCATGCCCTCCATTACTACGTTTAGGTCCTCCCGGTGGAGGTGGTGGAGGTGGTAGTTCCTTACCCATACTGTTAGAGATGAGCTTCTGGATAAGATTCTGTGCAGGAAATCAACAAAAGGACTATAAGTGGAGGTACTGCAGGCAATCATCAAGAGATTCAATCGCGCTACATGCAGGTCTTTCCTATTAGTTCTGCATATAGATTCAATTATCTTAAAGCCTAAAATTAGGAAGGAACGGGAAACACAAGAGGAAGAAAGGGTATCTTGGAACGACCAAAAATGAATGAAACCAACACCACTAGCATTGTAACCAAAAGTGGATCTCACGTGTTGTTTGAAGGGCTATGGGAGGCGGTCCAGGAGGCGAGTCTGAAACTGGAAGCGGTGTTGTTTGAAGTCAATTTATCGTTCACGTATTGTCTTTCAGTGTATGGATTTGCATGCTTATTTTTGGCACTTCTTTCGAATAGAACCTATGTTTGGGCTCTGACCAACACTATTAGACAACAAATGGGCGGCATGGCTAATAAGAGGGTTGAATTTAGCCGGAGATACGCCATAGCCACCCTTCGTCTTGCTGCAATTGCTGCTCTTCTTTATAACTTATACACCATATTGATAGCACTTGATTTTGTGTGGAGATTAAATTCTACTAATCCTTCACAGGGGATATCGGATTGGCTCCTTTATGATCCTGGCCAATGGGAAGGAAGCTACATGGCTACCCCGAAAGATCAAGTTCAAATAGGTCCTACATCTGATATGTATTGGCCAATCTTTATTGGGTTTTGTTTACTGCATTACGTTGAAACGTTTGTTCTGTCCATTGTAGGTAATCCACTTCATATTACCAATGGAATCACCTTATTTGAACATCTGTTTGCGTTCCATCAAGTTTCCCAATCGGGACTCTTATTGAAAAGCTCAAGAATTCAAACAAGACCAAGAGAACAGGTCCTTATCTATGCGCTATTTTCAGTTTTAGCACATTTATTCAATCATATCGGGGCCCTTTATAATAAAAATAAGTATAGATTGGTTCATCTGTCGTTATTAGCTTTCCTGTTTATGACTTATTTGGGTTATAATATCTCTAATGGGAACGTGGGGAAATTCCCATTGATCATTGTTGCTGCATTTTTCCCTCAATATATTTTGGTTATAGTAGTTGGTAGTTGTGCTGCCATTGCCGGGTTGGCCTTCGTTGCTAACGGATTTGAACTTGAAGGGCTTAATTTCGCCAGTTTCTTGGAAGACGCCGATTTTGAAACTCTTGATTTACGATTATCCGATGACTTTTACTCGTTCCTTTTATCACTTGGAACTTTGGCTATTCAAATGGCGGGACAACTGTGTTTCGTTAAAGAGTTGGGAGTAACGTATTTAAAGCAAAGTTTATGGGTAGAAAATAGGGCTTTGGGATATGGTAATTTATACACTGATAGCAGTATTGTTAATGAAAGCTTGAACAAGCAGCAGCCATCACAACAAAGGGCCAATGAAGCTAAATCTGGGGTGATTCGTAGAAGAATCACTAGTACGTGGAAAATTGTGGTTCAATTCTCTGAATTGATTAAATCATTGGTCAAGAAACCGTGGAATAGGAAGAATTCAAGGACAGTACCCAGTTTCCTTAAAAATAACCTTAACTTGCAATCCGAAAAGGAAGATGACCTCGATGTTATTAATATTGATATGTTAGATGACGATGAAGTGATCGATTTAATTAGACAAGGTTGTGAGATTGGAGAATTGGATACTTCACCAGATTATGTGGATGAAGGGGAGGTGGTTATCTACGATGATACAATGGAGATTGACGAAATAGATGAAACCATGGAGAAAGATGAAGAAGAAGATGAAAATAATAATAATAATAATAATGATGATGATGATTACGAATATGATTACGAAGAAGGCGACGCCGATTTCAGTGAAATTGTCCTGCCAGACACCTTCGGATCGTTACTTAAATTACAAGAACTTGCATCACATTTTGTAGACGACCACAGTCATGGGATGCTTACTAGATCGAGATACCGGGGATCACGAGATGAAAGAGAAGATTTGATTGAATTTATCAGGGAAAGACGACAGATGGATTCTGAAGATTATGACCTGAAGTATGTATGTGTGGTTTGTCATGTGAATGCTCGAGAAGTGATTAGTTGGCCATGTAAGTGTTTGGCAGTATGTGAAGCATGTAGATTGGCATTGGTAGCTAAAAATATCCAGGGGTGTGTGACATGTCGGCGAGAAGTTCAAGGGGTTACACGGATATATATACCATAAATAGAATAAACTTAGCTCCAACCATATTACTCTGTAGACAACTAGATGACAACTAGCTGGTAGAGCATCTCTACGTTTCTCCTAAGGTTCTCCACCTGCCCTAGTTTGGAAGATTTGCACCCTGCGGCTTAAATGCGAACAGTGCATAAGAGACGGTACTCCACGGAATAGCGTGATAAGAATAGGGGTAGGAAGAGCAGGCAAAACACTAAACAAGCTAGGCAGATGGCTAGGATCTGACGGTTCGGCGGTAAGTAGAATAGGAAAAGTGCTGGACCAGGGTACGTAGAAGTGTATGGGAAGAGGTGTATATAAGAGGGGATAGTGTCAGTAGTTGAATGAAACAGCTCGTTTTCATATGCTTCATTGTTGCCGGTAGTCTGTCATGTGCTGAGAGAATGTGAGGCCAGTAATTAGGGCAGAGCCTAGTTAGTAAGCGCGTGAACAGGAAGTGAAAGAGAAGACGACAGACATAGCAACAGACATAGAAAATAGTTAGGCGGAAAATATATAGGTAGAAGATAGATAGGTAAACAGATATAGATATAGAAATAGATAGGTAGATATAGATGTAGATACATATATACGTAAATATAGTAGATACATATAGATGAAAAGTAGATGTATAGAGATGTAGATATAAATAATAGACACATAATAGATAAATAGAAGTAGATATAGATGTAAATATAATAGATATAAGAGATATAAAGAGACACATAGATGTAGAGACACATAGATGTAGATGTATAGATGGATATAGATGGATATAAATGTATATAGATAGACGTTTAGTGTAGATACTTGTCGGATCTTATACCCGTGAACCGAAGTCTCTTGTCTCCTATTTATTCTCCACTTCTTAGTGAGCGAGCTTATTTCTCTCTCTGCCGTGGCTGCTTTCCCCATTTGCATTTATTCGCTTTTTGTTGTTCTTTCTTATTGTTTTTTTTTTTCTGGTGTGTTTCCCTTTAATTTCGTTCCTTTCATTTTCGTTCCATTTTTTTTTATTTATTTATTTATTTTTCTTTTACAACAACTAAAAAAGTTTTAACGTGTTATCAAGAGGAATGTCCACTACTTATACCGCCCCTCCTTCGTTGGAGAGCATATCCAGCGCCATTGGTGCCAACATAGCTTACTACATAGATAAATTGGATACCCTCCCTGGTGGTCAAATCATTAGAAGATACGTTCGTCTGCTGTATAAAAATGACCCAATAAGATCACTCTTTGAATTGGCGTTATTCATGTTTGCTGTCCATTATTTCTTACTGCTGAAACGGAAGGAAAATAAAGGTGAACTCATGAAGTTAAGAAGAAACGAAATCGATGAACTTTGTGAAGAATGGCAACCGGAACCTTTGGTTGACCCTGTCGACGTCAAAGAAAATTGGCAACTTAAACTGACCCCTACCATTATAGGCCATAACGGGTCCCATGTTCAACTTCAAAGTCAAAGTCAAGATCAATCTAGCGATAAAATCACTAATTTGGCATCTTATGATTTCTTGGGGCTCAATAGTAACCCTAAATTCCTGGAAGTCGCCTCTTCTGTCATTCTGACTACCGGTGTAGGTGCTTGTGGTCCACCAAATTTCTATGGTACCCAGGACGTTCACGTTCGTTTGGAAGAAAATTTGGCCGAATTCTTAGGTACCGAAAAAAGTATAATATATGGTCAAGATTTCACTACTGCTGGTTCCGTTATCCCTGCTTTCTTGAAAAGAGGTGATTTGGTGGTTTGTGATTCTGGGGTCAATTTGGCCATTCAAAAGGCTGTCATAGTTCTGAGATGTAATATTGAATGGTTTGACCATAACGACGCTGATCATTTGGAATCCTTACTTACTGAATTAGATAAACAACTTGAAAAGGAACCTTTAAGAAGAAGATTCGTAGTCACTGAAGGGATCTTCTCTTATCTGGGTGATATCTGTCCTTTACCTAAGATTGTTGAATTGAAAAATAAATTCAAGTACCGTCTTATCTTGGATGAAACTAATTCCGTTGGTGTTATCGGTAAAACTGGTCGTGGTGTCCCTGAACATTATGGAATTCCAAGAGATGAAATTTCCATCACCATTGGTCTGTTTGCCAAGGCTTTATCTCTGTCTGGTGGTTGGTGTGCAGGTGTTAAACCAATGATTCATCATCAACGTATCAATTCGATTGCCTTTGTGTTTTCTGCTGCTTTACCTCCATACTCGGCTAAAGTTTCTTCTCAAGCTTTGGCTGAAATCGATCAAATTGATTCTAATGGTCAACTGATACTAGTTAATAAATTGAATTCTAGAGCTAAATTGGCTCATAGTTTGGCTCAAAAAATTGATGGATTCTCCATTACTTCTGATCCAAATTCTCCAATAGTTCATCTTGTATTACTGCTGAAATACAGAAAGCAATTAAAATTACCTGCCTTCTACGGTAATACTGTTACCCTTGAAACTGGTAAACAAGCTCGTTTCGTCAATGAATTCAATGAATCTTACAACGTAGAACTGTTCCTTTTACAAAGAATCGTTGATGGCGTATTACAACAAAGTGGTATACTTTTAACTAGACTGCAAATCATATTGGAACACGAAAATCTCCCAGTCAATGCTCCACAATTGCAAGTAATGGTAAGTGCTACTATCACAGAACAAGAAATTTCCAGGGCATTTGAATCATTGAAATTTGTTTCTTCCAAGCTTTTCAGTGAAATCCAAACTCCAAATGATTTAGAACAATTAGAGCTCGAACTCCAACACTATTAGACGAGGTCAGAGGAGAGATGATATGACGAGAGGACCAAATTGAACAAATAATTCAAATATTGAACAAATAATTGTGTGGCTGTCACTGTACACTTTAATATTCTCCATAGTATAGTAGACATTTTAAAACAAAACAATTCCACCAAATATAATATAAGGATATATATAAATTATTAAATATTATTATTACTATTACTATTACTACTATTTATATTAATATAAACGTATATGAACTAACAAGGACCCTCTATTTCTATTTCTATTAACAATACTGTCTTGTTATCTCTATTTTAGTAACCGATTTCTAGCTTCCCTGGCAATCAGACGAGCCTCTTCGATATCATGGGCCAGCAGATGGTGTAGATCTTTCACCAAGCCATAGGCATCGGCAAACCTCCTTTGTAGAAGAGCGTGTCTAGCCAACCATAACCTGGCCTTGGAAGTTTCGTCACCGATCCCCCATTCCCGTTCCAGTTCCAAACACATCCTCATGTACTTGATGGTATCTCTTAGTATTCCGAGTTTTTCACTAAGAATGGCCAATCGGTAGACTATATGTGGTTCAACCAAGACTTCCTCATTCACGTCATTGGAAGAGCCTCCACCACCTCCCATAGAATTACTGGAATAACTATCTATAGTTAAAGCTCGTTCAAATGCCTTGACGGCCTCCTGTAATTTGCCAACTTGTTCATAGCATCCTCCCAATGCCTGCCACATTCTCTTATCTAGAGGCTGGAGAGAAGTAGCTCGTTGGTAATAGTATAGAGCATACATATGCATATCTAAGACTTCATAAGCTTGTCCCAACCCGTACCAAGCTCTAAAATCTCTTGGGTTGATATCAACAGCTCTTCTATACAGCTCGATAGCAGCATGCAGATTTTTCAATTCTACGAATTCGTGGCCCATTAAAGTCCAAGCTGAAAGACAATTTTGGTTAAGAGTAAGAGCCCGTCGGTAATAAGTGATTGCCTTTTCGTGTTCTCCTTTCATCAGATGATAATTGGCAATAATGAAACACGTTTCTGGTCGAAACTTATCAACCAGAGAGGCGAATTGAGCTAAAAATGCAAGTTTACTCTTCTTTTCCATGACATAAAGCATGTTGGAGTAAGTATCCAAGTCATCCAATCTTAGAGGATCTTCCTTGAGGAGCTCATCGAAAATGGATTCAGCTTGGAAATAGTCAAGCTGGTGGTATGCAAAGAGGAATTTTTGGACTTTAAGGAACTGGAATTTGGGGAAAATGGCTTCAAGGGATGCCAATTGAGTCGATACAACTTGGACTGGCTGGTAGAACTGTTGCTGGACCATTATTTCAAAAAAGTCCAACATAATCATAAACGATTTCGAAGTAGAGCCATATTCTGCATCAACATCGTTGATATCATTAACATTAGTATTAGTGATATTATTAGTAGAATTGATGTTATTATTAGGATTGATACTATCAGTATTGATATGTTGGTCTACGTCTACGTCTACATGTGATTTACTCTCCCTTGGTTCTCTTTCTCTTCTTTCTTTCTCCTCTGCTTTCCGGTGGAGCCGTTTCAACAAAATCCCGGCGTCTTCCACTGTAGACAAGGTAGCAGCGAGTTCTAACCAGGCCTGCCAATTCAACGGGTACAAGAGAATACTCTCTATAAGAACTGCCTGGGCAGGACCGTACTTCCGTCGACGGGTGTACACCACCCCACAGAGGTACTTCAAGAAGGGGTCCTTAGCCACCCCACCCTGGTTCTGTTCATGGTAAGACGCCACGTCGTCCAAGATCTTGGAGAACACCAGAGAACTGGTTTCATTAACATTGCCAGCATTTGTATTTGCCGTTTCAGGGGCAGCAGCATTTCTCTTATCACAGGCCAAGAGCGTGGCATAGAGACGAAGGAAAGTCCCATGACCACTTCGACAGGACTGGAGGACATGGGCAGCACGATCGAACTCCTTACAGGAGAAATAGGATTTAGCAAGCAGTAAAGTGTCGTATTCTTTGGTTACCAATGGGTCATGTTTCTGGGGAGGTATTGGCTGGCCTCTGAGTTCCTGGGGTAACTCCAACCCTACTAGGGCTTCTGCTGTCCACTTGGCGGCCTGGTATAGTTGCAATTGCAAGAGTAGCTCGTGTGCATGGACAAGCTGTGTTCTTATATCCATTGGAATCGTTACCGTTTCAGATCAAGTGGAGATCAAGTTTTTCAAAAGATAGAAGATAAAGATAAATGGTGAAAGATCAAAGAAGATCAAATTGCAACAAAAACAAACAAAATTGCAGCAAACGCGATAAAAAAAAGCCCAATAAAGATCCAGTAAAAGTAGAAAAGGTGTGTGGTAAAGATCTCAGTAAAATTAGAAAGCGCGGTAAAAAGTACGCTAAAGAGCCCAGAAAAGAGTAGAAAGTGCAGTAAAAAGAAGAAAGCTCAGTAAAAGTTCAATAAAAGGCGTAGTTAAAATCGTTTTTTTGATCGGAGGAGCAGTGCGAAATAGAGAAATTAGAGTGATTAGCCTTACAGACGAGATCAGAAAGGAAGCAGGAAAACAGGAAGCACAAAGGACAGATGAACTATTAAGGTCCAGTGGTCTACGGCATTGGGCTGAGGTATGCTTATATAACAAGTGGGATCGGAATCTACGGAGAGAAATGGCTCTTTCTATACAGTTTTTATATGGGTAGAGATATATTTGGTCGATATCGTTGTACCCTATGAACTACTAGAAGCTAGAAGCTAGAAGAAACTGTTTCTAATTGTTCTCTGTATCTCTTGTATCTCTGAATGCTCGGTAAATGCTGAGACGCCATCAAGATAGAATCAGTGAGAACCAGAGAAAATCAGCGAGAGTTTAATGAAAATAATGAGAGTTAATGAGAAACAAACGGTTTAGTGAGAGTTTAACAGAATTTAGTGGGAATTTTTAAGTTCTCGCGCTTCAGTTTGATTTCATTTCAATTCAATTCAATTCAATTCAATTCAATTCAATTCAATTCAATTCAATTCAATTCAATTCAATTCAATTCAATTTATATCCATCTACACCTCAATCAACCTGACCAATGGACTTTGGCGAACCCCCTGTTGGCACATTTGAGTCTGCCGATGCAATGCTTACCCTGTTAAAGGCATCGGACGACGTCCGGGCCAAGGATTTACGCCGCCAGTTCATCCTTGACTCGTTTGCAGTTTCCAAGTATCACACCTCCTACAAGGAATGGGAACATAATAACAACAGCCATGTTATAAACAATGTAGCTCCTAAATACAATGAGTTATACGCTGAAACGTCTCGCTTGAATGATACCGTGACCAAGTTGACATGGAAGATCTCCAGAGCCCGAGATTCGGCCAGTTTCCCTGCAATATCCATTTCCAGGGCTGCCTTGGAACAACTGCAGTTATTTCCTGTGATCCTTGAAAACAGCAGTAAAAACTCTTATAAACTTGATGATTTATTTACTTTGGATCGAGGAGCTGCAGTTCAGGACGGTAAGCTTGAGCCCAATTATGAAACTGTACAGAAATTGATGAAGATCGAGTTTCGTATTCGAATGAAACGAAGAATCCAATTGGCAGTATTGGCAGCCGCTAGAATCCTGATTGCAGCCAAGAGTAAGAAATGGGCCAACAGAGCCACTCATTTGGACGATTTCATGCGTAAATTCGACGAATTGAACGGAGAAGTCGACAGAATACGACAAAACGAAAAGGAAGATTTGGACTATTATTCCGATGAAATGGAGGATGACGAAGAGGAAGTTGAAGAAGCTGAAGAAGAAGAAATAGCCGAAGATGGCGATATTAATGCAGTTGATAAAGACGAAAATGATGAAAATGATGAAAATGACGAGGATAATAAAGCCAATGGAAACGATTACCTTGATGAAGAGAATAAGGACCTCGATGATGACAAAACCCCTGAAATAGAGAGCGACGGAAAAGAAGTAGAAGGTGAAAAGATCGAAGGAGAAGACGAAGGACAAGATGAAGGAGAAATCGAAGGAGAAATCGATATCGAAGCGGGTACGGAAGAGCAAATAGACAAGCTTGATCTGGAGGATGAACTCATGAATGTGGATTGAAGGAAGGGCACATAGCATAATATCATAGAAATAATAATAATATTAATCATAGCATACTTTTAATAATAATAATAATAATAAAAGTTCTGAATACAATGGATCTAGTATCGTAAGTATACGTGAATCGGTATAGATGAACATCTTCACTGGGTATCATCTTATCTTATATCTACCTTATCTTATTTATCTTATATTTATTTATCTTATATTTATTTATCTTATATTTATTTATATATGTTTATATTCATTTATTTATACATTTGATTTCTCTTATTAGATTAAATAGGATAATAAAGTAGCTTCCCAGCAGTAGTCCAAGGGGAGATCTAAGGGGTCAGCCGGGGTCCGTACTTCATCATGGTCGTCAACATCATGCTACTTGTCACTGAGTCTTCTACTTCTTTTCAGCAGCAGCAGCTTCAGATAAGGACTCTGGAGTGGCATCGGTCTTACCTTCAGCGATGTATTTTATAACTTGTCCTGGAGAATCACCAAGAGAAGTTCTATAGTGGACAATACGACCAAGTTGAACGGCAGCAACACCACCAAGGAAGAAGTTGACCAGGGCCAATAAGATGTTACGAGGCTTGATAACAAAACCAGCCCATCTGGTCCAAATGGCACCAGTAGCGAAAAGAGCCAATTGTTGGGTACCCAGAACGGTTTCTACGGGACGGAAGAAATCATTGACACCAGCAACAACAAGAGCCCATTTAAAGACTGGGGCCCAGAAATGAACAGTCTTAGGACCGGTTTCCGAGTTAAGGAATCTAGTGAACTTGGATGCGTGTTGAGCAGTTTGAGCCATTATCAATATATATCAAGAAGTAATCTAAGCTAAGCTGAACTTTCCTTTATTTTATTATTTCTTTATTTTATTTTATTAAGCAATATTGTGTTTTTGTGTCTTTAAGGGTTTTTTCGGTGTGCTGAGTGCCGCAGGTTTGGCGGGAAAATATGAGGGGTAGAGAGTGTGCGAGCCTGCGAGCTACATTCAGCGAGCTAAACTCTGTGGGATCTTAGAGTCTGAGCTAAACTCTGTGAGATTAGAGCTAAAGTTCTTCGAGTCCGAGCTGAGAGGTAACAGATCTAATTATATACTTCTGTTCATATATATATATATATTTCTTTTTTTTTTTGTAATTATTCTACTTCTTTTTACCTTATCCCAGGTTTCTTTATCTCATCTGTTGGTACTAGCCTCTGTGGTTTAGCTTAAGCTTCTGTTGGCTGTGGCTCTTAGCTGCTTCTCTTAGCTGCTATGTTCGCACTGGAATCTGCAATTTGCAGAACAATTGCAGGAAAGACGAGACTAGTGGATGGTCTACAAGTACACAGCTACCACCATATAATACCTAAACATAATATAAATATAGGATCAAAAAATATTTACAGAACTAGAATAGTCGATTGTAAGCGAATAGCAGAAAAGTGAAAATTTAGTAATAATGTGTACAATAGGATCTGTAGATATACAGCATCAGATATCCGTCTCTGCCTCAGTCCTCTATTTCCTCACTCCCAATAATTCTCACTATTCCTCACTATTCCTCACTAATTCAGATTAAATACGCTATTTAATTCACTACTTCTCACTATTTATTCATTATTTCCTCACTATTTCTCATCAATTCTCGCTAATTCTCGCTAACTCTTCCATTCTCTCTATACTTCCCGCTATTCTCGCTCTTCTCAAATTCTCTTTCTGGACTACTGATAGCTACCTACCCCAACCCTTAGCCATCACCATACGCCAGCCGGTATGTTTGGTAAGCTGTACTTGACACGTTCGTTTATCTTGAGCTCACGGCCGCTCACAAGCAGATCTTTGGCCAGCCAAACGTCCATCTGGTCCAGATCCAGTGCCGTGGGTACACTCAGATTCAACTCTTCTTCCTCCAAAGCCAGTAAAGACAAGGACACTGATAAAGATAATAAAGAACCAGACACCGATAAAGATGATAAAAATACAGACGGAAAAGACAATAAAGATAAAGATAAAGGCACAGATATCATACCATCTGGCAGTAATAAGATCCAGCAGTTCAAGGTCAAGAACACGTCGTCTGTGGCTGCCCCAGCCCCCATGGATGCCAACCGATTGGCCCCTTTGCTTAAGCAAGATAACAAGCCTTATATCCCCAAGAATTCCCATGAACGATTGACCTACGAGTACCCTGGGCTCCCGAATCAGGACGAATTTCAAAAGCAATACACCCCAATCAACCATGCCAGTCGTTGGAAAAGACATATCCCCAAGATTGCCACCGTTGTGGTGTTACTCTGGAGTGCTTACTCGATTAAAGTGTGGGTTCTTGATGACGATGATCCAGCCAAATCCGCCAACGATATTCTTTCTCCGATCGATTTCCACCCTTTTGTGGTCACCCATAAGGAGCAGATCGATGATGACCATTTTTTGATTGAAATCAAACCTAAATATGACCATTGGCAATACGCCTATGAAAATGACCACAAGAACAAGTCCATTTGGAACGGGAATAGAGTGTGGTCGGTAGAGATCAAGCACCCGCAGATCATGGTGGTACGTCTGTATACTCCTTTGCCGCTTTATTTCCTTAAATCGGAATTGACCAGAAGCGGTGAAAAGAAACCTCTTTTGAAAGTCATCAATAACGATTCCCATGACTGTGATAGAGGAGGGGTGATGCTGCTCTACATCAAGAAGTACGCCGACGGAGAAGTATCGAAGTATATCTGTCTGCGTTCCGTAGGAGACGAGTTGGAGTTAAGGGGGCCTGACATCGAATACACGTTCCCTTACAGTCCTACCAGAAACCACTACGAGGTCCCGATATTTAGAGATATTCCTTCTTCGATGGATGCTAACATGATGCAACAGAATAGAGAAAGCTTGAAATTGCCAGATATCGATAACGCCGTTTTTTATGCCGCTGGAACTGGAATTGCTCCTGCCTTGCAAGTCCTTATGTCTAGAAACCCGTACGCTGGCCACTTGACATTACACTATTCTGCTCAGAAGCCAGGTGAAATCAAGCACTTGGAAAGATTCATTTTCTTCTTGGAAAGATTGGATAGGTTAAAGTTTGTACCTCATTACGATTCCGAGAAGAAAACTATACTTGGAAAGGTGGATTTCAAGAAACCAGCAGAAATCAACTTTGCCAGTGATTTGAAGAAGGAAGAGTACCAGAGATTGGGCAAGAGCCTTGAAAATATAGTGCTAGAAGAAACAATAGCTGCTGATGTGTCTTCAGGAGAAGTAACTGCTTTAACTCCCCGGTTCGATACTGCTTTGGCACAGGCCCAATACACCCTCCTGAAACCTAAAAAGGACCCGGCCTTAGCCCTTGTATGTGGTCCTCCGGGCTACGTAGAGTTCATCTCTGGAGCCAAGAACGAAATAGAAAATACCCAGGGCCCGGTTACAGGCCAATTGGCCCAGAGTGGATGGGATACCACCAATGTATATAAATTATAGATGTAAATAGCATACAATAGGTACAATAATTAATAGCATAAAATAGAGTACAATTTATGGCATACAGTATAATACAATTTAATGAGTTGTTTACGTTAATCTCTATTCATCTCTATTCATCTACTCTAGGTCTGGGATGACCAACTCTAGCTTCCTGGCAAAATGTACCAATATTCTCTGGACGTCTCTATGCTTGGCACATGCCAATATGACATCCTTGAGAAGCTGCTTACGATCATGGCCACAAATCTTAGTCATAGCCTGTTCAATTCCAATATCGTCATCTTCATTGTCAGGGTAGAGACCATTACAGAGATCATACAACTTTGCCTTTAAACTCAATTCACTGACTCTCTTGGCGTAAGCCATGAAATACTCCTTGAAATCAGTTTCCTCTTGAAGCAATTCACAGCACAAGATTCTGTTTTCCAAATGACTCAATGAAATAGTGTTCTCCAAATTTTCAAACCCTTCTTTCATTATCATATTCTTGGAAATCTTATTGAAATATTTACCTCTACCTGTTCTGGTTTTACGGAGGATCTCTTCGTTGGTCTTTTGCTCCAAGAGGTTGACAATTGATGAATTATTGCTGCCTTGTAACATCGAAGATGCAGCCAGATTACCATTGGGAGTGGCTCGGATAGCCTCACCAGCAGAGTCCCAAAAATGGGACCCAAATGCCCACCACAGCTCTGACACCGTTTGCCAAGCTTCGAAATCCTTATTATAAAGGTACCCAAACCCATTGGAAAGAGTAAGCAATGGAACCCCACTGGAAGTCACCGAACACATGGTGATGTTCTCTGAACGAGAAAGACCATCTTCTTTAAATTTATGACTGAGTTCAAGAACTGAACCAAGTGAAGCAGGTGAATGCAAATGGATCTTCCTCTTCGCAACGTTCCAAACGTATAATTCACCCACTGAGGTCACAACAAGGAGATAATCACCGTGACTTTCTAAGAATGATATCGGTGACCCCAACGCCAAAGGTGGTAACAATCGTTTTCCAGAGAATGTCGAATAAACAAGGATATCACCATCAATTGTACTTACAGCCCAAAATTCGCCTCCTTCAGTGGCAATTTGAACATACCTTGGGAGGAAATCTGTCCAGATCTCTTGGTCTTTTTTATAATATGAAATCCTCGATGGCTTGATTTCGTTACCACTTCCATTGGATACATGTAAAGCATACTCGTCTGACGAGTTTTTATTACTCTTTTGGGAGAACAGTAAACGTACTTTGGGGAACGATATCCGGGTTTTAGCAAATGTGGTGTTTGGGTTTGTAATATTATATTCGAGGAACTTGACTGATTCTAGTTGTCTCTTGAGTTTCTTGTTAGTCCCATTGGTTAGACCAGCATCGGGGAGTTGTCGTTTGGATCTTTTAAATTCCTCTTCGTTAATGGAATAAGAAGGTTTTTGGAACTCCATTGGGGCATCAATAGGGTTTATATTGGTAGTATTGTTTGAATCACCATTAGAAGTGGAATTAGAAACACTACCACCACCATTGAGAGAATTATCCAGATTGTTGTTCCCGGAAACAAGTAAGGGCTGGACTCTTCGTTTCCCATTCTTTGTAGTCACTTTTTGATTGGCTGTCGTCAACACTTTGGCCACTTCCTTGGCTCTTTTAGGTCTGAGAGTTGTACCTTGGGTAGCGTCTTGATTATTGGAACTTTTCCCTCTTGTCATTGCTGTTTGAAGCATATCTTGTTTACTTTTGGTTTTATCACCACCTTTGTGGCTATCTTCATATAGGTTACCACCATCTATTACTATAACTTCTGGTTCAATTTCCATTTTCATAGTTTCTGGCTTACTGGTATTAGGTGACTCAGATTCTCTTTGATCTTTATTCTCCTTTTTAGCTGCTAGTTCCAACGTTGAACCAACGTCATGGAATTGAATGGCATCCTTTTGATCCAATATTTCAATAGGTTGGTTATTCCTTCTAGTACCTGGTTCTGGGGGTTCCTTGTAGTCAAATGCCCTGATCAGTTGAAGTCCCAACTTAGAGATCTTTTCCACAATCTCTGGATCAGCTTTGATTCCAAGTTCCTCCAAATCAAATACCACAGAAGTGATATGTCCATCAAGAGAAGCCAAAAGCAAAGTCGAACCATCTTGGGACCAGCATAGGTCCGAAATAGCTTTCGTTGTCAAATCACGAAGAACGAATAGAGGATCAGCCTTGGTAGTATTCCATACGGCCAACGTGTTATCAGCACCAGCAGTAGCTATGATATTATACGGAGAGTTGGCCAATGTAGTCTTCTCTTCTTTAACCTTGGATTCATCCTTAGATTTATCCTTTGATTCATCCTTTGATTCATCCTTGGGTTCTTCTTTGGTCTCTTCCTTCGATTCTTCCTTCGATTTATCTTTTGTATCTTCGGATTCTTTGGTATTTTCATGAGCTGGCTTCTTATCTTTGTCTCCTCCAGCTAAAGGCTCCTCTTTAACAGTAGCAGTAGCATTTACTTCAGCTTCATCCTTTTTGGTATCTGGCTTTTCTTTATCTGATGTACTTTCTTTTACTACTTCCTTTTTAACACTACTCTTGACGTTGGCATCAAATATTATTGGATTGAACTTGACAACTTCACAGGTCAAGTCATGTCCTACCAAGCTGATGATGTTACTCCAATTGCGAGATCGAGATATTATCGAAACCAAAGAAGTCTGGTTCTTATTGGCAGTGGGTACACAAGCATATTCACCATCTGGAGACCATGAAATACGTTTATAATTAAAGTTATATGCAATGTTATTAACAAGTTTGATGATTTTTTGAATTTGGCGGAATTGGTAATTGTTTTTCTTATCGTATTGATATTGGAATAAGTGGATAAGAGCATTGTCGGAAAGAGTGATCAAATAATGGCCAGTTGGATCGAAACATAAACTTCTTTGAACAGATGTGATTTTGTTTTGGACAATTGAAGATATTTCTTGATATGTTTGCTTTGTTAAATCAAAGATATGAAGCTTTGTATCTTGAGTTGACCATACAAGTAATCTACCATCGGTTGACCACGACATATCTACTACACCTAAGTCTGGTGTTTTCAAAACGATATTTTCGTTTCCGTCAAGAGTAGCAGTGACACCATTGGTATTATTAGTAGTAGAAGTACCTTCAATGGTACCAGAATCAGCACCAGCAGCATTGCCATTCTTATCGTTCTTTATACTGTCACCATTGGTTTCATGAACGCTTTCTGGACCATTTTTGATATCACAATTCTTGTTACCATCATGGACATCGCCATTTTTGTTATCATTACCATTATTGGCATCATTACTGTTACTATTAATATTATTATCGATATTATGGTCAATATCATTATTATTACTATTATTACTACTATTATTATTACTACTATTATTATCGTCGTTATTTTTGTTGTTGGTGCTACCAGGAACTTTAGATTTACCACTGGTAGATCTATTTTCGTTATCCTTATTGGTGGTGGTGGTGGTTTCCTGGTCCATCTGGGAATAGATTCGTTCTGGCTTGGATTTAATATTTATGTAAACATTGCCCTCGATGTCACCACTAGCAAAGGTGTCTGGATGCTTTGGATTCCATTTTGCAATAGATACACATGAATTGTGATAATTATACTTTTTAATTGGCTTTGGAGATCTTCTGGTTGAAGTTGTCTTTTGTAAATCTTTGGCTGAAGCCCATTGGAAAATCTGGGAATCAGCACCAGCGGTTAAGACGTGGCCAGCGGTGTTTATGTCGATGGAATGTACTTCACCGTCATGCAAAGACTGGGGTAGCACTAGGACCTTCATGGTGTAGGCTCAGATGCAACCTATACGTATACTATAAGGGTACTGATATAAGAGTATTAATATCCTGATATATATTATATGATACACTGATATATGATATCTAATGTATGATACGATATTTGATATATTGATACACTCAGTCGACGAGAAGATTCAAATTATATCAAATTATATCAAATACAGCGGTAGAAAGAAGGAATGATACGAATAATAATAATAATAGTCAACAAACACAGTAATTAAGCACCCGGCGAAAAAAAAAAGACAGAAAAACGAAAATAAAAAATAAAGAAACCAGGCAAAGCTAAAAACAGAAATCCGAAAATAGAAAATTGAAAACCCCGAAAACCGAATGGGGCTCCATCTGATCAACCACTCGACCTGTTCACACTAAATAGAGGCGAAAGGACCTGCGAATTAGCGCGGAAAACTGGCAACTGGGTGAGAAACGGTGCGAATCGAGCGGTTAAAGAGAGAAGGAAGAAGTGCGAGAGACACTAACAAAGCGAGCAAATTAGTGTGACTAACAAGTAAGCAGAAGCAAAAATGTCCCATGTGAGCCACAGCCGAACGCTGTTTATATATTTTCTCGCTTTCGCAAGAAACCTTTACTGGTTAAAAACATTAATATTTTGATAATCAGGGAAATCCCATCGCCATCCTTTGACGACAACCTCTCCCTGCTGCACACGGTCTTGTAATTTATTGATAAATTTATTTATAGATTTGCTTTTATCGCTACGATGACTGCGATAAACGAAGAATATGCCACCGATTCCAGCTCGGATTTCACAGAATACTGGGTGGACTTATTCTTGGGGATTAAAGGGAACGAATATTTTTGTGATATCGATGATGAATATATAAAAGATCGATTTAATTTGACTGGATTGAATCAAGAAGTTAGTAAATTACCTACATTGATTGAGATAATAACTGATCTGATCGATATTGAACTGCAACCGGAAGAACATCGGGATGTATTAGAACATAACGCTAGAATTCTTTATGGTTTAGTTCATGCTAGATTTATTTTAACTTCAAGGGGTTTAAATAAGATGTTTGAAAAATATAGAAATGGAGATTTTGGGTATTGTCCAAGAGTAAACTGTCTGTTACATCCACTTTTACCAATAGGTTTACATGATCAACCAAGGTTAGCTTCAGTTAAACTTTATTGTGCTAAATGTGAAGATTTATATAACCCTAAATCAGCAAGACATGCAGTAGTTGATGGAGCATATTTTGGTACTTCATTCCCAGCGATGTTTTTCCAAACTTATCCTCAAGTTATACCAATCCACACAAGAGATACATATGTCCCAAGACTTTTCGGGTTTAAACTTCATGATTATTCGAAATTAAACAGATGGAAAGAGTTACAAAGAATTAAGATGGAGAAAAGATTAACCAAGTCTAATATTGAGATAAATAATGTGGTTGGAGGGTTTGTGGCGAATAAGGAACAAAAACTGGAAGATTAAGAAATTAAGAACGTATATATAATAGATTGAGTTAGTTTTGCTACCAGTTATTAATTGGTCGTTTGTGGATGGAATACGATACTATAGTACCCCGATGTAGTCATCTGTTTCTCAGATCACCTATCTCTATCTCTATATCTGTATCTCAGATTTACCTATTGTTATATCTCCGAATCTCTTGTTTATGTTTATCGGATCCTGGCGATTCTCACTATTTCTCGCTATTTCCCACCAATCTTCTCTTTTTCTCGCTATTTTTTCAATGTTTCTTGTTGATTCTCACTAATCCTCGCTAAACCTCAATTTGAGCCAGTTTTTAACACCTACTGGCTACTCCACTTTCCACCGATATCCATACGGATAGTGTATACTTACTTCAAAGGATCAGTAAAAAAGCTACCTAAAGCATTATACTTATCTATTAGTATTTTAATATGTCTTTCGGACGCCAATTTGTACGCTGCTACTCCACCGTTGAAGTGCTGTCAGTGGCATCCTTCCCACCAGGGTCCACCATCTTCTCCTTGGTTCAACCCACCGGTAAACTCCATTTGGGAAACTATTTAGGTGCCATCAAGAATTGGAGAAACATATGCCACACAGAAAGTAAGGATTCCAAGTATATATTTGGATTAGCTGATCTTCATGCTATCACTTCACCCCAGGAACCCAAGGCGTTCAAGGAGAACAGATACCATGCCATAGCCAGTATAATTGCCGCTGGTGTAGACCCAGAGAAATGTATACTTTATCCACAATCAGCAGTTCCAGAGCATAGTGAATTATCGTGGATATTGACATGTATGACAGGGATGGGCTATTTGAATCGGATGACCCAATGGAAATCCAAATCCCAGGTATCAGAGACCAGTTCCATTAACGATGATGATATCTTGGCAAAGACCAAAGCTGGTGTTTTCTGTTATCCTATCCTTCAAGCTGCAGATATTCTCTTATATAAATCAACTCATGTACCCGTAGGAGCAGACCAAGCTCAACATTTAGAGCTTACTAGACATGTAGCACAGACGTATAATAAGCAATTGAAGACTAAGTACTTCCCACTTCCTAAGACGTTATTGACTCCAACGAAGAAGATCAATTCACTTCGAAACCCGTTAATTAAAATGTCGAAATCAGATCCTAACCAGAGCTCATGTATATATATTAACGACCCAGCTGAAGTTAACGCTAAAAAGATCAGGAAGGCAGTGACGGACTCGATCAATGGGCCATTCAATTATGATCCAGAAAATAGACCTGGGGTATCCAATATGATCAGTATTATAGCTGGACTTAAGGGTATTCTGATAGAGGAAGCGGTGCAAGTACTGAACCAGTTGAAAGATCATAAGGAATTTAAGGATTATGTAGCTCAATTGATCGAACAAGAGTTTAAAGAGACTAGAGAGTTATACGATGAATTGACCAAGGACAGAGAGTACTTGGAATTGATTTGTCGCCGAGGAACCGAACAGGCTAGAGAGATAGCCTCTGCCAACTTGGCCGAGATCAAGATAGCCATGGGTCTTGATTAGGAGAGAGAAGATCAAGAAAAAAAAAGATGTATATAGCATATATATAATAATGTATTAAATAATATTCCATACCATTCACCGTACCATTCATAACTGTAGATGAACCCGAAGGCTAGTACAGAACTCATGGGCTAGCTAATAGTGCTTCGTAGGCGCGCCCACTAAATTGTACGCTAAATTGCGCTAAATTTGAAAATTAAGCAAGACTAGATGCTTTACATGGCATGGCTTGGCCATACTACGTAAACAGACTAAGCATAAATGTAAGGTTAATCTTGTGCATATCGCCATTCTAGCTAGATATTCTAGACAGAAATACCAAGTAGAAATTAATACCCCATAGCTAGAAATACGAACTGAAATACCAGGTAGAAGTATCGATAGCCATTTCGTCTGTCTTTGGGTCTTTGCTCAGTCTGACTCGCAGGCCCCTCTGATGCAAGTATCTCGCGACTTGCAGCAAACAGGGGCGATTAATGCAAGAAATTAGTGAGCGAAAAGAGAAGTATTATGAAACAGAAGGGTATAACAATAGAGAAGATGAAATGAGTGTGCTTGCAGGAGTGAAGGAGTGGACCCCAATTGGCGTTCTGTAGTTAGATTGAAAGTGTTAAAGTGTTAATATGTTAATGTGTTGAATAGTTGAATAATTTAGCCGTTATAGATTAGGGCTAGCTCAGGCCTCACATCTACTACAGATATTATCTGCTAATTAGATATTTGTATGGTTCTTAACTACCAGTAGAGTCGTCTCAAACACAGTAACTAATTAGCAACCAATAATCACAATATATCGCTATATATCGCTATATATCTATATATATCTACATATAAGAGCAAGCACAATGTGCCAATCCCAATCTATTCTTCACACATTCTAGACACCAGGAGACGTAACTTGTAGACTCACAGCCTAACGCCAACTGAACTAGCTGAACTAGCTGAACTAGCTAAAAAGCATTAACTATGTGATCTAGCTCTACACTAATATTCATATATACACAAGATCATAAGATATAAATTAATATTGTATAATATTTTACTAAAAAATCATAAATATAGGATCATACCTATGATCATTGATTTTAGATTAAGATCAAAGTATATAGATTAAGACCATAGGTCATAATCTACTAAGAAAATCAGACTCGTTCTTGCTCTTCTCTCTTCTTTTTTTCTCACTTCTTTTCTTCGCTCTCTTTGTCGCTCCGCTCGTGCTACCACGATCAACCCTAAAAGATGCCGCAGATCGTGATGTTTGCAGCCATTCGACGCGTGTCGCAACCGCCAGTAAACATTCACCATCTATCGATCGCGTGAAGAATGACGCGAAACACGCTAGCAATAATAATAAGGACGCAAACCGTGGAGCAAGTGGATGCACCTATTCCCCCTCTCTCCAAGTTGACCTAACTGAGGATCTATGCCAGCCTTCCAAAACTTATTTTTCTCCGGCATCTAACCCCCAATCTAACATTTCTACCACCATTTCCCATTTCTATCGCCAATTGTATTAGCATTTCTATTATTTCTTTTGTCTTATGATAAACAAAAATATTCACAAAAAATAACAAGAAAAAAAAAGGCTGCCAAAAAAAAAAACAATACACAATTTTATAATCTAAAATAAACAGTCTAAATTATAATTTATTTACCACCCTAAAAACTTCTCAAATCTAAAGAAGATTAGCTAAAAAAACAGTTTTGTTGTTTTTTTTTCTTTTCCTAAACACCCCTTTCATCACTTTGACAGAACCACAGTAGACTCGTTCTTAGATCTATTGAAGTCAGTCAGTGTTTGAAGAAGCTGATAGTCATTCGTTTCGTTATATAAATTACATCCATAGAAAGCATCAAAATAACAAGAAATAACAACAACGAAAGAACAAGCAATAACAACAACTACTACTACTACAACAACAACAACAACAACAACTATATCAACTATATCAACTATATCAACTACATCATCCAACTAATACACCATGTCAGAAGAATATAAACGAATGCAGGTCAAAGTGTTGTATTCTTTCAACAACAGTACCACCGTATTCCTTTCAAGATCAAAACAAATGCATTCCATCAAAACCATCCAAATTCCAGTGGCAAATGATGACGAATCTATAACTTTAGGGGCGTTTGAATTGAAGTCATGCCTTCTGCAGATCTTGAAAAGCTCTCCAGAAAATTTTAAATTACAGTCTGAAGATTACGCTGTTTATTATAAGGATATCACTGAACAACCGGATGAACCTTTCGTTGCCAGTGGGATTCTTTCCGGTTTAATACCGTCATCAAAGCAACTGCTTGTCCCAGGAAGAGTATGTCAGAACTTATCTGCCAGTTTCCTCTTTGGTGATAAGACTAACGTTTCTCCTTTCACCCTTGAAATCAGACTTAAGCTTCATTCTATTGAAAAGGCTGTAGAAGATAAAATGTCACTGGTGGCACCAACTTCTTCCATTTCAATCAATGAACCTAATCGTAATAGCAACGTTAATCAAATTCATAATCAAAATCATAATATTCATAATAATCATAATAATAATAATCACCCTCATAACAGTTATCTAAATTCAAACGGCATGAATGGTATTCCTCCTAGCTCGTCTGCTGGATTGATTCCTCCCCACCAGCAGCCATTGAAGAGACAGAAAATTAGAAACAATTCATCTTCTTCTACTTCTTCATCCATGGCTGCCCTTAAAGCTACTAGAACTAAATCATTACCGGTATTCTTCCCACAGTCACAACAAATCTTTAATATTATCAACGCTGACAAGGCTAACGCTCCTTCGAAGTATGACAGTAAAAGTGTTCAGGATAGATTCAAACAGGCTCCTTTCATGCAACTGAAGATTCTTGAAAATCCTCGTAAGAAATATAACAACAATAACAGAAGTATCCCAATCTCTATGTCAAGAAGTGAACCTCAAAGAGCCATGAGAACAAGATCAATGGTAAGTAGACCTACTACAATTTCTTCTAGTGGTAGACAACCAATGGCCATTTCATCTCCTATTAACGAAGAAACTGATACTTCCGACGCCGATTATCAGGATAATATTCCAACCGTTCAAAGTGATGATGCAAACGACGAAACTAAATTGGATATCGACGATGAAGAAGAAGAAACCCATGAATCAGGTCGAATGTCACCTGATTACTCTACTCCTCTGATTTATGATTTGAAACATTTAAGAGATCAACAACGTGGTCGTGAATTAGGTGGAGGTGGAGAAGAAGAAGAAGAACAACAACAGAATAACGTAGTTAATTCTTCCCAACATTTCCAAGCATTACCTGATTTAGAAGATTTAGATAGCCGTAAGACTCATGCTATCCCACAACAAAGACTTCCTAAGAATCATGATCTTGTTTGCATGAATAGTAATTGTGCTGCCACAAATTCAATTACATGGCGTTATTTTGAAACTGGATACCATCCAAACTATTTATCACTCCATAGAACGAAAGAATTTGATTCTAAGCATTATGAAGGTATGATTGGTCCAATTTGCAATGCCTGTTACCTATTTTTAAGGAATAAAGGGTTCATGAGACCTGAAGCAGTGGTAAAGAAATATATGCAACAACAAAAGTATAAGAAAGAACTGAAGGAAAAGGAAGATATGAATTCAAGAATTGGAAGCCATCATCATCATCATAATCATCATATTCTGTATAACAATTCTTCATCTCCGTCTTTCCCAGTAAGCAATAATAACCATACTTTCACCACTCCTTCTCATACCCCATCAGCAATCAACCAACTCATTCAAAACCAGCAATACGGTAATAATTCCAATAATAATAATAATAATAATAATAACAGTCATCGTACTACCACTCCAGGAAATTATCTGAATTATAACGATATTAACGATTTCATTAACCAATTGAATTCTTTCGGAGGTCCCTTAACTGATATTGACTCCATTTCACAGGATGATAGACCAGGGGTCACTCCACCAATGATGGCCACCAAATCTAACACTAGAATTATTAATATGTACGACGATGGGGAAAATAAAGAAAACTGCCCACCAAGAATGGAAGAACATAATTTAATGGATGAAAACTTTGAAAGTATGATAGTTAAATCATTTGGAATCGGTTCCGATAGAAATAGTAGTCCAAGAAACCATCAGTCAGGATGGGATACATCGGTATTCAACACAGAACCAACTCCAAGAGATCAAATTACTCCTAAGGATTCCAATAACGGAGTACCAGTTGGAAACCAAAAATTCATGACCGATTATGAAAACGACGATACTGAAAGTGAAGAAGATGCTAAAGATAATGTAAGATATCAAAATGAACAAGAGCAGCATGAAGAATTAATAGAAGATCAAGATTCAAAAAACAATCAGCATCATGGATTACCAATGATGAGTACATTTACACACAAATCATCACCTGTTCCAACGATAGTTGAAGATTTAGTGGCAAATATGCCATCATCTCCATTTATTTCTCAATCAGATACCACATTAACTGATCGTAATAACCGTTCTGATAATGAGAGTCATAATAATAATCATAATAATCATAATAATAACGATGAAATTGGTAAGGTTACAGGTAATTTTTCATCTCCTGCATCAAAAGCAGTCAGAGCCAATACCACCATGTCCTACGGTAAGGATGATGGCAGAAGCTCTACACCTAACACCGATTTTTATTCACAAGATGATCTCTCTGGTAAAGGATTAGAGTTATCAGAGGATCTCATTCCAGCTAAAACAGTAACTCATTAGATAGCATAATAGAATGTATTATTCAGATAAAGTGTAATAAATAAGTAAGTAAGTAAGTAAGTAAGTTAAAAGTAGGAATAGAGCTTATAAAATAAAACTGGAACAAGGTAATTAGTAGGCCATGAAGAGACAGGATACCAGTACCTACTTAAGTATTACAGAATATGTATTAAAACAGTTAAGCCTGGTTAGCTCAATCGGTAGAGCGTTTGACTCTTAGTAAAGCGATCAAAAGGCTGCGGGTTCGACCCCCGCATCGGGCTTAATTTTTTTTTTCTAAGCTTCCTTCTAGCTTTTATTATTGTTTTTATTGCGAGCCTACAAAATTGAAGAATTTAAGAGGCAGCATTTTCAGAGGAAGAGTGAAGACATGTAGAGCCAAAGACACCACACAAGAGACCCTTAGATTGGTCTCAAATTTACTAAGGATGCAGAAAAACACACCCACAGGTGAACTAACCAATTTATTAACACGTTCACCTCAATAACCTCCAAAATGTCACAATTGTGTCGTCCTCTCTTATCTCTCCTCGGGCTCTCCGCAAACTCGCCGCTTATCTTTTATTTATCATTTATTTTTGATTTTTACAGCCAATTTATTTTTACAGTCATTTTCTTTTTATTTACTTTATCTCGATCCAAGTTTATCTCCCCTTCAACCCCCTTTTGCCATCTTGTTAGCTTCCATCCACGGCCAATATAGACCAATAAAGAAACCGTACAGAGACCAATTGACCTGAGAGATAGAAAACAATCAACAACTTTCCTTAATTAATAACTCAACTTCTTAACTTCTTGACTTTTAATATGAGTGGCTTGGAATTCTCTACCCTGGAGTATATGAAACTGCTTGAAACTGCAGCTGAAACAGTCAAATCCAAGATATCCCAATTCAAAGAGATCCAATCTCCTAGGGTAATGATCATCTGTGGATCTGGATTAGGTGGGATCGCTGATATCTTACAGCTGGAACCTAAAGTTGAAATCTCTTACTCTGAAATCCCAGGATTTAGATCTTCCACTGTCCCAGGACATGCTGGGAAACTTGTATTTGGATTAATTGGTGATAAAAAAGTTCCAGTTATGTGTATGGTAGGTAGATTACATTTTTATGAAGGTTATACATTCCAAGAAACCACCTTCCCAGTTCGGTTAGCCAAATTATTGGGTGTTTCCGTGGTAGTGGTTACAAATGCCGCCGGTGGTGTAAACGCTGATTATAAAGTCGGCGATTTGATGATTATTAATGATCATATCAATTTCCCTGGTATGGCTGGGTACCATGCCTTACGTGGTCCTAACTTGGAGGAATTCGGGCCACGGTTCCAACCTTTATCTGATGCTTATGAATTGGATCTTAGAAAATTATTCTTTCAAAAGAAGAAAGAACTTGGAATCACTAGAAGTGTCCATGAAGGTACTTATTTCTTTGTTTCTGGTCCTACTTTCGAAAGTAGAGCCGAGGTAAGATTCATTAGAGCCACTGGTGGTGACGCCGTTGGAATGTCTACTGTCCCTGAAGTAATTGTAGCACGTCACAGTGGATTGAGGGTGTTGGCATTATCCTTGATTACAAACGAAGGTGTCAGTGATAAGCCAGCCTCTGCATTAGAAGAAAACCAGAAACCATTAGATGAAGGTATGGCTTCTCATGCTGAAGTGTTAGAGACAGCAAACGAAGCTTCCAAGGACGTTCAAAAGATCTTTGCAGCCACCATCAACGAGCTTTAATCCAATCAACAAACCAAACAAAATAAATCAAAACTAACAAAACTAAAGAAAATCATACAAAATTATCCAATTAACCAATTAATAAACAACAATAGATATATCCTGTAAATCAATATTCTATTAGCCTACACCTTTTTATGCCTTTGTTTATTAGCTGATTTAACTTTTTACTACTCATCTCTATCATCTGAAGACCTAATTGTCTTTATATATTCATCTTTTCTTCATCCTTTCTTCATTGATCGCCTTCATAGATCAACTTCGGATCCACTTCGTTGATCGAAATCATTGATCAACTTCACCAGCACTTTCCCACTTACCCTGTAAGTTTTCCTTCCATAAACTTACCTTGTTATCACCACCGGAAACAGCAAGAATGTTACCAGAATAACTCCAAGAACATCTCCAACAAACGTCAGGGAATTTTTCTGGAGTTAATAATTGCAGTTCCCATTGACCTTGAGGCTCTTTAGTCCAGATCAATACAGTACGATCTTGAGAAGCAGTGGCGATATATGATTTAGTTAAAACCGAAGAGGACCAAGCTATATCTCTAACCCAATCAGTATGACCTTCTAATTTAGCTTCTTCGATATAAGAATTTTTGGTTGGATCCCATTTCCAAATTCTACAAACGTTATCGGACCCAGCAGTAGTGAATTTTCTAACGTTATCTTTTGATATTGGTGCCCAAGAAGCGGAGTTAACACCTATAGCATGGGCATTGAAAATAACCGACAGGGTAGTTCCATCATCTTTAAAATCAACTACTGAAACACTACCATCAGATGAAGTACATAATAATACGGCCCCTAATTCATGGGGAGCCCAAGAAACAGAATTGACTGAAGCCAAATGGGCCTTATGTTCAGCTATAATTGACCATTGCTTGGTCTCTGGTTGTTCTTTCCAAATAAGAGCTCTACCATCGTATGAACAAGATGCTAAAATCGATCCAAATTTAGGATGGGCCCAAGCTACTTGCCACACTGGCCCTTCATGGCCACTTAAAGTTTCCACGAGTTTGTAGTTGTCGGAGCCATCAATTTCAAAAATTTTGATGGTTTTATCCGACAGACACGTAGCAAGACGCTTGCCATAGTAGTCCAAGACCGCATCATGGATCAAATCTTCGTGTGCATTGCCAATAGTCACCATGGTTTTCCTTGATCTAATTTATGTTGTTTGAATCCATCCTTACTTTTTTGGATTACCGTGTTTTTTTTATCGACGCGGTGGCCACCCCAAAGTGGGACAATACCCCTAAATAACCCAGTATCCCACTTGTTTGTCTTTATTATATGCCGGACTGTATAACCTCTTAGACGGCAGAGCCATTTATGGATTCATAGATTTGAATTATATTCACTAATAGTTGGTTTTGTATCGTTTGAGTGAAACTGCGGGCCAGTTTCAAGAGGATAGGTAGGATAGTGCTTTTAATCGATTTGAAACAGCCTAAATCAAGGAATATAGTATAGTTGAAGACCAGATCAGCTGCAGTATAATACCTCTCATAACAGAAGATAAAAGAGAGATATAAGAAGATAAAAGAATATAGAAGATAGAAGATAGAAATATATATATTATATAGAATAATACAGAAATCTAGATGATACCCGGGGAGAATATCTCGTTGTTGAAAGGGTATATCCAATCGATCAATGCCCAGATAGCAGAGTGTAATACCCATATAGCTGGCATCGAGAAGTCGACAGGAAAACTTGTGCCTGAAGGAGGATCTATCGATACAGTTGGGAATATCATTGGGGATACCGTTGGGAATACCATTGGGGATACCGTTGGGGATAACATTGGGGGAAGTGGAAGGGGAATGGCCATACTGAAGAGGCCAGCTGTAGACGAGAGAAGACTCTTGATTGAAAGCCTAGAGGAACAGCGATTCACCCTATTGATGGATATCCAACGACAAGACTACGTCAGCCAGCAATTGGAAGCATTGGCCCAGCACAACTTGGACTTGCTTTCCAGTGTAAAAGAGTACCTTCAGAACTCCCAGCTTGTAAGAAAACAGGAGGATGAATACTGCCAACTGCTCTTGAATAACTACAAGGAGAACGTAGCCGTAGATACCAATACACGATTGAAGGAGAATATCCAATCGTTGGAAGACGGAATCCAGCTGCTTCAAGGCACGATATCACAGATATCACGGATCATCCAGCACGACGACGAGGCGCTAGAGAACGGGTCGTTTGAACGGGAGTTGAAGTCGGTAGTCGACCAATTGAACCAGGTATTACAAGATACCATATAACTCATCATATATATTCACATCTATATATATTCACATCTATATATATTCATATCCATTACATCTATATAAATATATATAAATATCCATAATATATCAATTATATATATATTCTCATAAACTATCCGTTACATCTATATCTATATCTATATCTATCATATCCAATATATTTATCTATCCAATATATTTATCTATCCATGATATTTATCTATCTTATATTTATATTTACAAATATTCTTATAAGCTATCCATTAAAGACATATATATCCATTATGTACATTCCTATAACTATTCATTGTATCCATTATATGTATATAGATAAATATAGAGATATAGATAGATAGATAAACATTAACTATCGCCTATACCATCGATACCCGTATTCGAAGGCTTGCGTCCTAAGAATGCATACGTCTTTTCAATATACTTTCTATTTGGATCAAGCTTGGCCCATGCATGACGGATCCTATCCAAGTTCATCCGACGACGATCAAACTTAAGAAGATGGAGAATCCAGTATAACAATTCGTAGATACAGAAAACAAAGAATTGGAATATGCTGGTACATTCAACGTTGCTTTCCATCACCGTCCTGGATCCTTCCTTGGTATCGTTATCATCAACTTGCTCTGGTTCCGGTTTCCGTCCGGTCAATTGAAAGATTATCTTTTCTCTTTCTTCCTTATCGGAAAATGCATCGTAAAAAAGTGTCAGTGTAGTTAAGTTTTCCACGTATTTATCAAGCTTTTCGGTACATTTTTCATCCAAAGTCTTTTGAATGGTATTGGTACTACCTTCTAATTCAATTATCCGCTTATGAACAACTTTAGTTTCGTAGTTTAATCTATCAATAATCCCACTAAGATCCACTATCTTATAATCCAAATTCCGTTCTTCATCTTCAATTTTCGTCTTCATGTTTTTAGTCTTGGTATCAACGTTTTTAACTCTTACAAGTTCCATATTAAGTTGTCCGTACGATTTCTTGGCTCTTTCTTCTATACTTTTCCCTATGTCAGTTCTTTGATAATTAAGACGATCTAGTTTTCCCAACATCATCAAATATGATCTAGATACATCTGTGACAGTGGAAAGTTGTTGACTACCAGAATCTTTCCCTCGAAGTACAAACTCTTCCACTGATGAAAAACTTGCACTTCTCTTTCTACTGCTTAAAGATGTTGAATCTAATTGATAAGGACTCATTTCGTTTGATTTGATGAAATGGATGGCATTAAGGTTGGCCTCACCTAGAAGTGGTAGGAATGGGAATGAACTTCTTCTATTCAACGAATAGTATAAGAATTCAAATGAATTAGGAGCTTTCACGCATTCCTGACATGCTTTTGGGTCTCCGTTTGTAGGTTCTTCACGGGTATTATTCCCGTCATCGAGTTGAAGCAATGCATCCACCAAATTGTTGGAGTTTAGCTTAATTCCAGATCCATCTTCATTCGAGTTTGAATTTCCATTTGAGTTTAAGGTGGTATTTCCATTAGCATTAGAAATGTCATTTCCATTTCCATTTCCATTTCCATGCCCATTAGCGTACCCATTAGAATGTCCATTGGCATGTCCAACTCCATTCCCAACTGTGTTCCCGTTCCCACTCGAAACATTATGACTGTCAGCCAGTTGGCCCTTTGCATTGGGCGAATTCTGTAACAGGAGGTCTTGGGATGGAGACTGGCCGCCCGGAGTGACCAAATGGTTTCTACGACCAGACCGACCCAACTTGATTCTGGTGAAACCCTTTTTAGAAAAATCGTTACGTGAAATCAGATTCCATGAACTGGTGATTTCATCTTTCAAACTCGTGAACTGATAGTTTGAATCCAAATTTTGCTGGTTCAAGTCGTTAGGATGGAGATGCAGTGAATGGTGATGTTGATGTTGATGGTGATGCAGTTGCAGTTGTCCTGCTACTCTTGCAAGCTTCAGAGGCGATGATTCTGGTTCTCCACCTCCACCAGCAAGCAAGTTCCCATAGAAGAGCCTGATCAACCGTCTTCCAACAAGAAAGTTCTTGACAAAGGTTTCCAAATCAAGGGTTTCCACGTCCAGTGGAGCAAATTCAAAATGCTTGGAAAGTTTACCTCTTCTTATCCCGTTGCTTTTGGTGGTGGATATATCATCAGCTCTATTCACTGCAGATATATGATCTTGGACGGTATTCCTAAGCACGTTGGTGATTTTCTTGATTTCTTTACTGTAGTAGTTTTTCGATTTCCGATATGAGGATAACGAATCCATGTTTGGAGAGAATGAAGAAGGAGCTCCACCGGGTCCAGCACCAGCACCAGCACCAGTTCCAGGTCCACCAGGACCTCCAGCACCATATCCAGCAACGGCATTCTCCAAGATGGAGTCATCTTCTCCGTATAGATATGGATGGTAGTTGGTAGATACATTAGGACGAAGCAGCGTTGTACTCTGGTTATTGTTATATACTTTTTGATCAGGTAAAAGAGAGGCATTCGTTATGGAGAAGAGTTTATTCAAGGTTTCCAAATCCAATTTCCGTTTCTTTTCCAACCGGTATTGTTTTTGGAACTGGCCCGTCGATATCATGAAGTTTTCAAAGTCAAATGGGTCCTTGGGGACATCACATCCACCGATGAGTTGTAACCGAAGCTTGACACTGATTAAGAACAGGAATATCCCGGCTACAGATCTAGGAGATAGTACTCCATTCTTGGTATTTGGTTTCATGCTGAAATGGGGAAGACCTATCAAGTTCCACCACGAGTTGATGGCATCTTCTGTCCGATTACAAAGAAAGCCATCACAGTATTTGGCATCGAGTAAATCAAAATAGAATAAGCAGATTTGGATAAGATTGACAAGTTCTCTAATGGCAAACCTTATCGGAACATTGTTGTTAGCTACTCTATACATATTACGGAATTTTTCTTCAGTTCCTAGTGATAAGTTTTCAGTTAATAAAGTCATGGATCTACCTCCACATCTTAATTTCTTGAAGTTTGAATTGATAACGAAATTGTCAAAGACAGTTCTGGAATCACCACTTTCAATGTTTAAAAGGTTTAAATTCGAAGGTAATGTGGTCAAGTTGGTGACAAATAATACTTCATTACCTTCTAAGGTGTTACTTTTAGGGTTGGAAGAATTCCGTTTTTCCATCCGTTTAACGTTGGCATTATTTAACATTAATTCATTCAAGTATTCTTGGAATTTGACTGGATAGAACCTGGATGGTTTCTTGACCACTGTGAACCTGATAGTTGATACTTTTGTCTTTGGATTACCGGTGAAATTGGATACAATGGTGGATATTTTACGTTGGTTGACCCATTGTTCCACCATATAGATGTCTACACCAGATACTACAGTTTCTTCGACGAGATGGAACTCGTTATTGGCTACAAAGTCTTTTTTAAAGTAATTGAATGCTTCAAAGTCGGGGAAGATATAGGTGATGACATCCTGGGACGAGATCTGTTCCTCCATGGTTAAATATGCAAAAGAATATTAGTGTATGTAACTTTATCACTGAAATATGACAGGTGTAGATGGTAGGTAGTTGTGGCGTAGTGATTACGAAGAGAGCCCCACGTTACCAGGTAGAATCAACCTCTCAATGTTGAATGGCAGGGAAGTAGCTAGGAAACAGCTAGATGTCAGCTAGTAGAATAGCCAGAAGAAGAGCTCTGGCGCCAGCTTTGCCCTATTCGAAAGCGGAAATGCAAGAATGCAAAATAGATACGTATATAGATACGGAGTCTATATAGATGGATAGATACGGTCTATAGCAGTGAAAACACAAAATTTAAATTATCCAAATCACCACTTAGAAAGAACTCCAAACGGCGTCATCAGTCGCACACAAGGGAACTAAAACCTCAAACTGGCTTGTTGGGGAGGAGGGGGATGATCGAGGTAGGATATTGCTGATGCAATAGGCGAGTGCAGGAACCGAGAACAGAGAAACAGAGGGCCGTTGACGAGGGGACGAGATAAAGTTAGAGAAAAGAGACGAAAGAGTATAAAGTGCTGGAGGATGGGTAGGTCGAATAGTGTAGTCGCAGCAGCATGGGGTAGATGATGATAAGGAAGAGAGATAAAAGGTTTTCAGAGGGTAACATGAACTCCATGACTCCAAGAAAACTCCATATTCATATGATTTCACGATCTGGACGAACGGCCGAATAAGGTTCCATAGTAGCATCTATTGTTCACTTGACACATGCATACCTATTCATAGATAGTATAGATATAGCATAGATCTAGAGAGAGGGCAAAACAGATGGTTATAGATAAATATAGATAAAATATACAGTATAGATATAGATAGTATAGATAGTATAGATATTATAGATAGATATATCTTACTGAGAGTAGACGAGAGTAGAGTATAATAGTATAATAGTATAATAGTAGAGTAGTAGAGTGGAATAGTATTATTGAAGAGAATAATAAAGTAATACGATAGAGTAGTACAATAGAAAAGAGTAGAGAGTAGAGTAGAGGGGTAGAGTAGAGGGGTAGAGGGGTAGAGTAGAGGGGTAGAGGAGTGGGGGATGGGAAACCTGCACACACTCTTATGCACACACCCTCCTGCATACGCCCGGGAAACCCTCCTTTTTGCTCACATCTCCCACAATAAACTGACCAACCAAATAATTGTAAATATCATCATCATCAATGAAGTTCACCAGGGCCTTAAAGCAAGTTGAAGAAGTATTGGTTAGATCTGCTTCCGGTATTCCAACTGGTTTGACTGGGATCTACCAACACCCAAACCCAAGACCAGCTTTGATTTCACTTTATAAGAACACCTTGACTGTTTTGGAAGAAAAATTCCCAAAGGATTCAATTTACAGACAATCAGTGGAAGCATTAACTAAGAATAGATTGGCTATCGTTGAATCAGAAGAAATCACCGAAAACATTGAAAAGCAAATTGGTGGTGGGTTGATTGAAGAAGTGATTATCCAAGCTGACGAAGAATTAACTTTGCTTCACGAATTCGCTACTTTGAAGCCATGGGAAGAATTAGAAGAAAAGCCATTGGAAGATCAATGGATTTACTTTGGTAAGAAGATTTAGCATGTCCAATACATAGATTAAGGTAATATTGAATTAGCAAATGTAGTTCTGTAACCTAAACATAAAATTAAGCTTAAACATAGCCTAAACATATCCTAAACATAGCCTAAACATATACCCTAAACGTATAGCCTAAACGTATAGCGTAAACGTATAACCGATATATCTCCAGTCATGTAGAGGGGCTGTCATCTTATATATCTATATGTTTATATCTATATGTATTCTATATATATCTGTCTATATATATCTATCTACATCTATTCTAAATATATATATTATCTAGAGGGGCTACTTTATTCTACTTTCTTTCTCAGGATATTATTTTGTATACAAATTAACAATACTAATAATAAAAACACAGGCCCTAACAACAATTATTCTTAATACCTCCAGTGGAACCCAGGGATACATCAATACCAGAGCTCTTTTCTTGAGGAGCAGCATCTACATGTTTATCTTGAATAATACTAGCCAATTCATAGAAAATCAGATCAACGTTTTCATTACTCTTGGCACTAGCTTCTAAGAATGGGATATTCAATTTTTGAGCCAATTGTTCACCATCTTGTCTTGAAACTTGTCTGTTTTCTACGTCATCACATTTATTACCAACAAGGAAGATTTGTGCATCTTCGTTGGCATGTTGAGTGACAGTTTCATACCAATTTTCAACGTTTTCAAAAGTTCTTGCATCGGTAACATCATAGATTAATACAATACCCATGGCACCACGGTAATAAGCAGTTGTAATGGTACGGAATCTTTCTTGTCCAGCAGTATCCCATACTTGTAATTTAATTTTCTTACCTTTACTTTCAATGGTTCTAATCTTAAAATCAATACCGATAGTGGTGATGAAACTTGGGTTGAATTTATCTTCAACGAAACGAAGTAAAAGACATGATTTTCCTACCCCTGAATCTCCTACGAGAAGGAGTTTCATGATCATATCGTATGATCTTGAAGGAGCTCTACCAGACATGATAACAAACAGACGGAATGACGAGTAACGAGTTTAGTTTAAATTAAAAATGTGATATACTATAATATATCTATACTATAATAGCTTTATAATATAATATATCTCCGGATATCTTTATAACTACCAGTTATAAATTGATGAAATGCTCGTGGGTGAATCCCCTATAAACTTAGGGGGCGTTAGTGACTTAAAGGGGCGAGTACTGACTGACGTGTACGCTGTACTGTAACCAAGGGCAAATGTGTTAGCAGAAGAAACTGGGCCAAAGAATTAGATTCCACTCTCAAATACACAATAACAGGGAAAAAAAAAAACAAAAATTATCCGTCCTTTGTTGTAAACCGTCTTTTTTGCTGAATTGAGTTTTCAAAAATCTCAGGTAATGCAAAAATTATCACGTCTAATTATCCTTTTTTTTTTGGGAATACTATTGTTTTTGTCCAGTTTTGCCGCAGGAATGGAGGTGAGCGGAACGAAGTGGGAGGAGAATAGGATGTGTAGAGGAGGTATAGTAGAGTATAGAAGTAGAGTAGAAGTAGAGTAGAAGTAGAGTAGAAGTAGAGTAGAAGTAGAATAGGTTTAGAATAGATGTAGAATGTGTGTAGAGTATAGAAAAGGTAGGTACATGGTTAGAGATAGATAGAGATAGATAGAGTTGGGTATATGGTAAGAGAGCTATATATGAGTATACGAATGTACGGAAAATACATATATGGTGCGTATTATAGGTGTTAGAGACACCTGTAAATAAATATCATACCATAGGACCGGTGAAAATACACAGGGTATTTCGCAATTACACAAATAAAGAGGGAATGCTAAAATACAGAATGCTAGAACATATCAAAGAAGTCAATCTTTGTGATCTTTTGGTGTGATCTTTTGGTGTGATCTTTTGGTGTGATCTTTTGGTGTGATGTTGTCTTGTTATGCTAGCAATTGGTAATGCTCGCCAGTCTCAGCGGGCCTCAAATACCGACAGTAGAATGGATCGAAGGTAGCCGAGAGAACTAAACGAACAAACGAATAATGAACCTACGATACTAGTACAGGCTGATATATCTGACATGTACTGTGTCCTAAACACCTTGTGAAATGGCCAGCCAGTGCCACCTGCTGCACTAAGAACGGGGCTGAGGAGATCATTCTATTTTAGCTGGCGGTACACGCAAAAGTCGTAGCCAATGGCTCGGAAGTAGCGGTAGAACCTACACACATAATATATATATATAACATCTAAATATATAGCTAAGTACATATCCCACATAAATTCAATATATATACCTATAACATCTATCAATATCTATAAATATATCTATATATATCTAAATATATATACTTTACGATCTATGTACAATATATAGGTACGGTGGATTGAAGTATAGTATAGTACAGTATTATATTATATCGTAGTACAATAGTGTGATACTATAGTTTAGAATAGTATAGTATTATATTATATTATAGTATTATATTATATTATAGTATTATAGTATAGTATAGTATGGTATAGCAGTATAATAGTGGTATAGCTTGTGGAGTTGCCCACTATGTCGTAATCAAGTCATCTCATCACTCCACCACACTACCTAATGGTAACTGATTACCCCACCAGATGTGCTCGGGCGGCGTTCATATAGAGCGTAAGTAGTCACTTCTTCACACACCTTCCCCTGGCATACACTCCTCTTACACTACCTCTCTTATACTATCTCTCAACTGTCGCTCAAATTCCTGCTATTGTTTCTATCCGTTTAGTTTTGTTTCTTTAGTGTGTCTCTCGTATTCTGTTCTCTGCCATTCCTCTGTTTTGTGGTTCCTCTAGTCACTGTTTGGATTTATTTTTTTGGCAGGAATTTTCTCTTTTGGGCCTTTCCCTTATTATTATTAATATTATTATTATTATTATTATATTTATTATTATATTTATTATTTTTTTTTTTGCTAGGCAGATAAGAATTGCTGCAATTCCCTAAAACATATAATAATTTATGATCTTATAGTGATCAAGAGAAGCACACCTGAAGCTAGCTGGGGAGGTCTCTTGGTTTTATTTATTGTACTGAATCCACCCCTGATCCAGGTTTGATTTTCTTTTTTAGCTAGACATTACTTGAGCTTTATCCGATCACCCCTTTACCTTGCTTCCAAACCCCCTACCCCTACCCCTTAACCCTTAATCCTTCATACATATATACATATATCTATACATATAATATACATATATATATATATATATAGATACTGGCTATTATATTATATCAGAGTATAGGGTCCATATTTTACTTGCTACTTCATCGACATAATATCGACTAGCCCCTTAGTCCTTGCCCCCTTATTACCTATCTCTAATAGACGGTAGCCTTATCATGAGTAATCACGATAAACCGTCAGATAAACCCCCTATAACTCAGGGCTTGGTATCACCAGAGTTTACCACTGCTGGCAGTGTCTCTGAAGATAATGGTCCCAAACAGCTGTTTCAACTGCCACTGTTACTGCCGCTGCCCCTGCTGTTGCTGTTGCTGCTGACAGATATATCTGGCCAGATTGTGCCTCCTCCACAACCTCCACTGCCTTCAAAACAACAAGAACGCAAACAAGAGTTTCTACACATGAAGAAATCTAAACTTCAAGAAAGATCCAATTTGGTACTTCGTAAAGTCCATGAAGTCAAGTATAAAAGAGAATCTGAAGCTAAGCTTTTAAAAGAAACCATTTCCCGTAAACAGACCCTTGCTCTGGCTCGCCGGCAGGCTATTTTGGAATCGAAGAGAGAAGCAGCCAAAAAATTCAGTCAAAACTCCGTGTTTTTTGAATTCTGTTCCCCTCCGTCTCTTCCGATCACCCCACCATGTTCACCTCCACTTCAATCTTCAAGAAGAGACTTTAATCGAGGTTTAATTCACCTATATCGAGTTGATGTACCTTCGGAGTATAATTTACAATATCCTTCCAATAAATATCGTCTGGATGTCTCAGATGAAGGGGTAGTAGACTTTGAAAATCCAATTCCAAGGATATCAAAGCAAAAATGTTCATTATTCAATGCCAATATAAACCTCTTATCGCCAAGAGATCGAACAGTAATAAAGAGATCGGTTCGACTTCACCTTCTTTCCAAACAACTTCAGCTATTCCGTCGATCGGACCTTTTGAATAGCTTGTGTCGTCGTTCTTCAGAGAATCTTCAAGCTGTATTGTCAAGGAATTCAAGCACTTATTCGAGTATTTGTAACATCCTTTATCTCTTTGAAATGCCAGGAGAGTATTCAATATTTCTTTATGGTTTCATTTTGGTGGCTGAATTTAGAGATACTGTGAAATTAAGACTTCAACCTGGCTATAATACAAATTTAGGATCTGAAGATTTACTGATGACTACTTCCAAAGATTATAATTATACTCCATGTGACTCTATTGCCCAAACGGTTTCAATTATTGTTCTTAAATGTGCTACAGCTGTGATTCATTCATTCATTGGGTTGATTCGACTGCAAAATGCTTTAAATCCTTGGTCTGTTGAAAAATTACGTTTTGCTAGAGCTTGGAGACAGTATTATTTTGTATTTGATATTTTCAAGAAGCAGCATCTCGAGAGAACTATTTTGGCTTCACAAGAAGTAGCAGGTTTACTTAATAAGGAAATAATTCTTGGATGTGATGACTCTAACCTTACAAATACAATCTTACAACAAAAGAAGTGGGTGACTCTGCAACAATTAAAGTTGGAAAAATATTCAGAAGCAAATGTTATCAATCCTTGGGCTGTCCATACAACAAACGCTGAAGAATTTACATCTTCTTTGAAAGAAATGGTTGACCAGACAGAATTTCTTCCAGATACTTCTGAAATCGATATGTCTGTTTCTCAGGCTACTTTGGAAGCATTGAATTCGTGTCACAACATTGAAACCAATTCTTTGGGGAGTCGATGGAGCTATCCAACGATGCATTACGTAGAAATAAGCAAATATGTGTTCAGATTCCCACCTTTTATCACTCCATACGAATGGAGGAGATTACTATTACAAAGAAGAAGGGAGCTTAAAGAAAAGCAATCGAACGATACTTCCGTGAAAGGCGTACCTTCTAAATTGAAAACAGGTTATTCAACATTACTTCGGGATGAACTTTGCAGCAGAAATAAATTCCAAATGAATATAGAAGATGTATTGAAAGCAGTTGGAAATCAAACGATATTTGAAAAAGTGGCTGATTTCACCGAGAATATATATTCTAGAGATGATAACGAAAATTTGTCGTTCTTAGATGATTGTTTAAGCAACCTTTTCCTTTATACTTTTGAATTTTGCATCCAATTTAATAGTCTTTTAACTAGTAGTGACTATGAAGATATCGTTTCACATTTAGCTACGGTTCGATCTTTTTCTTATAGAAACCAATTAAGAAGGAAGAAGAATAGATCACTTCTTGTAAGCTTATTCAGTTTACAATTCCAAGCATATGAAGTATTGTCAAGATTGCTTCTCAAAGATCTCTTACTTATTAATAAGCAATGTAAAGAACTTCAGAAGACTATTAAAGGTCTTAAATCTGATGATGAATTTTCTTACGATTTAATGATAGATATTGCATTCTTCTATCAAAGTGCAGAAACCAAAATCCAAAACATGTGGTTAAAAGCTTGTGGACGTAATCTTACATTTGTGAAGGATATTGAAAGATTTGAATGTATGATGTGTTTTACTAGCACATATTTGGATCTGAGCTATTCTAAACAGAAAAGCACTTTGACGCCACAGCTTCGATTTCCCAAATTTTATGAATACTTGAATACTTTTGATTGGAATTTGCATACAACTGTGCTTTCAAATTTGAAAGATATATATGAGGCTAGTATTACTGTTCCAGATTTTGGATATAGGAGTCTGGATCGGGATATAGACTGCTTTACATATTTTTTTAGGGTGGTTTTAAATTCTATCACTTCTAGGCCATTGGACAGCAAATATGAACGGTATAAATTTCAAACTGAATTGACACAATTTTTAAGTGGTGATTTTGAAGAATTATCGGATGAATTCCAAGTAATTTACCTTTTAACTCTAATATTTACCACCTTAGAAAGTGGGTTTGGTCAAATGCGTTTGGATAATGAGCAAAATATGACATTCCTGAAATATTTGAGCCATAATAAACATGAAATTGATGCAAAAGTGAGATCGTTGTTGGAGAATAGAGCTTCAATTAACGAAATTTGTGATGAATTGATTGACTTTATAGAGGGACAAGTTCAGAAGAAGAATTTTAAGTTGCAAGTACCGCTCATGAAGGGATATTTGAAAACTATCATTTCAGATAATAATAGCCTGAAAGTAAGCAGTATCATCCATAATAAAGTAATGCAAGCATTGGCAGCCAAGGATATCAATGGAGTGCGAGCAATGGAATCATTAAAGGGGACTTTCAAGCATTCGTATAGTCATATAATTGAATTCCATCGTAGGTTTGGTACGAAGTTGAACGAATTTTACGATATCTATGAACCTATACTCATATGGGTATATCTGGATATAGGAAGGCCGGAATATAGTGTAAGGAACAGTAGATAAAAGATTAGACATGTGTAAAGATAATAAAGATATAACATAATAAACATAATTTATAAACATAATAAAGATAATGTAAAGAAAAAAAAAATACAATATGTAAATATACGGATCTATGTAATACAGATAGAAGATAGAATTAGATATTACTTGGGTCTTAAACTTCATCGATGGTTCCTTAAAAATCTTTCACTTTTTGCATGCTTTTTTGCATGCTTTTTTTAAAAAAAAAATTTTTGATTTTGCAATTTCTCCTGATCTTGAACCGCGCTTAACGATGGGATTACTGGATTCGTCATCTCTTATTGGCTAGTACTGCGCTGACTCATGTGTGGACAAGGGTGTGTGCAGGACCGAAGGCGGAGAGGCAAGAGAAATAGGAAATAAAAAGAAAAAAGTGCTGTGCAAAATTTGATGAGCAAAAAGAAGCTGGAAGCAAGAAGAGGTGTGGATGAGAGAAGAGTAAACAGAGAAAATGGTATGAATAGGATCCAGCACGGCATTTTTGAAAGCTCATATACGTTCTAGTGAGCGATATATACACATGGTCAAAATCCCGTGCTTCAAGCCTTATTTCCCGCAAAAATTGGTGTCCTTTGTATATGGATTCAGTGAATAGTTATAGCGCAACTAATTTCGATTATTACCCGTTCGGGCTATTTTCTCATATGCTAAAATTCAAACAATTTTTTTTATTACTCTGAAACGCAAACTGTTAATAAATTTTTTATTTAAATTTTTTTTTTACTTAATCTTTTTTTTTTTTTTGATTTCTCTTCCTTTTTATATAAACTTGCAACTTTGACGATTTTTAGTATTTCTTTATACTTGACAATTTTCAGTTGAAGGTAGACATACTTGTTCAATGTTGAGATTAAGTGTCAAGAAGAGCGCTCTGGGTGCTGCTCGTGCCAGCAGAGTCGCCAGAAGCTCCATCAAATGTCTTCAAACCAAGGCCACCACTGCTAGCAACACTACTGCTATTTCCACCAACGAAAGAAGTACTAGTAACGGTACAACTGGTGTTATTGGCGGTAACAGATCTTATTCCACTAGATCTACCGTTGTCCAATTGCTTAATAACATCGGTTCCAAAAGAGAAGTCGAACAGTACCTTAAATACTTCACCTCTGTCTCCCAACAACAGTTTGCTGTCATCAAAGTAGGGGGTGCAATTATTACCCAACAACTTCCAGAATTGGCATCTTGTTTGGCCTTTTTATACCATGTTGGGTTATATCCAATTGTCTTACACGGTACCGGACCACAAATCAATGAACTTCTTGAAAATGAAGGTGTGGAACCAGAGTATATCGATGGGATCCGTATCACCAACCCAAAGACCATGGAAGTAGTCAGAAAATGTTTCTTGGAACAAAATTTAAGATTAGTCACTGCCCTTGAAAAAATGGGGGTTCATGCTAGACCAATCACTGCTGGTGTATTCACTGCCGAATACTTGGACCAAGAAAAATATCAACTTGTTGGTAAGGTCAATGGGGTTAACAAGGCACCAATTGAAGCTGCCATTGAAGCTGGTTACTTACCAATCTTGACTTCTTTAGCTGAAACTCCTTCTGGCCAATTGTTGAACGTTAACGCTGACGTGGCCGCTGGTGAATTGGCTCGTGAATTTGAACCATTGAAAATTGTCTATTTGAACGAAAAGGGTGGTATCATTAACGGTAACACTGGTGAAAAGGTTTCTGCCATCAACTTGGATGAAGAATACGATGATTTGATGAAAGAAAGCTGGGTTAAATACGGTACCAAGCTTAAAATCAAAGAAATCCACGATTTATTACAACATTTACCACGTTCTTCTTCTGTTGCCATCATTGACGTCAATGATTTACAAAAGGAATTGTTCACTGACAGTGGTGCTGGTACTTTGATCAGAAGAGGTTACAAGTTGATTAACCGTAACAGTTTGAAAGAATTCGGTAACCCAGACTTGTTAAGATCTGCTTTACTGAGAGACCCTGCTATCAAGTCCGGTAAGTTGAGTGTTGCTTCTTATTTGAAGACTTTAGAATCCACTCCTTTCAAGTCCTATGGTGATGAACCTTTGGAAGTCTTGGCCATTGTCGTTGAACAAGACACCCAAATCGCCAAGTTAGACAAATTCTTACTGTCCAAGACCGGTTGGTTAAACAACGTTACTGATAACATTTTCCAAGCTCTTAAGAAAGACTACCTGAAGTTATACTGGATTGTTAACGAAAGTGACGCCAACGTTCCTTGGTATTTCTCCAAATCTGACGGTTCTTTTGCCAAGAATGGTGAAATCTTGTTCTGGTACGGGTTAAAGACCGAAGAAGCTAGTCAATTGATTAGACAATTTGATTCTCTGACCTTGGACTCGTCTCTTTCTTCTGGAAGTGAATCCGGTGTTTTCAGTTCTCCAACTCAAAAGAGAGGTTTACACACTTTCAATGGAGTATTCAAGAATGCCTTCCATCAACAAAAAAGAACTTTGGCTTCAAGTAACCCACCTTTGAAAGAAGGTACCAACACTGAAAAGGCCCGTGTCGCTTTGATCGGTGCTAGAGGTTACACTGGTCAAAATTTGATTTCTTTAATTGATTCCCATCCATACTTGGAAATTCTGCATGTTTCATCCCGTGAATTGAATGGTCAAAAATTACAAGGTTATAATAAGGATAACATCGTATATTCTAATTTACAACCGGAAGATATTCAAAAATTGGAAGAAAATGGAGAAGTAGACATCTGGGTTATGGCTTTACCAAACGGTGTATGTAAACCATTTGTAGACACCATTAACGCCGTGGAAGGTGGTAAATCAAAGATCATTGATTTATCTGCTGATTATAGATTTGACACTACTGGTGAATGGGTATATGGATTACCAGAATTGAGTAATAGACAAGAAATTGCTCAAGCCAAGAGAATTTCTAACCCTGGTTGTTATGCTACTGCTGCTCAGGTTGCCATTGCTCCATTAGCTGAATATACTGCTGGAACTCCAACTATTTTCGGTGTTTCTGGTTATTCTGGTGCAGGCACCAAGCCATCTCCTAAAAATGATGTTAAATTCCTTGAAAATAACCTTATTCCTTATTCTTTAACTGATCATATCCATGAACGTGAAGTTGGTTCAAGATTAGGTTTTGATGTTGCCTTCACTCCTCATGTTGCTCAATGGTTCCAAGGTATTTCCCATACTATTCTGATTCCAATTAAAAAGGATAGCTTGACTTCAAGAGAAGTTAGAAACATTTACCAAGATAAATATCACGATGAACTGCTTATTACTGTCAGTGGTGAAGCTCCTTTGGTTAGAGACATTAGTGGTAAGCATGGTGTCGTGGTTGGTGGATTTGCTGTCAACTCCAAGGCCGACAGAGTCGTTGTAGTTGCTACAATTGATAATTTATTGAAAGGTGCAGCCACCCAATGCTTACAAAACATCAATATCACCATGGGTTACGGTGAATACGAAGGTATTCCAACTGAAACTGTCATTCGTGGATAGACCAATCGATTAGAGAGAGATTAAAAGAGAGATTAAAAGAGAGAAAAAAGAACTTCAAATAAACGAGACATAAGTATATTCAGTAGGCATAGAGATCGTAATTACATATAATCATATAGGTGTATCCATATGATTGAAGGGTGTACGGGTGTGGAATTCGTATATGTCTCTCCCACTTATCTACCACATTTGTCACCCTCCAATCACGCATATCCCACTTACATATATAGACATGTTAATTACTTTTAGGAGCAGAAAGTGCCAACCCACGTTTCATAGCCGTCGATAGTGCCATGTTAGTGCCACCAGAGAACTTTGGATTAGTGGAAACAGGGGTGTACCGGTGTTCCAAGTTGGAGCTGGACAACCTCCCATTTTTAGAAACATTAAATCTCCGGTCGTTGGTGCTTCTAGATGCAGAAAAGCCGCCACGATCTTTGGAGGCCTTTTTAAGTAGTCACAGTATCATGTTGTACAGCATTGGAGGACTTAAGATCTCTAATCACCATCATACGGGGAATGGGGCTGAAATGGGAGAAGGATACGATGATATGAGAGCAAGAAGTCTGATTTCCGGCGGAGAAATGCTTGATTTGTCTACCCGTTCCGGGGCAAGAAACGATTCATGGATGCTGATCGAAAAGAATCTTATTTTGAAGGCATTTGAGCTTATTTTGAATAGAAATAAACACAATTTGCTTTTGGTGGATTCCAGTCTGACATTGGTTGGGATCTTAAGGAAAGTCCAGCGGTGGAACTTCAATCTGATCGTGAATGAATTCAGGATATACGCTGGATCCACGTCCAAGAACAACTATTTTGCAGAGAACTTCTTGGATCTTATTCAGATCGAGTTGGTTCCGTATGAGTATGTGGAAGAGTTCAATACACCGGTGTACACCCAGAATCTGGGTCAAAATCAAAATCTGACCCAAAATCAAAATCAGAATCAATATCAGAATCAGAATTTATACCAGAGCCAGCATGCTCTTACCCCCTCCTTGATGATCCATTCTTCGACGTCAAGCTATGTCAACACCACAAACGTGCTTGCCACCTCGCCGGGGTACGCCAATTTTCCAGGGGTATCGTCCATTCCCGTGCCGAAAAGAAACGGCTCCTTCTCCAACCCAAGCTACTCCAGTAATGCCAATGCCAATGCCAATAATAATAACACTAATAATAACACTAATAATAATAATAATGTTGTTGGTGGTGGTGGTAGCAATCTGTTCAATTCTTATTCATATAACAGCTACAATTACGGGAAAATGGATGGGAGGATAGGAAGCTTTTCCAGTAATAGACGTAGAGGATCATCGGCCCATTCACTGCTCTCTGACGGGACATCCAATCTCCTGATCGAAGAAGAAGTGGGTTTGGATAACCAGGAAGCCGTGGAAGATGAATTGGACGAAGATGAAGATACCGACGATGACTTGCTTTCAGCACTGCCCCAGATTCCAGCCAATCTCTTGAAATTAGCAGAAAAACGGAAGATGCAACGACTGAATCTGATTGAAGATCGAATCACCCCTGGGAGCTCTCCTCGAAGCATAGTGGCCAGTCCTGGAGCCCAACGGTCTCAAGACATGTACATTCTGTCGTTTGGATCAACTTCAAGACGCCGGTCGTCGTTGGATACCAAGTTGTGGAGCCAGAACCATAAATTCAAGAGTAGTGGTAGCAACCTGATGGAGTTGAAGCTGGGGGTAGGGGGTAGCATGAGAAGAAGAGATCTGGAACAGAGAAAGGGTAGCATTGATCCGACCAAAGGCATCAGGAGTTACAAATTTTATAAAAATATTCACCGTCACCCCGTTGTATACCAGAACGTTCAGGTGATTAGGATCCGGCTTCCCAAAGAAGAGAAGTTGCCGGAATGGTTTGTTAGGGCCCGGAATTCATGGGAGAGAAGGGTGGAAGTGGTTTAGAGGATTAAAATATAGACAGTAATATACACATAAACATACAGATACAGATACTACAGGTTCATATACATTTTATCGTATTCTCTTGTCGTCGAATGGTTGTAGATAGCACCCTATATCCATAGTATATACATGGTATATCCATAGTATATCCATATAGGTAATGGGATAAATGGTGATAATGGTGATAAGTGTTGAATGGGTGGATTTTTATATCAGGTCTTTCTCTATGTATGTGTTCATCGAATGGGTTAAGGATAAAAAAATGTATAGGAATGGTGTTACTTTGGATTCATTAGTTTCATTATCTACCCCAGTTGTTTCTGGAAGAGCCTTGTCCGGCATTGTTGTATTGGCTATGGCCCTGACCCTGGCCCTGACCCTGGCCCTGGCTTTGATAGTTGTTGCTTTGGGATTGATACCCAGTCTGGCCCTGGGGCTGAAGCATCTTCTCTCTGAGTCTTGAGTTTGTGGCGGAATTGGATCTCTGGAAAGCTGGTTGGCTGCTGTAACCTGAGCCGGGGATAGACTGCTGACGGGACTTATTATACATGGCTTGGAGCTTCGACGATCTGGGCTGGTAGCCACCGGAGCTATACTCTGGGTTCAGTAAACGATGGTCAGAGTGGCCGGCGTTACTGTTACTGTTGTTGTTGTCGTTGTAGTTATCAGATACCCTAGCTTGAGATTGGTAGTTCTGGTCTGATCTTGGTCTGGCTGGTTGCAGTTGCAGTCTATACACGGGCTGGTATGGGGAGTTGTAGGAAGAGGCGGAGTTTGGAGCCTGCTGGGCTTGATTGGCCATTGGGTTAGCCTGCTTGACGCCTAGCCACGGTGGGTACTGTTGGTTTCTCGAGTCAAAGTACTTGACTAATGCATTGTGGATAAGGGTGTCTTCAGGGGTCGAACCGTCTCGCTCAGGGGTACCCAAGGAGAGGGAAGTGAATTTGGTGGTGAATTTGAATTTGGAAAGGAGGTTTCTCAGTTCTTCCACCATGCTGGATAAGTATAGATTGGGTGGGTTGGATGGGTTGATAGATTGATAGATTGGATAGTTGTAAGATCGTAGTAAAATGGTGACGATAAACGAGATAAACCTCAAAAATGCCTAATACGGTAAGTATGATAATGTGAGAGGCAAGGCAATGTGAAGCAATCAGGGCAATGAGGCAATGAGGCAGTGTGAGAAGACCAAGGCAGAGTGTTTGGTCTTGAGGGAGAACAGGTGAGTTCGAGATATGAGTGCGAGGGTAGACGAAAGGGAGAAGAAGAGATGAAGAAGAGACGAAGAAGAGACGAAGAAGAGACGAAGAAGAGACGAAGAAGAGAAGAAGAGACTAAGATGATGAGAAGATGAGAAGATGAGAAGAGGGAGGAAGAGGGAATGAGGAAGCTGGAGAGTGAATAACCATAATTAGCTACGTTAGCTATAGTTAGCTATAGTTAGCTTGTTGGTTTCTTTTATTTATCTATAGATATCGTATAGGTAGCTATAGTATAGTTATAGTTAGCTTGTAAATCTTATTCATACTGTTAGTGTATTCTGGCTTAGCTCTTCTCAGCTCTTCTCAGCTCTTCTCAGCTCTTCTCAGCTCTTCGATCTCTCCCACTTTAGCACCCGATTCAGCTCTTCTCCCACTTTCACCCACACATATAACCTCTTGAAGTTAGATGAAATTTATACACCACATCATGTCAGCTTTATGTCGTGCCCTGGGACTCCGGTTGGCAGCATCGGCCCATATTTTGGCTCGTATTCAAGTCAGAAGCTTTCGTCAATGCTCGTTGAGATTTCAAGAAAACAAACCAGCTCCTGTGGATATCAACTTAGCCACTGCCAATTTGGAAAATTCTGAGTTGCAAGATCTGCTCCAAGAAAAAATCCCTGTTCAAGCATCCGAACATCAGCAGACGGAAGTCGCTGCAAAGGACAGAGCTTCAAGTTTTTTCACTAGTTTCAATGCATCCGCCGCTGAAGTTAAAGAAGATGCTGAAGTTGAAGAAGATGTTGTTGACGCTGGTAAGGAAGTTAAAGTTGAAGCCGGAATGGAAGTTGACACTTTAGATTCTTTGGTCCTGAGACAACTTCTTAGTAGCCACGTTGCTGACGCTGTTCGTGCTTACGGGATCGAAACTTTGACCCCTGTTCAAGCCACCACCATTGGTCCTCTTTTGGAAGGAGAAACCGTGGTTGCCCAAGCCATGACCGGTACCGGTAAGACTTTGGCGTTTGGGATCCCTGCTCTTCAACTTGCCTATGATAGCAGAAGCTCCAAGGGTGACGTTTTGGTATTGATTATTTCTCCTACTAGAGATTTGGCCATTCAAATCCAAAAGGAATTAAATGGGATTAGTCAAGTTCTTAAGAAAGAAAAGAGATCCGAAATTAATATAGGTCTTATGGTTGGTGGTATTAAGAATGTTCCATTCTCTTCTCCTCATAGAGTTCCATCTATTGTGGTTGCCACTCCAGGTAGATTAAGAGATAACTTGAATGATCCAATGTACCGTAGAGCCTTTGGCCGTTTGAAGCTTAGAATCTATGATGAAGCTGATCGTCTTTTGGAGGTTGGGTTTGAAAAAGAATTGCTTGAAATCCATGATATTCTTACTGAAGAACAGCGAAGAGTTATAGACATTGAAAAGGAACAGTTGGCTAAGGCAGAAGCTATTGCTGACGCCACCACCACCGATGGCTCTGATGCTTCTACTAATCCAGCCAAGGCTTCTAGAAATGTTAAAGCAGCTAAGGTTCCTCGAACTTTGACTAAACCTTTCAGACTGTTGCTTTTCAGTGCCACTGTCGATGATTCTGTTCGTGATTTTGCTTCCAGTGTTATTACCGATTACAAGTACTTCAATTGTGTTCCAGAGAATGCCACCACTTTGGATCGTATTAACCAAGTTTCTTATTTGACTGAACATATCTCTGATAGTTTCCGTAGTGTTTTAACCCATATTTATCAAACTACCATTACTGGGAATAACAAGACTATTGTGTTTATGCCAACTATCCCAACCGTGGAATTGATGCAACAAGTCATCTCCAATATTAAACGTCATGTTCCTGAAGAAAAACTCAGTAAATTCATCGTATATGGTTTACATGGAGGTAAAAACCAATCTTACAGAACCAATACTTGTAAAAGATTCCAATCCGTTAAAAGTAATACTACTGCAGTTTTGGTGGCTACCGATGTCGCTGCTAGAGGTTTACATTTCGATGATGTCACTGAAGTCATTCAAATGTCTCCTTCTTTGAACCCAGCTGATTATGTTCATAAAATCGGTAGAACTGGACGTGCTGGTGCCTATGGTAACGCTTTCCTTTTCTCCAGAAGAGATGAAGATAGTTACGTCAGAACTTTAAAAGAAGAACAGAAGATTACATTTGCTGAAAATAGGGTTATGGATCATGACAATGAAGTTAATGAAATTATCGAAAGAGCTGTGCAAAATGTTCCACATCATATTATCGAAAATGCAGTTACAAGTTTGGCTGGTTCTTATTCTCTGATGTTATCGAAATACAGATTTGACTCTAGAGCCTTGGAAGAAGAATTACTTGGTCTCTATCGTTACTTGGTTAATGATCAAGATGCATACATACGTCTTAATATTATCCACAAGAGCCGTAGAGGTGGTGGAGGAAGATACGCTAATAACCGCAGAGATAACTACAGAGACACCTATAAAGGTAATTTCAATAATTACGGCAGCAGGGATAATTACAGCAGAGACAATTCCAGAGACAATTCCAGAAGTAACTATAGAAACAACTTCAGATCCAGCGAACCAGATTCGTATAGATCCAGAGGTAGAAGTAATTACCTGAACAAAGGTTTTGATAGCTTGGATTACTCCGGAGTCCTTTCAGGCCATAACAAATCCTCCTTCTCCTCTTCCTCGTACTCCAGACGTAGATCAAACAGCTACCGTGATGACGATGGTCCAAAGAAGAACTCCAAGAAGGACAAGATGGACTTGTGGGACTGGGATAACTAGGTTCATTCGACTTGAACGTACGTTTTTATTATGATGGTTTTTTTATTAGCGAAAGCTTTAATGTATATAGGCAAAAGTGTTCCCATTCATAACTTTTTTTTGGAGGGGGGACTTCTGTATAAAGAGATAATATTACTGAAACTGGCAATGTAGTTTGGTTTAGATGTAGTAAAGGTATTATTAATGATATATAAGTTCTATGTTGTTATTGCTTTATAGATCGTTCCCGAAGATCCCTGGCCCAGTATTCCCATGTTCAGCTGTGATTTTATATAATTCGTTGTTCAGCTATGATTTTATATTCTTCAAATTGCTGTTGTGATTAATGTTTCGTCTTTGATATCCTTTTCTTTATCCTTCTCTTTATCATGATCTTCGTCTTTGTCTTCATCGTTGTCTTCTTTATCCTCCTTCATCTGCTTCTCTTGTTCCTTGAACAACTTCTTGTAAAGCTCCTCTGAAAAGCTGAGCTGCTGGGTTCCTCTTTCAACCTTGATGTCACGGGTAAGAACCACGTACATCAACAATATGATAATAATGAAAGTGTTAAATAACGTCAATGCCTTTTGGAATCGAAGTTCGCTGGCCAACAGAAGCAATTTAATCCTTGACACTTCAAGTGCCCTGTTATGTTGAACTTCTTGAATAGACAATAAACTGGAGGCTTCCTTTTGAACCATTTGATACGAGTCCTTGAAGTATACCACTTGGCCTATCATGGTTTTGTTGAACAGCGCTACAAGCTGTTCGAAATACTGGGAATGACGACGTTCAAGTCGGGTGAATGCATCTGAAAGAAGCTTACTTTGCTCCTCGATGTAAAGAAGTGACAAAGTGACATTACTTTCAAGCAATGATAATCTGTTTATGATGGTTTTATAGATAGAGGCCTGGGTAGCTGGAGCAGCAGAGCTTTCTATCGATGTATAAGCAGCAGATACACTTCCTCCTCCTCCGCCAGAGAACTGGTTACTGGAAATGGAACCACCAGTTCCATATGTTTCTCCGTATTGGGATGAATTCGTAGACTGATTGCCTCTTTCATTGGGGATACAGATTTCAGACGTGGATGCGTTATTGTGATCTTGCAAGAATTGGATCAAGCCATAATGGGGCAATTTCACGGCACATTCAAAGCTTGTATTGGGAGTGGCTACAGTACAAAGTTGATTCAATAAATAAGTTTCCAACCGTTTCTGGTCTTCCAGTTGCTTTTTCAATCGTTGCTGTTCAAGTTCTCTTTGCTGTTCTTCCAACTGCTCTTGCTTATGTTGTAATTCTAATTCTTGTTGGCGATCTTGCTCTTGTTGTTGTTCGTTTTTGAGTTCTTCCATCATGGTTCTACCATGGACTCTGATTACCGATATAGGACAGTAGAACTCGGCCCCGTAATGGGATAAGATTTCAACTTTAAGATACCGGGACCAGATCAATGGGTTATTGATGTAAAAAGTCTGTAAATTACGGATATTCAAAGCTTCAAATTCCCCCAATACATGCCACAGTTGGGTTGGAAATCGATCTGAAACGGAGAATTTCAACTTGTGGAACATCGAACTGAAGAATTCAAAATTTGCCATTACGATGGAATCAATAAGGATATCTTCACAAAGTTCGATAATGACAAACTTATTAGGAACAGAACATTGGTTGAGTAAATATGAATCCTTGTTCTCTTTAAGGATAGCAGCAGCACTTCTAGTCTGGGAGTTGGTTTTGACGATAGTGGCAGCACAATCTACTGATGCATAATTGAACTTATCCTTATAAGTTTTGCCCTGATCCGGTTCGGATTCGGTATCTTGTGAATGGGCTTCAAGATCACCTTTTTTGTCGTCCTGAGGAGAATTGATCGGAACGTTCATATTGGTTTCTGGGTAATGGTGGGAGCCATTCACCTTATGCTTATCATTCTGGTTTTCATCAATGGTTGTATCATTGCAATTGTTGTTGTTATTGCAGTTGTTATTATTGTTATTATTATTATTATTGTTTTTGTTATTTGAACTTTCATCTTTACAGTCATGACCGTTGGAGGGGGGTTTATCGCCGGACCTCGAGATATTGCCTGATCTATCGTACTCAGCATTCAAGGTATGGTTTACTTTACTCCCCTGATTCAAATCACTCTTCGGATCCAGGTCGATCTTGGTCAAATTGTCGTTCTTCGAGTTGTTATTCTGCTTTAGTTTGATCCATTGGTCGAACGATAAGAACAAGGACTCGTTGGTCAAGTTCTGGAGCTCTTCTGCTATCATTGAGCCCGGAATCGGTACTGAAAAGGTCTCTATGGTCGGCAACTGGCTAGCAGATTCCGTTACTATCACGGAAGCGGCCAAGTTGGCACTGATATTCGAACCATCTGTGGTGGCTGTGAAGACAATTGAAGGATGATTACAGGCAGCACAGGACCCGACCGTCAGGTTGGCAGAGGCACTTTGAGGAGTTGAATGTTCACCTGTGCTTTCTGTGGCTACTTGGGAGCAACATATTATGTTTAGGATGACGAAAATCCACCACATAATACTGTTGCAACACTATGGTTTTAGACGGGGTTTCGGGGTTTCTTTGTGATTACTTTCAGATTAGGCCGTGGTGTGCACATAACACCCATTGGTATATGCAGGAAACTGGTTGCTAAAATGGAAGATGCTGAAAGTGAATATAAGATGGAAGATGGTGAAATATTGTTGATATAGATGAAGTTTCTGAAACGTTCGGGCGGGTTCAATGTAGTGGATATTGCTTTCTTTGCTTCTGATAAAGATTCGTGGTCAAACATTGGATATGTAATCTTGTAGAAAGACAAATCAGCTTCGTATGGTAACGATGTTCCTGCATGTATTTATCATAATATTAAATTTCTATTTTTTTGATTTTTTTTTTTTCACCTTGAAAGCACCAGAAGATGAAGAGTTTACCATTGAGTGCTAGGGCTGAAACCACATCTCTCCGTCAGCCGAAACAGGTTTTCGTATTTGCCAGAGACATAGAAGGCGGCTACGTTTTTAACGAAACAGAAGTCTTGGAAAACCATCAAAATTATTACTATTTCCCTGACCGCCAAGTTGATGCCAACTATGATCTTCTGGGTGGGATTAAGGAGTTCAAGAAGATCCCTGAAGAAGAGAATCTTGGAGATTTTGAAGCCCTTCTTAAAGGTTTAATGCAACATGAACAGAAAACCAGAGAAAAAACCAACTCTGATATTATTACCTTCCGTGGATTGATGACCAAAATCTTGACTATTCCTTATAATATGAAGGATCCTGTAGACTTGAATATTGTCCCATTTGATGGCCAATTGTTTATTAAAAGTGACCCTGAAATAGAATTACGTAGAAGAGACCAAGAAAAGGCTAGTGGAGATCCTAAACTGGCCGATTTCAGAAGTAGATGTGAATACGCCGGGTATAAATTTGAACAATTGACCACATTGCCAGTACCTTGGATCAAGGCATCACGTAAAGACATTACCGGCCGGATGAAGAAACCAGTAAATAATTATGAACAATTTATGTCCGTAGTATCGAGTAAAATAGGAGATATCCGTACTCTTTTAGCCGGTGAAGTGGATTGTGTATGGGATTATTTCCCTGATCCAATATCTGGTGATAAGAAGGATAATCCTTTACAACATTACGTGGAGTTGAAGACCAGTAAGTTAATTGAAAATCCAGGCCAAGTGGTTACATTTGAAAAAAAATTATTCAAGACTTGGGCCCAATGTTTCCTTTTAGGGATCAAAAGGGTAGTTTATGGGTTTAGGGACGATGGATTATTGTTAAGAAACGTAGAAATCTATGATACTGAAGAGATTCCATTATTCCTTAAGAATAGTACTGTTACCGCTGATGTTAATAAGAAGATTAATGCTATGAGTGCTTTGAAATGGTATGGTGCTGTATTAAAGTGGATTAGAGAAGAGATCCCAGTAGATAGTAATGGAGCATATCGTTTAAGCTTTGATCCTGGTAGCAGAACATTCAATTTAGAAGAATTGATCGATAGTAAGAAGACAAGAGAAGATATTTTGAGTAGCGAGTTTAAAGAATGGAGAGCATCTTTAAAATGAAAATGGAAAGAAGGTCGAAATGGTATGACACCATAGGAGGGTATATAGACATCGATAGCGCGTTTGTATGATAGCGTGTGTATATTAGCATAAAATAGTATAATTATATTGATCGCTGTAGCGTCAGACATGAAATGGGCCACTAAAGTCCAGGCCATAGGCAATAGCTAACATTGGTAAGCAACCAACAAAAACATGGAATACCCTGTATGTAAGCGCTAGTGGTCTACGGCTTAGGTACACGTACAGCAATAAGCTACATATGAATTACACTAGTCGTACAAAAGATTACCCTCGTGCAAGACTACCCTCGTACTAGATTACCCGCGTACAAGATGTAACATCAGTAAGGTCTTACAAATATTACAATCTACACAATTAGGAATCGGTATCCTTAAATAGACTCAAAGTTAAGGGATATTTTCTAAGAAAGTGTTTTTGCAAGTTAAAAGATCACCTCATATATGCTTGGTTACCCCAGAATTTTGATTTCGCGGCTGCAGTCTAGACACAAACCACTTAGTAATTGCAGGCCTGAGAAAAAGCCTCGGCCTTTGAGCGATGTCACATGGAGGAGGGGCCGAATCAGTGCAGTAAAAGTTGCGACCCCACTTGACCGGAAGAGATTAACGGAAATCACTATGTATGAAGGGAACGTGAAAGGGCATAGCTGAAACGCCACAACATAAGTGGGTTAATAAAAATAAAAGTATAATAATATAAAGATAATAATAATAGAAATGACACGAATGCAAAAATTAATAATAGGTTAATAATAGGTGCATTGGTAATTGAAAGGTGGTCATTGGCAATAGATTAGAATTAAGATTAGAATTAAGATTAGAATTAGAATTAGGATTAGACGGACAGTGGTTCTAACTATGAGCTCTATTGTCTATAAGACATTGGCATGGGTTTTTGGTTTTGATGCGTTATTTCTCACTTCTTTGCTTCTTCACTTCTTCGCTCCTTTCAATTTAGCTATTAATTAGTTATTGACTAGAATTTCACTTTAGTTCATCATTTTAGTTGGCATTGCTAAATTCGAATAAGCAAGGTTGCATTTGAACTGGACCCACTAATATACCTTGCGATATATGGAATTAGATAATAGGATCTGGGTCTGGATGTAACGGAACTCAGGCCCAGAGAAATATATTTTTACTGTAATTATTGATGGTACCATTCAAGTAGGATTACATGATGGCTTGTAGTTTTCTTGCTTTTACACTTAAGACATTCAATTGACTAAGCAAATTATTCCAGGCTTCCCGGGTTCAGGAGCAGAAATGAATCGCTGAGCTAAGTGACAATAGAGATGTAGGCATAGAAGGCAGAAAGTAGTATCGATAAAATTTTTTCACTGCTAGTGTGCCTATATTGATAAGCAGAAGAACAGTGATTAATAATCGTTGATGTTTCAGACCCAGGTTTATTTTGGTCTAGTCTGTTCCGTAAGATGTTGTAACTCTTAATTTTAATTTCTACAGCCCCTAATTTTTAATCATTAAGATGGCTCAACTTGTATGCATTATTACTGTTTATTATTATTCATTATTACTGTTTAATTGCTTGCTTATTTCATATTGATTGCTTAGGTTTACGCTTAGTTTGACGCTTAGTTTATGCTTAGTTTATACTTAAGTATGCTTGGTTTGTGTCTCAGGTGAGTTGCGCCTGCATATAGCGGAATTTTTATTTTTTGCAATTTACCTTATATGGTAAAGATTTACTTCTTATCGTTCCTCGGTACTACTGACCCAATCAAGGAGCAAGCAAAATAATCAGAGGACGAGAGGCCATCAGTGAAGAAAATGAGGTAAAGGAGCAGATTGATGGATGTGTGGAATGCATCGTTGGTTATTTGCGGGCAAGTTCCCGGTTGTTCCTGGTCTAACAAATCAAACTAGTGTTTCAACTGTAACACACGGGGGTCTCTGATCATGTAGAAAGATAACTTCATTGCTGTTTTATTACTATAGCAAGTGTTCTCGAACTGGAGTTGGAATGGTAAGCAGAACCAAAAAAAAAAAAATTATAGTAATCTCATGTAAAAAAAAAAAAAAAGATTAATAATAATCTTAATACCTGACATCTCACGCTGCGCTGTTCTCTGCCTAATTCGGGGGGGGCACGAAGAAAATGGCACCCATCGTGTGGGTATCCCCGCGTTTCCTTTCAACCACCCTTCGATTCTGAAAAGCATATATAATCCGAGGGTGATCCCCGCGATTATTTAAAACATAAACTTTTCAAATAATAAGGATTTTCTTAAAAATTAATTAGAAAACTTTTTTTTGCAACCACAATTTTTAATTAATTCAAAAAGAAAACCATGGCTCCAACTTTCACCAACTCCAATGGAGCTCCAATTCCAGACCCATTTGCTACTCAAAGAGTCGGTCAACATGGTCCATTGTTATTACAAGATTTCAACTTGATTGATTCTTTGGCTCATTTCGACAGAGAAAGAATCCCAGAAAGAGTTGTCCATGCCAAGGGGTCTGGTGCTTACGGTGTCTTTGAAGTCACTGACGATATTACCGATATTTGTAGTGCCAAGTTCTTGTCTAGTGTTGGTAAGAAGACCAAAGTTTTAACTCGTTTCTCCACTGTCGGTGGTGAAATGGGTTCCGCTGATGCTGCTAGAGATCCAAGAGGTTTTGCCACCAAGTTCTACACTGAAGAAGGTAACTTGGATCTTGTTTACAACAATACCCCAATTTTCTTTATCCGTGATCCATCCAAGTTCCCACATTTCATCCACACCCAAAAGAGAAACCCAGAAACCAACTTGAAAGATGCCAACATGTTCTGGGATTATTTGACTACTAACCAAGAATCCATTCATCAAGTTATGACTTTATTCTCTGATCGTGGTACTCCAGCTAACTACCGTCAAATGCACGGTTTCTCTGGTCACACCTACAAGTGGTCTAACGCCAAGGGTGACTGGCACTACGTTCAAGTTCATTTCATTACCGATCAAGGTATTAAGAACTTGACCAACGAAGAAGCTGGAGCCTTAGCCGGAGCTAACCCAGACCACGCTCAAGAAGATTTGTTCAAGAGTATTGCCGCTGGTGACTTCCCATCTTGGACTTGTTACATTCAAACCATGACCCAAGAACAAGCCAAGGCTGCTCCATTCTCTGTTTTCGATTTAACCAAGGTTTGGCCACACAAGGATTACCCATTGAGAAGATTCGGTAAGTTCACTTTGAACGAAAACCCACAAAACTACTTTGCTGAAATTGAACAAGCTGCCTTCTCTCCTTCCCATACTGTCCCAGGTATGGAACCATCCGCTGATCCAGTCTTACAATCTCGTTTGTTCTCTTACCCAGACACTCACCGTCACAGATTAGGTACTAACTACACTCAAATCCCAGTCAACTGTCCAGTTGCTGGTCTTTACAACCCTCACATGAGAGCTGGTGCCATGAACGTTAACGGTAACTTGGGTAACAAGCCAAACTACTTGGCTACCTCTGAACCAGTTGAATTCGACACCAAGGTTAAGTACCAAGAAGATCAAGAAGTTTGGACCGGTGCTGCTTGTCCATTCCACTGGAAATACACTGACGCTGATTTCGTTCAAGCTACCGGCTTATGGAACGTCTTGGGTAAGCAACCAGGTCAACAAAAGAACTTGGCTCACAACATTGCCGTCCACGCTTGTGGTGCTAACCCAGAAATTCAAGACAGAGTATTTGCTTACTTTGCCAAGGTTCACAAGGATTTAGCTGAACTTATTAAGAAGGAAGTTTTGGAACTCTCCCCAAGAAAGTAAAAACGAAGTATATAATTGAATATGATGAAAAGTGTGATTTTTGAACGTTGTAAAATATATCTATATTTATCTCTATGATATCTCTATAAATTTAATGATATTCTTTGAAATCTGTATCTCTACGGTATTCTTGGGCCGACCTGGTCGGTATAATTTTGCAGCACTAGGACGCGACAATTTTGCGGCACTGCACCACGCGACATTTATTTTGCGACATTTCTCTGATGAGCGTTTGTGCCAAATTAGGAAACTGCTACCGCCAAATTATACGTCTACAAAGCCATTGGATACATGATAGGTCTGGGGACGCTACTGGATGACAAGTTTACGGATACGCTTATTCGATCATGCTATGGGTATATTTTGAGTAGTCATATCCGGTAGTTCTATCCAATATAGAAATGTTAGCGTCATCTTGAATACAATTCAGAGGTGTAAATACGTAAGAGATGAGCCTTAACTACGGAGATATAAGAGATGGATATTGGAGTCCCCTCGCCTACTATTCGTGCTATCTATCACATTATCTACATTGTCTACATTCAGTCATAATTAAAATCTATTCTTAAACTAAACTAGCTATAACTGAATCTCCAATCACATTTATATGGAGTTGTATATATGCTATGCTTCTCTATGTACCCAATGTTTCATTTTTTCTTTTCTCGATATATATCTTTTTCCCATTACTTTCTTTCACTCCCAATATTCAATACTAGGGTTCGTTTCTAGAAAGGTATCAACCTACAACTTGGTAGTGTTACAAGATGGACATTGGCATGAAGAACCACATTTGCAAGAAGCACCACAACAAGCCTTGGTAGCTGGCTTGCTGGAAGCAGTGGAAACAACAGTAGTAGTTGAAGCAGCAGATGAAGCAGAAGCACTAGAACAAGAAGATCCTTTACCACACATTATAGATTATTAAAGTTGATTTTGGTTTTGGTTTTGGTTTTGGTTTTGGTTTTGATTCAGATCCGGATTCAGATTTTTTTTTTCATGGCTTCTACTTTCTCTTTATACTAGATCCGCCAAGGAATTACTTGCCTATTCTGGCATATCTTTGCGAGATAAGAATATTTGCTCAGGAAGGTCAAGCGACAAGGCAAATGAAAAAAAGAAAAACCACTCCACTTTTGATCACGTGCACTGACACGTGCCTGTCTTCAATAAATTCAATGTAACACAAAATCGGAAAAGAAAATTCGAACAGAAAATCATTTTGGAAATCTCGTTTCACGTGATACATTTTTGTTGTTTTCCATACCAGCTCACTGTTATAATGATGCCCTGCACATAGCCCAGACATGTGACCTCTGCAAGCAGTGTAAATTAGCCTTTTAACTAAAACAGGCAATCTTCTGGGTTATAGTTCATTAGTGACAATAAAAAAAATTACACAATGTAACATGTGGATGCCTTTAGTTATATTCTTTAATTATGTGTAAGGGGGTTGAATAGGTTTTTACATTGTATTGTTCTATTTTTAAATTGAAATAATCTTGAACTATCAAATTCAAAACTAATGGCTGCCTTACCTGTACCCTAGCTTAAATCAAGCTGTTGTAGTAGGAACTATACATTCTAGATCACGAAAAAAATGGAGTTGAGGCAAAGTCAAATAAGCCTCCATTTAATAATAAACTTAGAATTGAAGACCCCAGACCTAATTTCATTCTCATTCTACCGTAAACGAGAAACGGCTAAATATGGTAAGGGGGTTTAGGTCTAGTATGTGTTACAGTTGATATTTTTTCAGCTTATGACATGAGATTATTGTTATTTTTCGTAGGAGTAAATTCAAAATTCCTAAAAATTGACTTTGGCGTGCCCCTCCTCCCCCGTTTCTGTCTCTGGTACTCCATTTAAAGTCAAATTGCTGGGGTGAAAAATATCAACTATACTTTGCTGAGGAGGGGTTTTTTCCACTATATTCAAAAGTTGCTAGCAAGTATTATGTTTTATTTCTTTCTTGCTCTCATTCTCTTCCATAGCACAATAGTGAGTTCTGATATTGTTCTATTCAACTATGTTGCAAGCATTGATTCCCTCCGGATCAAAACACTGATCTGGTACCTACATATTTGATGTTGAAAGAGTAGAGAATAGCCAGCAGTCCACAAATTTCATGTGGAATTTTTTATTCTCTACGTCAAACCACATTTCCGTAGCCTGACCCTTACAATGAACCCGCCACCACTATTACCCACACAATAAAAGAGTAATGCTATATTTAGTCTATTTTACTGGCTCTGCACACGGGGCTCAAAGTATGTGAGCATTCAAAAATTGATTACTTGCAGCGAAAACCCACTGCATTGCTGGCGCGCATATTGATTTCTAAAAATATGATCTGAAAAATAAAAATAAAAATAAAATAACGTATTGGTGAATGTAGTTTGGTGGTGCCAGTCACCAGCAGCAAGTAGTATTTAAACATGAGATTATCCTGAACCAAAATACGTTTCTTCTTTTCTTTATCTAATTAGATTACAAAAGTTTAGCATATAAAAAGGAAAAACAATTTTCATTAACAGCATAGAAATTTATATTTATATTTAAATTTCAATTTTCATTACTCACTCACACACACAAACACATCACACTTATTATTATAACTTTTAGACAAAATGACTGGTGTTAACGCTGCTGAATTCCAAGTTAAGGATATTGTTTCTGATATTAGCGGTGTTATTAATACTATAACTTCTGGTGCCGTTGGTGCTTTTGATACTGTTACATCTGGTGCTGTTGGTGCCTTCGATACTGTCACCTCCGATGCTGTTGGTGCCTTCCTGACTGCTACTTCTGGAGCTGCATCTCTTGCCAGTGACGCTCAATCTCACTTTGAATCCGCCACTTCCACCGTTGCTTCTGCTGCCTCTTCTGTTGCTTCTGAAGCTTCTGCTGCTGGATCTTCTGCTGCTTCTCATGCTTCCTCTGGAGCTTCTTCTGCTGCTTCTCATGCTTCTTCTGAAGCTTCTTCTGCTGCTTCTCATGCTTCTTCTGCTACTTCCAAGGCTGCTTCCTCTTCTTCTTCTAAGGCTGCTGCTGCTGGATCTGTGGTCTACGAAGGTTCTTCCTGGAAGAAGGGTGCTGCTGTTGCCGCCATTGTTGCCTTCTCCTTCCTTTCCAACATTATGTAAAATTTGTATAGTATAAGATTGATTTAAGAATTGAATAATTAGAGCCATGTAGAAACCATGTAGAAAGCTAGAAGCTAGTAAAAGGCGTTTATGCTTGGAGTGGAAAAAAAATACCGTGTTGATACTGTGGCAGTCCAGTTGCTGCTGCCCAGGATTTTCACGGACCTATTCCTTGACCTTCTCTGTAGCTGGGACCTAGATTTGGCAACCATAATTACCCGGTATGCATGCAATGAAAAAAAAAATATCACCACACACGTAAAGCTTGAACGGGAAATGCGGAGTATTATTTTCTGGAGGATCCTATACGTAGAAGCAGAAGTGTGTCAAAGTTTTACGAAGAGGAGAACGTGGTCTGAAAGCAATGGCCCGAGAGCAATGGTGTGAGAGCAATTGTGTGGACCATCTAAACTTTAAATTAATCCTGCTTCAAGTATTGTTGCAGAAGGTAGTGGTAGTGATTTAATGTAGCTGCGGTAAAATTTTTAATATAGTTTAAAAATTAACTCACTCTCCTATTTGGAGGACGACTCAGCCCTATCTTCAAATAGGCCATGACGCCCAACGTAGACGTAGGCGTTTGGCACGGTAATGCATTCGGCAACTGAGTGTATACACAAAAGGCATGTTCTGGGAATGCTTTATGTGCTGGTAATTTGACAGGTGGGCTACTATCAGATATTCCGACCATACCGACCAGACCGTATTCTAAAAACTAGACCGTGTTTTAAAAATAAAACGTAAACAAAACGGAACTGCAACGGGTGCTTATGAATATTACCAACGATGTCCACTTGTATTAGTAATTGGGGAGGAACTCGGGTATGTACATGCCTACTTCAGCTCCAATGTCGGCCCGCTTCCAGCAGCCAAAGACCTCTAAACTTCTGTAGATTTGTCTAAATATATCGCAAATATATCTATCATAAATATATCTCTGTATTGTGGTAACTTACGCCTGGTTTGCCTATCAGCAGCCTTGTTCATACATCATCCAGCTATTCAATCCAGCAGACCTTCTTGTTTATTCAATTACAAACCTTCTTGTTTATTCAATTCCACTGGACCTTCTGTTTATTCAATCCAATAGACGTTCTACTTTTTCATGGCTGTACACAACATCAACTCGTGCTTTTGTAATTAAATTGTTCTACTCTCTACTCTGGTCCTAATATTTACATAATTACAGTCTACTAAATAAAGGCTATTCTCTTCTTATTCCATTTCCTTCTACTTCTCATCCCTCCTCTTCTTCATTCCTTGCCTTCTCCTTATACTTCTTCTTCTTTTTCTTCTCTCTGCTTCCCCTTCTTTTTTTCTTTTGTTCCAGAAAATTCATTTTTGCAGCCAAAATTTCCTTTTTCTCATTTTCCTCGTTTTTTGCAGCAAAAAATCGTTTTTTAAAATTGCAAGAAAAACGAAAACAAAAAAATTACTAAAACTACACTAAAAACTCTGAAGTCATTCTTTTACATCATGAAGAAGGCAAGACTCCAGGTGGATCCAGACTTGATCGATAGCGACGAGAAGCCGCCACAGTCAGGAACAGTGTTTAATATCTGGTTTTTAAGATGGTCCGGTGGCGATAGCTCTCTGAAAACACCAACCAAACTGAAGTTCAGAGTTAAGATCAAACAGGACTCTGGCCAGACGAAAGCCACTAATACTTCTCCAATATGTCTTTTCTTTGCCCGAGGATGTTGTTACAGGGGAAGTAAGTGTCAATTCAAACACAGACTACCCGATGAAGCCCTAGACTACTTTGTTCCAACCCAAGACTGCTTTGGAAGGGATAGGTCATCACTGCTGGAAGACTTGGACGGAGTGGCATCTTTACACCATAAGAATAGGACGTTATACGTAGCTGGGCTTCTCCAAGTGTCACCTCTGACTACCCAGGGGATTGTATCTCGTCATTTCCTGGAATTTGGGGCTCTTCAAAGCGTGAAAGTCCTTGCTGGTAAAAGGTGTGCTTTTGTAACGTACAAGACGGAAGCTGAAGCCCAATTTGCCAAGGAGGCCATGAATTCACAATCTTTGGATGGAGACGAGATCTTGAGTGTTCGTTGGGCCAGCGAGGATCCAAATCCCCAGGCCAAGCGGGAAGAAGAACGTCGTTTACAGTCCGAAGCTGAAAGGACAGTTAAGAGGCTTTTGCTGGAAGTAGACGACTCCCGTAAACGTAGGAAGGTGGAAGCAGCAAAAGAAGATGAAGATAAAGACAAATACGAAGATGAAGATCAAGATGTTGTTGAGTATATAGATATAGACGAGGCCACCAAACCGCAGGCGGAGTGGTCCAGACCTCCTTTGATTCATCCAGAGACTCTTCGACAACTAGCAAAGCTACGTAAACATTTCGTAAAGCCTCATAAGAGGCTAGTGGACTACGACAGTGGAGAAGACTAGTTGAATACAAAGATATAGACAAAATAGACGTCTAATTATAGAGAAGAGACTATACATGAGCTATACAGCTATACAGCTATACATGAGTATTCTCGCTAATATACACTATATTACAAGTTTTTGAATGCCTAGCGCAATTCCTGTAACCATCTAGGGATTTGTAGCTTTGCCTTGATCAAAAAACGGCGTAACTCCACAAAGAGTGGCTCGTCTTTCTTATCTACAAAAGCCAAGGTCTCTCCATGCTTGCCAGCACGTCCAGTACGACCTATACGGTGAACGTATTCGTCAAACTTCCTAGGCATCTGGAAATTGACCACCAAAGAGACGTTGGGGATATCAATACCTCTGGCAGCCACGTCAGTGGCTACTAGAATCCGACTGTCACCTTCTCGGAAGCTGGAAAGAGACTTTTCTCTTGCCTCCTGGGACTTAGACCCGTGGATGACACAAGTATCTCTGTGGCCGTTCTTCTCCAACAATTCCACCAACTCGTCACAGATTTTCTTGTAATTGGCAAACACAATAATGGAGTAATTTCTGTTTCGCCTTGAATGTTCACCGATAGCCTTGATAAACGCCGCCAGACGCTGTGGATCCAACTCAAATTGATCATCAACTGTGGGAGCAGAAGCAGAAGACTTTTTATCGTCAAAGAACTGGAATCTCTGGTCGATTCGATCCACTGCTTCTCCCACACTTCCAATCACCAATCTGGCTGGTTCCTTAAGGTACCCTTGAGCGATTTTTTCAATGGCAGGAGTCATGGTGGCGGTAAACATAAGGATAAGGAGCCTCTTATCCACCAAGGCCAACGACAGATTTGGATCGATATCTCTAGGAAGCAGTTCCATTATCTGCAAGAGCAGCTTTTCAAATCCCATGTCGACCATTCGATCGGCTTCGTCCAAAACAAGAAATCGACAATCGTCCAAGGACACTATCCCCTTCTCCACCACGTCTACAAGACGCCCAGGGGTGGCAACAATGAGATCAACGCCCTTCTGTTCAATGGATTTAATGGTTTCTTCGTATTCTCTGCCTCCAATGATCAGCACCACATTCACGTGGAATTTCACTGCAAACGCTCTCGCCAGCTCTGTGATTTGAAGGGCCAATTCTCTCGTAGGAGCCAATACAAGGCCCTTTGTTCGATTGGAAACTCTTTTGTTGCCAATGCCATTGCCTACAAAATTGTTACTGAAAAGGTAGGTGAAAAACGGAACCAAAAACGACAACGTCTTACCGGAACCGGTCTCTGCTATACCTAGAACGTCTCTATTACTTAAGGCCACCGGTATAGCTGCTCTTTGGATAGGGGTGGGTTCTTTAAGACGAAGTTCATCTACAAGCACCAGAACTACTTGCCCAGATATGACGGACTCCTTCCAGGACCGAAGAGGCAGTGGGATGTTACCTGAACCTTTGCAAATGATCCCGTAATCCTCCCTTACAATCCTCCAGTCTCTTTCCGTCATCAGAGAAAGAGGTTTATCGGTCCAATGGACGTCGACCCCACCCAAATTGGCCCCTGATTCTTGGCCATCGTCCCTCTCCACTAGCACTTCGTAGTCACCCATTGTGTCTTCGGCAGCGTCCCAATCGAAGTTGAATTTCTGGCGTTTCTTCTTAGAATACGGTTCAGAATGGGGTACGGTATGGTTAGGCCTATCATTGCCAGACCTATCACTGCCATTAGACCCCTGATTAGCGCCATTGGAGCTCCAGCTAGATTGATATTTTTTACCAGCCTGTTTCAGAAGGCTTATTTTTGCAGGGCCGATATTTCCACCGTTTCCAGCTGGTTTCGCCTCCTGTTTGACCTCGTCTAACTGCTTTCGCTTCTTACGTGATATGAACACCGGACGGGCATTTTCAGCTTCCTTTTGCTCCCGTTGTAGCAGCCCCAAGGATACCACCTTCTTGCTCATGTCTTCTAAAGATTCGTTTGGTTACACAAAGATAATTCATATGATACTTAAGTGAGAATGTGTGTTTGGAATGTGCGGCATCTTGTACCATTAAGTGGGACATCCATACCAGTAGAATAAAGATATATAGATATATATATATACAATATGATACAATTACAGAAGGTATGAATATGATTTACAGTAGGTATGAATATAATACAATTCTTAAGAGCCTCTCTATACACTCTATCTAAGTTCTAGCTCAATAAATAATTTAAACTTCTTTTTAGTTCTTGGCCCGTCTAGTGTAGATGAACACCAAAATAGCTCCTATCAACACCACATTTATGGCACTGGTGTATGCAAAAGTTTCCAGGTAACAACCAGAACCTTTGTCACAGACCCACTGGCCGTCCTTTTTATGACTGTTTTTATCGTAGACGCTTCCAAAGATAGTATTCATAGGGGTAAGTCCAAACGTAGTACCAGTGTATACGCACCCCCATATGAAAGAGTAGTTTTTCATGCTAAACAAGTCCGAAATGATCACAGGATAGCAAGTGAATGTAAAACCATAGGCAAAGCCAATGGTTAATGAAACCACCAGTAAAAAAATATTAGCTGAATGGATATCATCGAAAGTGGATCCAATGTTTACTAAATTAAGCATATGTCCTACCCCCATCAACAAGCTTCCAAGGATAAGCATCCAATGTCTTTGGAAATTGTGTCTCGATACAAAGTCCGAAACTGGGCCCGAAGTCAATCTTCCAAGGAAAGAAGCCACGGCGATAATGGAAACATGGATAGTTTGTAAAGTTCTTAAATCAATCAATTTCTCCAGAGTTTTATTGGAATAGTATACGTGGATAGCCTTTATAATGAACCCCACGGTGAAGATGTATAACTGGCCAAACCCTTGAGTCACGGCAAATATACAATAATGGAATCTGAAGATAGGGTGAAGAAGAGATTTTTTAAGCGATAAATGCTGTAAAGAATTACGAACAGCAGCAGAAGAAGAACCACCAACAGCAGCAACTACGCCCAGACTCTTTCTAGAAACCCTCAATCCAGCTGAGCCTGTTTCAAGAAGTCGATCGCTTTCAAGGATCAGTTCCGCTGGAGTGTTGACTGCAGTTTCTTCGTCATCTTCAGCCAAATACTCGATTTCTTCTTGGAAATCGTGGACTAAACCTTGATTTTGATCTTGGTTATCTACATGACCATCTATTCTAATAAATACAAACCCAAAAGAGGTCAAGACCGCCGACAACAACGAAAGCAAACCCAAGAAGGTCTGAGTATTCCCAAGGTGTCTCAGGATAAGCAGAAAGATCAAAGCTGAAATGGCAAATGAAGCAATGGTGACACTTTGAGCTGACCCTTTAAAATTAGGGAAATTGACCACCACTGCTTTCAAGCTGGCAAAATATCCACAGACAGATCCCAACCCCATCAACAACATGGCAAGAAGAAGTGATACAAGGGAAGCATCGGTCCCGATCTTGTAACATTCATAGAGCCAGAAGTATCCACAAGTTAAAAAAACCAACCCTGTCAAAATAGGGAGCTGACTCCCGTACATATCGGTAACTACCCCTGACAATACAGCACCTATAGCTGAACCTACAGTAGCCAAGATATTAAGTTGGCCGGTACTAGTGGCATCCAAACCACATCTTTCGGCCAATTGGGTCGAATAAGCAGAGTATACAAAAAGAGTACCCGATGCTAATGCTACAGGTACTGAAGAAATCACCACCAACCACCGGTTGGTCTCTGGTAACTTCTTATTTAACGATACGATAATTCTGTGAAGCCACATTTTAAGTCCAAAAGTGTCAAAAACAATTCAAAAAAGCAACAACTAAAACGATCCGTTTCAAATCGCTAAATCCGTCCTATACGTTGAATGTTACGTCTACGTTCCAAATTCCAACTAATATCTTACCGTTACAATACAAACTCCCGTCAAGTTTACCGTTGCAAAACCCCTTTTGATTTCAAGTGTTTTTAAATTAATAAAAATTGGTTGCATTTATTTTTTCCATAATTACCGCATGCAGCGTAAGGGCACGTGCTTTGAAGCACGTGCCGAAATTTGCCAGTTCCTTTAAAATTCAAAATATTCTGACGCACGTGATCTGGGGAACCCGTCTACACACCACCGCACCTAACACCTTAACACCTTTTAGCCTGAAGCCCTGTGCTCCTACCAGCGAATCTACCACAAGATGTACCACCATTACCAGCACTTACCATAAGTATTGCTTTTATCCCCATTGGTGCTGCCTAACTTCCCGACCGCCTAAGTGCCTAAATGCCTAATATCCTAACATCCTAACGTACTAATTGCTCGAAAACCGGTCTTGCTTCTGCCCGCTAGCTTAGTCTCTGGTCCAGGCTAGGGTCGTGCGCGAGACCAAAGTTTTGTCGACGATTTTTTTTTTTTTTTTACGTAATTGAAAATTTCAATAAGAAAAGAAAGCCTTTTTTGGAATTCGTTTGGAAAGAAATCAATATAGAAAATAAAGATGCCAGTTGATCCAGAAAAGTTGGCTAAGTTGCAAAAGGGAGGTCCATCCAAGAAGGTTGGTGGTAGTAGAGTCAAAGCCAAGAAGGTTGTTAAGACTGAACAAGATGACACCAAATTGATTGCTGCTCTTCAAAAATTAAACGCTCAAAAGATCGAAGCTATTGAAGAAGCCAACTTCTTCAGAGAAGATGGTAAAGTTATCCATTTCAACAGAGTTGGTGTTCAAGGTGCCGTTGGTGCCAACACTTTTGCCTTCACCGGTTACCCACAAGAAAAGGATGTTACTCAATTGATCCCACAAATTTTGCCACAATTGGGTGCTGAAAACTTGGAAATCTTAAGACAATTGGCTGAACAAATTCAAGCCGGTAAGTCTCCAATGGATGCTGCTTTAGCTGCCCAAAACGCTGCTGGTAAAGGTGCTGATGAAGATATTCCAGATTTGATTGAAGGTGAAAAGTTCGACAACGAAGTCGAATAAGTTTAATGGCTTGCTATGGCTACTTATGCTATTTCTGTACATATAGGAATATACATATTTTAAAGAGGATACGTAGATTTAGATCGAAGATCTCCAAGAGGAAACAGAAACTCCAAGAGCTCCAAGAGAGCTGCAAACGAAGCTGACATCTAGATCCTAGGCATGCTTCTGTTTAGTCGTAGCTCTCTAGATAAGATCTATCTCCAGCTCAGCTCTCTATCTCTAACACAATCTCCTGTAATACTGTAATCCTTATATTCTTATATCCTGATTTCAGCTCTTATCCAGCTAGGCAGTCAATGTTAGCAGCTACGAGCCACTAGCCACTGTACCTTACACTAATAGGCGTATATCGACCGTGAAGTGGTTAAGCTAGAATGGATTGAAACTAATATCGATTTGGTGGATTAATATCAACACAATGCTACGTGTTTAGTTACCCATGTGAATCAAAATCTCTGATACCAAGCCATACCGAGAAAGCCTAACCAATGAAATTTATGAATAATCCACAAATAGTATGGGAAAAAGTAATAAGAAGTAATATATAAATAATATAGAACAGAAGTATATGGAATGAAATACGGAACAGAAATAATATAGAAAATTTGGAACAGAGGTATATAGAACAGATATAATAAAGAACATAATATGTAACAGAAATAATATGGCATAGAAGTAGTACATAACAGTAGTAATATATAACAGAAATAATATGTACAGAAAAGAAGTAATAGAAGTATATAGAATATAACATGCGCTGAAAGAAGCGGGCCAGAATGCCAAGGTATACAGACTGGTATACAGACCATAAAGCTAAATAATATACGAACTTTTGATGGCCTGAAAAAATAAAGAGCCAGAGGGCCCCGTAGTTATTACGTAATAAATATTAAGTTTTGCTAGCTTATCAGCCCATTGTTGCTTCTTCTTAGCTTGTTAGTTGTTAGCTTGTTAGTTGTTAGCTTGTTAGTTGTTAGCTTGTTAGCTTGTTAGCTTGTTAGTTGTTAGCTTGTTAGCTTGTTAGAGTTAGCTTATTTCTTATTGTATTGTAGATTGCCTGTTTAGCTTTAAGCCGACTGCTTCCTAGTATTCCAACCCCACAAATCGTGGCTTTTACTTAACAATATAGAGCCTAATATATAGCCCACTAGTGCACATGTTGACCAGGTGCCAGTTGGGAAGGGACATACCACAATTGAAACACCCAGCAGACACATTACCACATAAACTTGCTACCCACCCACCAACTGTATCCCACTATGTCTCATTATATGCCACCAATATCTTAACCTGTCAACAAAACGTCAACTGAAATCCGCCCACACGTTCATAATGTCACTCTCCCCACTTCTTCTCTCCATTCCACCCTCACTTTTCAAATAGTGTTGCCCGAACATATCCTCTACATCTTATTATTACCGAGCTACATTGAGCTTGGAAGTAAAAACATAATGCCTCTCGTAACCCCCATTACACTTGACACTCTCGTAATAACACCTTGCTGGAATCTCTATATGTCTCAGACGCAAAGCACTTTTGTCATGTTTTGACACAATCAACAAACTCAAGCAAAACCACATTATCCACCTATGCTAAATATCCCATCACCCCTAACTCGAGCCGTCCACTCCGCGCCTAAAGGGATCTTCTAATTTTAGTAGTATAATAACCTCCTTCCAGGTTGCTTGCTCTTTTGCATCTGTTCTATGCATGCATGTCAAATGCATGTTATAAAAAAAAAGCTTAAACATATAAATAGCGGATAAGATCCGTCTGCGACCCACCCAATTGTAAGTTGTAGTTGTAGTTAACTTAGAAAAAACACATCAATATGACCCTTTCTCACCACATTGACTCTTTTGCTCTCCAGAAGAAAGTCTTGAAAAGTGAATACAAGACCCACTTATCCAAGACCGAACAGTATGTATTCAGATACTCCGGGAACCATGATTTCCCAAGAACCAAGATCCCTGATTTTTCCAATGACGGGCAACAAGTTTACGAGGCCTTAAAGGAAGGTTTGTCCTTGGATGGGAACCCTACTCTTAACCTTGCTTCTTTTGTCAATACTGAGCTTGATGACATCCCATTGAAGTTAATCAATGATAACTTGGTGAAAAACTTGGCCGATAACGATGAATATCCATCCTTGATTGATACTCAAAACAGATGTATTTCCATCATTTCCAACTTGTGGAATGCTCCAAAGCAATACGATGAAGAAGGTAACGTTATAATTAATACAATTGGTGCTGCTACCACCGGCTCTTCTGAAGCCATCATGTTGGCCGGTTTAGCCATGAAGAAGTCATGGCAATTACGTCGTAAAGAGGAAGGAAAGCCTGCCGATAACCCAAACATTATCATGGCTTCTTGTGCCCAAGTTGCCTTGGAAAAATTTGCCCTTTACTTTGACGTTGAAAATAGACTTATCCCTATTAGAGCTGCTTCCGATCATTTAATTGATGTTACCAAGATTAAGGAAAACATCGATGAAAATACCATTGGTATCTTTGTTATTATGGGTTCTACTTTCACTGGTGCTTTCGAACCGGTTGAAAAAATTTCCCAGCTTTTAGATGAAGTTGAAAAGGAAACCGGTATAGACATCAAGATCCACGTTGATGGTGCCAGTGGTGGATTTGTTGCTCCATTCGTTTACCCACATTTAAAATGGGATTTTGCTGTCGATAGAGTTGTTTCCATCAATACTTCTGGTCACAAGTTCGGTTTAACTACTGCCGGTCTTGGTTGGGTTATCTGGAGAGATACCAAATATTTACCAGAAAACTTGAGATTCAAGTTGGATTACCTTGGAGGTATCGAAGAAACATTTGGATTGAATTTCTCCAGACCAGGTTTCCCAGTTGTACATCAATACTACAATCTTATTACCTACGGTAGAGAAGGGTATTGTAAAATTTACAGAACTTGTTTACAAAATGCCCGTTACTTGTCTGATGTTTTGGAACAAAGTGGTTATTTCGATGTCCTCTCTGTGATCCACAAAAAGATCACTCCAAAGGAAAAAGCATTGACCTATACTCGTAAAGTGGAACCTACTCAAGTTCAAGATGTAGAAGAAGAAGGCGATGAAGCATTTAATGAAGATTACGAACCAGGTTTACCAGTGGTAGCTTTCAGATTTACCAAAGAAATTAGAGAAAAATATCCAGAAATCCCTCAATCGATATTTTCTATGCTTTTGAGAAACAAGGGATTCATTGTTCCAAATTACCACTTACCTCCAGATGAAAATGAAACTGAAATCTTGAGAGTTGTGGTCCGTAAATCGTTAAGTATGCATTTGATGCAGAAATTATGTGACTCCATTATTCAATCAATTGAATTATTGATCGGTTCATGCCAAGACCTTAGAGATGTCGGACAAAAGGCTAGTACCGAAGAAGAAGCCAATGCACTTATCTTTGAATTATTATTGTCAATTGCCAGCGGTGGTGATGCTGAATTGAAGAAGCAGCAATTAGATGCCCATAATGCTTCTGATGCCGCAAAGGGTCACAGTTTCAGAGGTCCATGTTAGTTTAGACTATTAACTAACGGCAGTGGCTGTTTGGACTTAATGTTTCGGGCCGAACTTTTCAAGTGCGCTCCTATAAAGGGGCCGCTCGGAACAAAAATTAAATACGAAAATAAGCAAGTGAATATAAAGAAAATGAATTACAATAAAATAAATACGACAAAGAGTAATTAGGCACCAGCTGACCGCATACTGATCATTGTAGCAAGTAAATAAATGAATACCTCATATAATAAGCAACATCCCAGACGTTTAAAGTGAGTAATTGAGGTTAATTATAGAAATAATCCAGGCAATTGATGCGATTGAAGTAATCGATAAAGCCAATTTACCGATAATATAATATATACACTAGCTACTGGCTAATTCTATCGACGCTGCCCAACTTACATACCTGTTTGGCCAAATCCAGGTAAGTTGGCACCGATATCGCAATTAACCCAATTGATAGTCCAAGCAAGTTTAAGCTATTTATCTCATTTGGCCCGATTAACTATTTTACGATTTACTGTTTGCTTAAGTAATTTCTATAGTTTTCTATAATTTTCTATTCTCTATTTAATATTTGATTATTTAATTTTTGGTTATTCAATTTTTGGTTATTCAATTTTTAGTTATTTAATTTTTGATTATTTTGATTAATTTTTTTGCTTAATTTGGTAAAAAAAAAAAAATAGCGGCCCCGCCACACACGAGGGCAGAAGATGGTACATGTTATAGCGACAGATACCTACGGTGAATACCGTAGTAGGCACACCAATTGTGGTGGTAGTGACACTTCCATTAACAGTAACCCACAAAAAGCTAGTTTCCACCACACTCCACCCTGTAATTCCAGTGGCAACTGGTCACTCTCCTGCGCCGTGCTTTAAGGTGATTCAAATTAAGATTGCTATGGCGTTAAAAAAATAAAATAAAATGGAAAATACCCCAGCAACTTACGTGCTCTGGGCCCAAAAGGTAATATTTAAAAGGGGGGAATTTTAAATATAATCATTTTAATCACTCTGATCCAGGTAAATCATTCAATTAGTTAAGCTATTGATCTACTCATTAGCTCTTATTGAATAAAAGACCTAGCAATTGACTTACTTTACTAAGTATTAACAACATGGCTGACCAAAATCATAAAATAGCAACCACCGTTTCCTTCGTCTTGGGGGTCTACGGAAACCTCCGTTATCTCGTGGGAAGAAGCCCTTACGATAAACATTCTGGATTCCATGTCAGTGACACTCCATTCACTGCCAATATCCTTGTGATCTTATCCTTCTGGGGTCTTTTGTACCTCCTTCAATTGGGGTTCCTTACCAAGATCTTCTATCCTGCCACTGATGGCCATTCTGTTGAAGGCAACACCAACAGAAGCGAAGTCACCTCTGTTATTGCCTGGCACTTTACCGCTTTCAATATCTTATCGTTTGCCTGGTCGATCTTATTTGCCCATGACCACTGGTTCTGGTCTGAAGTGATTCTTTTAATCAATTTCTTCAACATTGTCACCCTCTACTTCAACCATAAGACTTATTCCTTGAAACCTTTCTCTACTTGGGCTCTCATTCATTTACCAGTGGCTGCATTCCCTCTTTCTTGGCTTTTGTATGCCATTTTCTGGAACGGAGCTGTTCTTTTCCATTTCCATCACTTTTGGGCCAGAATCTTGGCCAATATTTTGGTTTGGGACTTCTTGCTTGTTCCAGGATTCTACTTGGTTATTTACAACGATTACGGGGTTGGATTTTCTTCGGCTATCTTGGCTTTCGGTTTAGGTCTTGGCCAGTTGTTCACCAAGGTCGTTGCCTTACAATGGATCTTTGCCTTTATCATCTCCGGTCTTTTGTTCTTGCTTAGTTTGGTTGCTGCTCTCCGTGGCAACATTGCTGGAGCCAGAGATGAAGAATCGTCTCCGCTTTTGACCAGCTAGATATATATATATATATATATATATATATGAATATTAATATATGAATATTAATATATGAATATTAATATATGAATTAATGTATGAATATATGAAATACTGTTTTGTACTTATCGTAGATCTAACTGCTCCCTGGCTTTGAAGGCAAGGGCTGGACCATTTTCTTGATCATCTTAGTTTTCAAGGCTTCTGTCAGGTCGCCAGTAGCCAAAGAGTTATAGAGGAGAAGACCCTGGTGGGAAGCGATGGAGAAGTAGCCATCACGACGGACGTTGGTCAAGAACTCCTCTCTAGTAGTCAGCAGATCGCCAAGCCCAATGTACTTTGACTTCAAGAGCTTGAACTGGCGTTTTTCTTTTACCTTGTCGGACATATTATACTATATTGAAGCACTAGAATCAATAAGATCAATCAATAAGATCAATCAATAAAATCAATCAATAAAAGCAATCAATAAAATCAATCAATAAAATCAATCAATAAAATCAAAAAAAAAAATCAATAAAATAAAATCTAAGCAAAAAATCTGTAAGTAATCTGAAATTGATGCAAAGGTTAATGAAGATTCCCAAACCTCAAATGGGAGGGTCAGCTGGGGGTCACCAGGAGGTGGATGTTGGGAGAGAAGCAAGGAAGAGGGTACGTCTACGAAGTGCAGGAGAGAGAGCGCGAGAGGGGAAGCACAGGGTAGAACAGAATATCAGAGTACAGAGAATAGCAAAGAACCAGAGCATCAGCTGGCAAGGCTTATAGTTACAGACATAGGTAATGTCGACCAATGTGTCAAGTGAATGTGATTAGGCAACTGCGCTCAACCTCATTTTTTTATTACCAGGGCCTGCAGTATCAAGCATTGATCGATAGTACCCGAAAGGGAAACATATCAGAGCTCAATAACGTTTCGGTAGTACCTCAAAGGTACTGTGATACATATACGAAGGCAGTAAAGTGGGACACCCACAAAGGGCCAGAACCCAAACAGACAAAAGAGCCCGTCGCTAGGAGCAGCTACCACACTAGGTGAGTTAGCCGAAAGAGGACAGCCATAAGAGTAGAATATAAGCAGTAGAGCAGAAATAGAAGAGATATGAAAGGATAACAAGGAGTTTAAGTGCTTTGATTTACAGCACAAATAAAGTTCGGATCAAAGAAGCAGCTTGACGTAACATTCCACATATTTCTTTTCAGGGCATAGCCATCAGTAAATCTGAAAGACTACCAGTAAATCAGTAAATGAAGCCCAAGAAGCCCACCCCACCTTTGGACCAATAAATCAGTAAATGGTATCGCTTTTGCCATCAGGAACTCTATTGTTTACTTGACACAAGCATCTATATTTTTTATTATATCATTGTATCAATTTCATCAATATTTTTTATGGTATTATTCAAGATATTTTTCACTTCAAAGCGTTGCCATATGCTGGCACCAGTTTAACTGTTGCTATTGTTTCTATTCTAATAACGCTTTATTCTTAATTCTTTATTATTTTTATTGTTATCTTTATTAATATTAATTTCCATTATATATATATATATTGTTTAAAATTTTATTATAATATTATTATAACAACTTTGTTTGTTATTGTTATTATCTAGGTAGTACATGTATTATTATATCACCCACCGTTACCAAGCTTACTCGCTCGACACCACCGTTACTTCGGTAGCGGCACTCCTATAGAAGCTAATCGTGGCCAATTATTTTTCATTTGCAATGCAAAATGTACGATAATAAATGTTTGGGTCCCGCAGGCGGTTGAAACGGGCGGGATTATGTAGGGAACTGATAGGCTTCCAAGCTGCTAGGATGTGACCCTATTTGATGTTATAGATAGTTCTATTCTGGTACCTTTCCGAATTATTACCTTCCCTGGCAACAGGTATTTTAGGTTATGAAAAAATTAACAGAATGTAATACCACGAAGCTTAAATCCTGGGAATAACAGAGATTTAAATCAGTTCTTCAGTTATGTCAATTTCTTTTTGGATTTAAATTTAGTCATCGCATATGATTTTAACTTTTCGGTTTTTTACTTTCAAAATGCGAGGACACTGAGCACTGTGCGATTGAGCGATGGTGAAGTTGGTGTTCATGTAGTTGGAGAGTTGCCATCGATCTCTATCATCTCTGCCGGTTACTCATAACCACCGTAGGTTCCAAAAATAATAATAAGAGATTCCACTAAAAATAATATAATAGTAGCAATATAATAATATCAATTAGTCATATGGCCAAACAGAAGAAGGCTTATTTTAATTACAGTACATTCTATTATGCCCTGCTAGCACACAATTATATAATTCTTTTTTTATTATTTATTTCATGCAATTCCCACCAGTAGCTAAGCAGATCCTCAAACACACCAAAATTCGTTTGCAAATAGTGAAAAATTAATTTTTTGATATTCCTGCTTTCGTCAAATATCCGCGAGTTTAATTTTGATTCATTCCATTTTCTCACTAAATTACCTGCACACTTCGACCATCTGCATGCACATCATTATTTTTCGTGCGCACTACCAAGCTTATCCGTTATCAGTGGGCGATATTAGCCACTGAACTTGAATTTGGCTTTGATTTTTTTTTTGTTGTGATGGTGTGTACTCTGTATGGTAATCAGGATAATTGGAGTGTACGAGTGGAGGGTAGGAGTGTACGTACAATATAATAATTTTCATACACTTTACCATCAGTCCATGTTTTTATTCAACTTGTGTTCTGGTATTTATCTTCTGATCTTGTGTTCTGATGATCTTGTGTTCTTGTTCATCTTCTGTCATCTTTTTTCTTCTGTCTTCTGTATTGAGATTCTGAAATTCGATTAGGTTTTTAGCCTGCATTTTTTTTTCCATTATTACAGGCAAAAAATAATATTTCAAAATAAAAATAAAAAATAAAAATACAAAATAAGAAAATAGTGAAAATAAAAGAAAAATAAATGCACAAAAAGAAACCCCCTCCCCTTTCTCCTTCCTGCTTATTCATCTTATATATACGACAATATCCATTTACATCCCATCCATTGAAGGGAAATCATCTCAGCTTTAGCGTCCGCTCCAGCACAGCTCCAGTTCCAGATAGCAGAGCTAACTGTTTGGTAATAGAACCCACTGTCCAGCCCAAATACCTTTGTATCGCTCAAGACTTTCGTATCAGGCCCAATACTGTCTGAAACGAAGAACCCTAGCATTCTTAGACATATTGTTATCCTATAATCGTTCTATAATCGTTATACGTTGCTATATAATCCTTATACAATCGTTATAATCGCTAAATAAACCCTATATATATATATCATATATATACCCCTAAATATTCACACATCTTATCTGTTGTTACCACACACAACGAATAGAGACAATTTTCAGACCACACAAAGCATCCAATAGAGAGTGAACCGTTTCGCCACCTGTCCGCTACCAAAATTATTCTATCAAAGGTATTGTCTGTATTATTGTTTCGATATAGCCTTATAGCCTATACTTTATAGAGTTATTGCTTACCCATCATAGCTTTATTGTTTACGCATCGTAGCCTTATTGCCTATAGCCAGCTTTTTTACAGCCAATTTTACAGCCATTTGATTTGAGTCATTCCGATTAGCGTGCGAACGACTTGCCCAAACAATTTCAATTTATTGGTATTTTCTGATCGCATTAATAATAATAATAAGTTTCCGCTTTTACCCAGACGTTTTCCGCGCCAATTACAAAGGACAAGGAACACATAATACTACCCCCCATCAATCTATAAGATCGTATCAATCTATCGGACCGAACCGTTTCAGTTGACTACCCCAGAATCTGACCCACGTCTCTGACCCACGTCTCTGACCCTCCCGTTTCTTTTTGCCTTTGCATCGCTTTCTTTATCTGGTTTTCTGCTCTAGTGACTCCTTACCCCGCTGACATTCCCGTTAAGAAGCAAATCTCAACAGAAGCAAAAAAAATCCAGGAGTAAAAAAAAAAAAAGAAATCCTTAATTAATCACAAATTCCTACAGGACTATACCCAATCAACCCCGGGAGATCACACATTTGTTCTCCTCCCATCGACCCAAAGTCTCGATACCTGCTTATAAGATTATTCAGTTTGTGGGGACTTGCGTATACTATTACATATAAGTATCCCATTTCATCGTCCCCCCTTTTCAAGTCGGACTTTCCCCCCCTTTTCAACACGATCTTGACAACGGCGTTTTACTTTATATTCCCCTGTGCCTTAGGTTTTTACTCCACTTGGTCTCCACTTTAACTCCACACTGGGGCCGTTTTTTCCCATACAGTTTTTATTCCATATAGGTTATTACTTTTACTTTTATCCTTTATAAAGCATCCCACAATGCCAGCATCTCCAGTCCGTAAATCCAAACAGTCTGAATTCAACGACGGGTTGATGGACCAGGACAAGAAGAAATCGAAATCGAATGGTCCAAGATCTAAAGCTAAGAAGATAGATAAACGAACCCAAAATTCCATAACGAAAGCTAACAATTCAATTTCAAATAACTCAACCCCAAAATCTACTTCGGGTGCCTCTTTATCTAACCAAGTCAATAAGATCTTACTGGAAAAATCTATTCCAACTCCTGCTCAACTCATAGAAGACCTCGATAACTCGTCAATACTGATATATAAGATGTACCAACGCAAACTGTATTTGCCTCAGCTGCTGAGAATAGCCAATTTTGCCTGGAGAATCCAAAATAGAAAGTTGGCTCAAGTAAGATCAAGATCTTATTCCCATCCACCAACTGCTGACGCTACTCGTCCTGATAAGTTAACTTTAACCTCGGGCGCCAACGGTGATAGAGCAAATTCTTCTGGCGACGTCAATATGAACCCCGGAACCGTGTTCAGTGATTTGGATGATCCAAGTCTTAATGAATTTGATTACGTGGCCCATATCCGTAGAATATCCCAGGAGGAATATGGACAAAACACCACGGCCAACGTTGACTTTAATAATAAATCTAAAAAGAATAATAACTTCAATGGCGAGTCTACTTCTTCTTCTTCCTCCAAGTTTGGTAACCACAACAATGCATTACATTCTTCATCTTCTGCATCATCTTCAGCATCTCATCATAATGACCAGTATCAGTTGAATACACACCTGGCCTCTATTAATCTGCCAGATTCAAATGCTACTCTGTATGCTCTGCATGCTCTGAATGCTCTGCAATCCACTCAAAGTTCTTCGATACAATTAAAATCATCAGGTAACCAGAAGCTGAATGAATCGAATTTCTTATCATCTTACATTAATTCACTTGAAATGTCCCTCCAACAAGAATATAAAGGTTCAAACCCAGCAACTACCACTACATCTAGTTCTCCTCCAAAGAGACGGTTTTCTCCAATCTCTTCATCATCTACAAAGGGAAGTATTTCCAAGAAAAATTTACAATGTACTAATTGTCATACTTGCACAACCCCACTTTGGAGAAAATCATCTGAAGGTTATCTTTTATGTAACGCCTGTGGTCTTTTCTATAAACTTCATGGAGTATTAAGACCATTAAACAACAATCATCATAACGGCGCCAATGCCAACAGTAATAATAACAATAACAACAATAATAACAATAATAACAACGCCAGTTCTAACGCTTACAGTAAGAATGAATTTAAGAAGATGAATTCTAATAATGCAAACCCTGCTTTTTCTAGTTCAAACTTGCAACTTAATGCTTCTGATCGATCGATTCTGAATAAAAACACCAGTTTACTTGGTAATTCTTCTGCACACGAAGATACCAACATGGAAGCAGTCCCAGTTGGCGATGAATTTTCAGTTAGTCCTTCAGTGGTACTGCATCATCTCCATTTCGATGGAGGAGGCGATTTCAACGTTGATTCATTTTTACAAGATCATCCAAGCACTGAAGCTGGCAACAATGAACATCATAACCATCCAGCTAGTAAGGAATCTCAAAATCATCAATTTCAAATTCAAAATAACCATAGAGCGTTCAACGATAGCGATGAAATCGATAGACTTTTAAACACCAATTTGTTTCAGCTGGACTCTTTTGTTATTGGCGGAAGTAATACTCAAACAGAATATCTGGATGAACAAAATTATGACTTCAATAACAGCAATCGATATGGTGATTTAGGAATCAACGATGAAATATTAATCAACGGAAACAACAGTGAAATGAAATCCAATAACTGGAACTGGCTTGACTTTGGTCCCACCCATCTGTGATGGAACAACGATTAGAGAAACAAATTTCAATCTATCCACACCACCCCGAGTGTAATGATATTACAATAAATTAAATCATAAATATATATTCATTAGTATTTATTCACTAGTTTTATTCACCATTTGTAGAGAATTACTTGCTTGTCTTTCGAAGAGTTTTCAATGGCACTGACAAACGACTTCGAGATATCAGTTTCACCGACAACCACTTGATGGCTTACAATTGGAACTCCTTTCAAGTCTCCGTTTTCAAAGTATTGAATAATTTGTTCAATGCTGTCGATTTTCAGATTGGGGTCATTGATGGCATTCTTGGAGTACCAGAACCCTTTGGTGGTGATGTTCTTGTAGAATTGGGTTGCATTAAGAAGCTCCATAGGAGTAGGGTCGAATTGACCATAAGTGACAAGATAACCATCTTGAGATAAATGCTTGAATAAAGCAGAAGCCAGTTTACCACCCACAGAGTTAAGGGCCAATCTTACTCTACCACCGGTCTTGGCAAGCAAAGATGGGAGGGTATTATTCTGGAACTCTTCACTTTGACTCTGCTCTTCAGTGATTACAAGATTGGCTCCATATTCGATCAATTCCTTATCGATTTGGGCTTGGTTTGGACGTCCTCCTCTAACAATTGAAATGGCATTGATACCTTTGGCCTTGGCAATTTGCAAGACAAACTTACTGACTTGGGAGGCCCCGGCATTTTGGACAACCCAGTCTTTACCAGATTCAAAAGTAACAAAGTTTGTTAACAACTGAAGAGCAGTTGGAGGGTTTACTCCAATGGTAACTGCTTGTTCAAATTTCAATTTGGTATCATCAGCTTGCTTAACTCTGATAATTGGGGCCGCTGGGTCCTTAGAGTTGACATCTACAATAGCATGCAGCCTCCAAGTACCAAAATTGGGAAGACCAGACTTGCCGTTCAAAGATTCAAAGTTGGGATATGTTGTTATGACCCAATCGCCTTTAGTGAAAGACTGGGGACGGTCAGACTTGGCAAGAATGGCATTGACGTCGGTACCAACTTTAATCACTTCGAAAAGTCCTTCGTTACCGCCAACATTGACGGATTTATCATCAATTGTTTCTAGCTTGGGTGCCGCATACACCCCTTTGAGTTGGAAGACATCAGCAGGGTTGATTTGGTTGGCGAGAGCTCTTAAAGAGATTTGGTGTGGCTCTATATCATCAAGGTCAATGGTAAACTCGGTAGCAGCAAGAGACTGGAGAAAATCTGGACCAGGAGTGTAAGTGATAGCCACAGCTTTCGACATGATAACCGTATTATTTAAAGAAGAAAATTAATATTAAAATTTTATAATATTAAAAGCTTATAATAATATTAAGGTTAGTAGGAAATTGCATCTTTTATAGTTGAAATTTCACCTAGCAATTTAAATGCCAGTCCCAATGCCCCAGCTCCACACTTGCATGAGATGCTTACTAAGATGGCCATACTGAGAGCCACAAATAGTGAAACAATTTGCAGCCGTTCAATAATACTGAGAAGAGACGGTTCTTGGAGCCGGTAGGAACAGTGCAGAGGTCAGCCGTGAGCGGATGAGATGGGCAAAAGCAACCCAGGTTAAAGGTGCAGTTTGAAGGTGTACTATAACAGGAGAATATAATAGATTATGTAGCAATAGTAAGAGAAGTAGAAGTAGAAGTAGAAGTAGAATTAGAAGCAATAGACATAGTAGTTAGAGTGTGTCTATCCACTACTTGTATAGTAGTGGTATAGTGATAAAGCTCATTTTAGTATTACACTATTGGTACACCATTAGTATACTATTGATTTAGGAAGGTGAGGAGACTTCGGAACGGCTGGAAAATCACTCAACAGAACTATAAAACTCAGAAAATATATTATGAAGCGTAGAAAAATATACCCCGAGATATATGTGTCACAATCCCAATAGATAGCTTCCCCAACCTTTGTGTCAACTTGCTTACAAACTCTAAATCATCAGGGGCTCTTCGGAAGCTTCTCTTCTCTTTTTATCTGCTTATCGAGCCGATCGGCAGTAAAATCATAGCGACGTCTCAGATTACTAATGCGTCCCAACGGTTTTTTTCACTCGCTAAACAAAAATGAATCCTGTGAGATATCCTTTGCTTGTTATTTAGAGCGCTATTTGATAATTGCTAGTGCTAGTGATCGAGATGTTTCAGCGATGTGATAGAGATATATAACAGAGATAGTGAAGTGAAGTGAAGTGAAGTGATGAGATAGTGCTAAGTATAGAGGTAATCTTGTAGGGTCTGTTACTGCAACTCCTCCACTGCATTCTTATAGAGGGTTCAGATACCGCCTACACCCATACATATCAGTCTCAACACAGCTATAAACTATCCATATCATCCACACACCCATACACCCATACACCCGTTCGCTAACCGTACCCTATCCCATTATCCACACTATCCAATCTATTGTATAATGCATATTCTTTCAGCTTCCCAATTATGCAACCCGCTAGCCATTCCGCCACACGCACTTTGGCTAAGTAGATCCGATGCTCTTTGGCAAGGCAGATCCGATCACATTGACTAGCAAATTCGACCTTCTCAGGTTCTCGGATTACTGGGACCAGTTCCCATAAGAGCCCCATTAGCGCGTCTTTCCTAGCTTATCGCTTCACCTGCCTGTTTAGGCACCTCGCGCGGCCCCTTTTAGGCATCTTTATGCGACACCCATGCACAACTGCCTGCTGATAGCGATCGACCTGAGCCTACTAGACGGGGTTATTTATATAGCAAAGAATCGCCCACTTCTGAATAACTTCTGAATAACTTCTGAATAACTTCTTGTTTTAGTTGTTTTATAGAGCGAATATCATCTGAAGTTTGGTTTTGTGCAAGACACGTCTCCATCCCATACAAATACACTTCTATATACATCCTTATATAATATATATATATATATATATATATAGATATACTTATCATTGATCCGTTGATCATATAGAGCCTCACTTTCTTTTATATAATAATATAGACAATGGTATCATACGAAGACTTTTTAGTCACCGAGGACTTCAAAGGTTACGAAGACAAGGCTAAATTCGAAAAAGACTTCCTCCCAAAGATCTTAAAGTACCGTCAAGACCTTGCTGACTCCTTGAAGCCTGAATACAAGGCTGACCTCCCTGAAAACATTGAAGAGCTCAACAAGACCAACTTCAACCCATTGAAGTACTTTTATGAAAATAAATTAGTATCTAACGAAGAATTGGCCATCACTGATACCCCAGCTCATGTCTTACAAGAAAAGCTTGTCAAGGGGGAATTGACTTCCGTTGAAGTCTTCAAGGCCTTTGCCCACCGTTTGGTCATTGCCCAACAATTCACCAACGGTGCCGTAGATATCTTCCTTGATTATGGTTTGGAAAGAGCTGAATTCTTGGACAAGTATTTGAAAGAAAACGGTAAACCAATTGGTCCTCTCCATGGGATTCCAATTTCTTTAAAAGAACAAATGAGTTTCAAGGATAGAATCACCCATGGTGGGTATGCTTCCAAGATCACCAATATCGCTGAAAAGCATGGGGTTACCAATCAAGTCTTAGAAAACTTGGGAGCCGTCTTCTACTGTAGAACCAACCAACCACAAACGTTAATGCATTTGGATTCTAATAACAACGTCACTGGCTTATCTTTAAATCCCCACAATACCTTGTTGTCCCCAGGTGGTTCAAGTTCCGGTGAAGGTGCCATTGGTGGGTTTGGTGCTTCTGCTATCGGGGTAGGTTCTGATATCGGTGGTTCCATCCGTGGTCCAGCTGCATTCTCTGGTATCCATGGTTTCAGACCAACCACCAGAAGAATCTCCACTGCTGGTGGTATTTCCAGTGGTGCCGGACAAGAATCAGTGCCAGCTGTTGTTGGTCCAATGGGTAGAAGTGTTGAAGATTTGGAATTCTGGATGAAATCTTACATTAACGACGGTAAGCCATGGGAAATCGACCAATGGTGTATCCCATTGCCATGGAAGGAAGTATCCAAACCAAAGCCAGAAGAACTTACCGTTGCTGTGATGTACGACGATGAATTGATTCAACCAACCCCACCTATCCAACGTGGGTTGAAAGAAGTTGTATCCAAGTTGAAAGAGGCAGGTGTCAAGGTGATTGAATTTGACCCAATTAAAACCAAATTAGCCTATGAAACTGTCCATGAAATGTACTCTGCCGATGGTAACTACATGCAAAAGGAGCTTTTAGCAGGATCCGGTGAACCATTGGTTAAATTGACCAAATGGTCATTGAATTACGGTAAGGGGTCTAAGGATTTCACCAACTCAGACACTCGTAAATTGAACGTTATTAGAGATACTTTAAGGCAAGAATATACCGATTACTTGATTAAGAACAAGGTTGACGTGATTTTGTCTCCAGTTTACAACAACGTTGCTCCAAAATTGGAACAAATTTATAACTGGTCTTATACTTCGTTGTTCAACATTTTGGATTTACCAACCTTAGCATTCCAAACTGGTATTTACCAAGATCCAAAGGTTGATGTCTGGGGAGAAGAACACAAGAGCCGTAAATATAGATCGGAATTGGAAGAATTGGAACATGGCTTATACGACCCAGAAAGTTTCAAAGGCGCTCCAATTGGGTTACAAATCTCCGGTAGAAGGTATTTTGACGAAGAAGTTCTTGCTGCCGGTAAGACTATTGTTGATGTTTTGGGAGTTGATTTGTATAAGCAATACCAATAGGCGTCTATTATAGAGTAGATAGAAATAATACAAAAATAATATGAACCTCTTTACATCTAAAACATGAAGCTTTCTTTATATACTGATCATTCTTAAGGATACTTTCTACTGTGCTCTCTTCTCTTCTTCTAGATAAGAGGGCAAGAAGAAATAGCGAGAATAATTAGAAATAGCGAGAAATAGTAGAAAAGAGCGAGAAGTTATAGAAAATAGCGAGAAATAAAATATAAGATATAATAAGATATAGAAATACACCCGACCAGCACAGCAACCAAAGATATCCAGTGGATAAAGAAAACTTTGAAAACACATATACACACAAAATATAGACACATAACTACATATATCCAACTTCCATTTCAGTTTCAATCGAGTCTCTACCTCCATCTCTCCGTCTCTATTTCAGTCTATTTCATCTCTTCGATGAGTCTCGGTAAAGCTGCCCCGGCACTTCGCGCTTGCAGCCTCTCCGCGCTTCCTGCTCGGTTTCTCCACAAATCGTACCATTCAAGCAAGTCTTCTCGGCAGTCGAATGGGCCTTTTTAGGCGGAGGTTTTCTGGGGAAGTTCTTTTTCGAGTTTTTCAGCGGGCAGGAAACTTTCACGCTGGAAAAGAATTACTCTTTTGGGCTCTTCATTAAATCACTTGATTGTTTTCATTTGATTATTTTCACTTCATTATTTTCATTCGAGGTTTTAATTTTCATTCTTCTTTGATCTCTTTGATTATTGATTACTGATGCTTCGTCTGGGGTCGGCTCTCCTCCAAACAATATCTAAACGGTACGCTTCCAGCTTGAAGCTCGTTGACTTCAACACCCATACTACCAGTGTCGAAATCGATGGCCTGCCTGTCAGCTTCAATAACCTTTTCTTGAGAGACGCTGATCGAAGCGATACCCTGATCGACTCGTCGTCCCAGAAGACCTTCAACACCGGTGACGCCTCGAGGTCACTCAGATTCTCTAAAGAACCTACAATCAACGACAACGGTGAACTCCAAATCACTTGGACCGATGCCACTGGTACCACCGCAGCCACCTATTCACACGAGTTCTTGAAGGCACACTCTCTGCTTGCCAACAGTTTGGCCACCAAGTTCTTTCCCCAAGACCAAGTCTACTGGACCAACGCCACCTATAATCCACTTAAAGTCCTGTTTGACCAATACATGAACCTGAACTCAGCCACCGGTTTCAATTCCACCGTAAACCATTTGAACACTTACGGTCTTGCCTTCATTACCGATATCCCCAGACCCACCGAAACCACCATGAGTGAAGACAATTGGCAAATCTGGCCAGTGGCAAAGCTTGCTAAAAGATTTGGCTACATAAAGAAAACCTTCTACGGGACCTTATTCGACGTGAAGAATGAAAAGGAAAAAGCTGTAAATATTGCCAACAAGGCATCTTTCTTACCATTACACATGGATTTGCTCTACTACGAGTCTCCACCGGGTCTTCAGTTTTTACATTTCATCGACAACTCAACGGAAGGAGGAGAAAACATCTTTGCTGACTCGTATGCTGCCGTCAAGCTGATCCAGAAGGCTGACCCAGAAGCCTATCAGGCCATGAAAGAAATTCCAATCACCTATAATTACGACAACAATGGTGAATATTACTATTACGCCCGTCCAATGGTGGTGGAAAACCCACTCACTGGAGCCCTAGATCACGTCAATTACTCGCCTCCCTTCCAAGGTCCATTCGAGTTGGGGATCTGGGGTAACGACCCTAAGTTTGCCAGCTTCTTGAGAGGCTTAAGGTTGTTTGAAGATTTCATCAACGACCCCTCCAACCAGTATGTAATCAAGAACCCAGAAGGAACCGCCGTTGTATTCGATAACAGAAGAGTCTTGCATTCTAGAAACGAGTTTTCCGACCACAACGGTGGTAAAAGATGGCTTATGGGCACCTACGTCGACGGAGACTCTTACCGGTCTCGCTTAAGGATGTCTAAAAGGTCATAATTGAAATAGATTGGCATCAGGATGTCATATAGATACAACTAGAATTATTACTTATTACAGTTAGAATCATTAAATATACGTATTAAGTTAGAATCATTTATACTATTACAGCTAGAATCATTAAATTTATACTTATTTTATACACTAATATGAAATCAACATGTAACTAATATGCTTTTATTCTTATTCTTATTCTCTTTTTTGTTGTTATTTTACACTAAAAACCATACCCACCGTAGTTGCCTACTGGAGCAGCATTGGCTGGAGGAGCTCCAGGCTTACGACCACCAGCTTGAGACAAATTCTTGATGTACGATTTGAAAGTTTGCTTGAACCCATTACAGAGACGAAGCATGTTAGGGTAAAGGAACCCTTTCAATCTGAACCCATCTCTTTCTGTTCTTACATGCCAAGTGGTGATCGGAGTGTTTACACTGACTTTGAAAAGTAAAAGGAACCAACCTGGCTCCTTATGATCAAAACAGAATACGTATGCAGAGTTCTTTGGGTTGGCCTTAGTATACAGTTCTAACCAATTATGAACTTCAGTAAGAGTCCCTTCTCTGAATTTAGGATGTTTGGTCATTTCATTCACATGCTTAGCAATGGCCTGGATATGTTGGAAAATCAATTGATCAAGATCAGCATATTTATGTCCATTAACCACATATTCTTTGATTCCATCATCGTTGGATTCACGAATCAGAAGATGTTGGAAAAGATTGTTCCATACTTTCCAAGTGACAGTCAAGTATTCTGGTCCACGAGACAGAGGTCTAAGAACACAGTCCCCGACAGATTGTGGGGCCAAGTATTCTTCTGCTTGCTTATGGTTGAAATTATGGAAAAGAGGATGTTGAATATTACGGGCTTTGGAAAGTTTGGCTCTCTCTTTAGCTGCTTCCTTTTGGAAATCGTAATCTTCAGCGGCGAAATCCCATTTCCCTTGATCCTTACGGAACCTTGGGACACTTGCTCTTTTCAAATCGTCAGGACGAAGGGAAAAATCAGCAGAGAAGGTTTCATACAGAATATCAACTATAACTGCTTGAACTACCTGTTGCTGTTGAAGGACTGTGCCTGGAGGAATGAATTTTTCTTCAATAGTACCGGAGATTTGCAGGGCAGTCGAAACACGAGCAAATCTAATTGAATTACCATCATATCCACCTTTACCTACCCGGCCAACGGTGACAGAGACCAAGGCATCCTTACCAAAAGTTCTTACGGATTCACCAGTTAACATTTGGAACACTTCTGGTACGTCCAAGATATGGAACAGACGTCTTAACTCTTCAAATGGATTGACAAGTTCTTCCTTAATACTTTGAAGGGTAGCATACTTCTTCTTACCGAATTTGGTTTCTAATTCACGACCATAAGCGGTAAGATTCAAGTAATCGACCTTGTTGACCCCATCTTGAAGTAATTGATAGATGATACCACCTTGTTCTTCGATATGTTCCATATCTTCTTCGTCCAAGTCCAAGGCATCAGTGGCCATCTTACGAGCCAAATCATAATCTTGTGGATGTATTCTAGTACCATCAAGGATTTCAACCACGTCACGAGGAGCAGTGCCCTCTTCGAATGGGATATTGAGGAAAGAAGAACAATTGATAAAGACATTGGCAGTGGTCAATTCTTGTTCAATTAAATCAGAACGCAGGGCCAAAGAACCACCCAAGGCATTGATATTTCTAAGAAGACCCAGGGCCTTTCTTGGACCCAAACCGGCAATGTATGGTAAGGCCTTGGCCACATATGGATCTCTCAAGGCTTCATTGATTTCAACACCAACCATGTTAACGATATCAACAAAGACAGTTTCAAGAGCTTGGGCCACCAAATCTTTCAGAATAAGCTTTTGGTTTTCACAGAAGGTCAAACTCTGAATGTCTTCACCAAGAGCAATGTATTCCAATAATGGACTTTGCACGTATCTGGCTACAGCAACACAATATTTAGCCAATGTTGGCTTATCGGAGAATTCTATCTTGGCTCTTTCAGAGTTTTGGAACAAACGGGCCACCTCATCTTGACCCCAGATAACTGGAACAAGTTGTGGGATAGTAGATTGGTCAGAACCACCACTTTGCAGAGTGTTTTCAGAGACAACGATATTGTTGTTGGAAATGGCATTTCTTACAATGTCGAAAAGCTTCTTTGATTGTGGAGAAAATCCACCGATAGCAATGACATCTGGACGACCTTTCTTTTCAAAATATTCACGAAGTTGGGTCACAAAGACATCTTCAGCTTCTCTTGAAAGAGGGTTAGCACCTTTGAAGAATTCATCAATACGTCCTGTTTCCTTGACGTAAGCACCGATCACAGCACTGGAGAATTCACCTTTACCGAAGGAAAGAGCCAAGACATTTGGCTTGGTACCCTTGTCATAGCCAACAGGAGTAAATGGAGCTTCATCGATCTTGGCCAAGGCAGATCTTCTGACTTGATGTTTAACTAACCGTTCACACTCTCTTCTTAAATCTTCCTTGGTGTTCAAGGCAACCATAGCTGTCAACTTATCAAAGGCTAGCTTCAACACAAGTTCTCTTTCAGCGTTCCATAAATCAGAAATTTCCAGCAGACCGTCACTCTTCAAACAGTTGTAAACACATTGGAACCAAGAGTTTTGGTCCTGGGTTTCTACCTTGATAATAGCCAAACCAGCGGCTTCAGCTTCAAGCATTCTTAAAAGAACATCTGGCTGATTGACAAGATCAGCTGGGGTTCTATTGATGGCATACTTGATGTAGGCGTATGGAGAGAAGGAATCAATATTGTTACGGCCCTTTTCAGTAATAGCTACACTAACGACAGCGTAATTCTTGTAAACAGATCTAACTTCTGCCCTGATTTTCGGATTGTGAACAATTTCTTCAGCAAACACTTTACGAACAGCTTGCAATGCATTTTCTGGATCTTTATACATGATTTCATCATCTTCACAGATCTTGTCAAAGAGATCTTGTGGCAGTTCCAAAGTGTCATTGGTGGCATGGATTCTGTATGGAACTTCATAACCTTTCAGTGATTGATCTTCGACGTTTTCACCGAATTCCTTGGCTGATATACCGAAGGCCTTGACAGCGTCGTAAAGAACGTTTTCCTTGACTCTTTCGAAAGTAGAAAACTTCAGATGTTTTTTAGTTTTAGAAGTTTCACCAGCGGTAGACCCGTCTCCTTCAGCTGCAGAAGCAGCAGCAGCAGTTGCAGCATCGTCTTCAGCTTGACGGATTTCCTTCAGGTAGTTGAAGTTTAAGTAATCATGTAAATCTTGAATGGCAACCATTGTATCCAAGTTCTTCAAATCTTTAACTAAATCATCATCGATACCAACGAAATCAACAAGCTTTTCAATATTACTCTTCTTTTCATACAATGAGTGGTATTCAATATCTAATTCAACGATACGCCACAAATCATCTTCGAAAAGTAACTTATGAATCACTGGAGCAGCAGCTTCATTTTCACCTTCTTCAGTGTAAAGAAGGAAATCTCTACGATGGGTCCAAATGAAAGGGACTTCCAAGTTTTCCTTGGAGACAAATTCCACGACTTTAGCCACGGCCTTGGTGAATGGAACTTCCAAAGGACCGGCAAAGACATTACCCTTTTCCTTGAAAAGGATCTTAGAAACCCATTGTTGTTCCTGTTGTAAATCAGCACCTTCCAATTCAGCGTAGTTCATGTTGGCACGGTATTTTTGGAAACGTTCAGCGATATCCACGACCCTAATGACGTTGTCTTCTTCAGTAAGCATTCTTTCTTTCAATTCAGCGTGTTCAAACACTTCGTCAAGAGATGTAGGTTCAAGCAGTTGGCCATTACCTTCATCTTCAATTTCTTGAGCTTCCAAGGCCCATTCGTATTCAGCTCCGTTCCCAAACACTTCAAAGAGCTGTTGAAGAGATTCTCTATCGACACTCAGCAACTTGGATGTATCCAAACGAGGACCGGCTTTCTTGGCTCTTTGACGTCTTTGATCTTCTCTACGGTTGTTTTCATCGTCCAGGTATTCGTCTTCTTCAATGAAGTCCTCGAATTCGTCAAGGATATTGTCATCCCGTCCTCCTCTGTTCCCAGCGTCTCTTCTTCTATTGCCACCAAGATCATCTTCATCGTCATCGTCTTCGTCAGCGTCCATATCATCATCTCCAGCAGCACCGCCTCTTCTACCACTGCTGGTATCTCTATCATCTTGTTCATCATCAGAGAAGATATCAGCAAGCCCCTCTGTACGTTTTCTTGAACCTAAACTGGTCAGATCTTCGTCCACGTTATCATCGGCAGCTCTTTTCAATCTCTTGAATTTGCTTTCTTCTTTGGCAGGTCTTCTGACACCAGAGTTTTCCATGATCAACTCCAAATCGTCGTCATCGATTTGATCGTTGTCTTGGGGTTCATTGGTTCTCTTCTTACGTTTCCGACGTTTGTGTGAAGACGATGACCTGATTTCTTCGTCTTCATCGTCGACTATAAACCCATCTCTCACTTGTTTAATTGCTTCTTCGTCGTCGTCTTCGTCTTCGTCTTCATCCAGGGAATCAACTTCACTGTTTTCTTCGTCGCTCTCACCGGCCTCATTATCAATCAATGCATTTCTGGCTCCAGATCCCCGCGATATAGGCTCATTGTCCAGCAGGTCTGCGTCCAACTGAGACCTACTTTCGTGTTTCAACGCCGTCTCTTCGTCCGACATTGCCTGGCTGAAAGTGTTGGACTTCTTTGTGGTTTTTGTTGTTGAAAAAGTGAAACTTTCGGCGCGGCAAACTGGGAGGGTGGCTGGAAAAGAGGTGGGCCGTAAGTGGGAGGCCCACACGCATATACACATCAGCAAGTATATATGACTATATGATTATATGACTAAATGACCATAGATTGTAGTTTATGTATATGTATTATTATATGTATTATTATATGTATTATTATATGTATTATTATATGAATGAAAGTAGTTTTATATTTTAGGTGCTAGATTATAGTGTACAGTGTATATTATGTTTCCGTTTTATAGAGCTCATTAGAGTCTCTCACTAGAGTAGGCAGTGGAGTACCCATTTATAGTGGTGTAGTATTGGTGTATTGTAGTATTTGAGTATTTGAGTATGTGAGTAGTATCTTGTTATTGGTATATTGGATCTATTCACCTCCGTCCTTCCCGTATTCTCTATCCAACTTCATGTTGAACTGTCTGTTCTTCTCGTTGATGTATCCTGCTCCCATCTCTGAGGCCTTTCTTCTACTGGTGTTCTTACGGGCCATCGAGGCATTGACATGTTTGGTGAGTTTAGCTACACGGTCCAGCGTGGGCTTATGAGTGGGAAAGAGGCGTTTCAGGTCGGTTTGCTTTGAATTCTGTACATCCTTTACATTCTTAACATCGTCATCATCATCGTCATTGTTTGCTACTGTCTCTCCAGCTTCTAGTCCCAACTCTTCAATCTCCTTCTTATACACTTGCAGTGCCAACATGCTATAGTCATGGGTACCGGACTTAACCTTCGCATCCTGTCTCTGCTTTTGGGTTTCGTTCCACTTTTCGTGTTCTTTCAACGAGTAATTGAGGTTCTTTTTCCTCAAAAGCTCCGTTTTACTCATATCTACATTATCCAACTCGTGCTGAGCTCGGTCTCTGGCTGCTTCCAAAGTGGCTCTCTGGGTCAAGTTATCATGCTTCTGTACTTCTGCTCTGACAGCCTTGCGGTTTTCCGTACGACTCAAGGCCTTTTTCTGCTTAAGCTGTTCCAATCTCTCGCTGATCAGCGCCATCTTCTCCTGTAGTATCACCTGTAGTATCTATAGAAAACAAATTCCATCAGAGTCCTTCTATTTTCCTGTCTGTCGGTACTGCTAGGCTGCGGCAGCGAGATGATCTCACTGCAGGATCAGTGAACCCAAAGACCAAAAAACAGTATAATAATCATCTGACTGATCCCATAATTATATATATAAGATTTATAATTTTTATAGAAATCATTCATATATATTTTTGTGAAGATTTATGTGAAGATTTAGAGACACATTCAGTAGAGTATTGGTTGTTGCCATTTAACTTGCGAAATAATGCGACAGCTCTCTAAAACTGGGGTAGACATATTTGGCTCTATGTTATTACGAGCTACCGTTCTTAGCCATAGTGTATTCTATTCTTTAGAACGACTTACCATTCTTAGATGGTGTATTCCTCTTATTTATTTAAAAGTTTGTTCGAGCAAAAAGTGTAAGTCTTTTACAATAGACGTAACAAATAGGTAAGCAGTTTGATAATCTCTTATTTCTCTCACTGGCAGGTAGCTGCAATTTGCAGTTGCAAGCATACATTATTATTGACTGGTATACCCGACTGGCTTTTTCCAAATATCGAAGGTAATCTCTACATGTACGATATAAGAAAATCATGTAAAGTTATATATAATATACAATAATACGCTTGTAAAAAATTAAACTGTTATCTAGTAACAAGTGGATTAATATTCATCATTTCAAAATCCACCACAGCCTCCACCACCTCCACCATGGCTTTCACTCTGACTTCCGCTATGACTTCCACAACCACTTACATCTCCGCTACCACCTCCACCACTGTTACTTCCCGACAGACCACCTACAAGACCACCACCACTGTTTCCACTGTTTCCACTGTTTCCACTGTTTCCACGACCACTACCACTTCCCCAAAAGTTCGTACTCATCACATATTGCCTATGGCTCCCACCACATACTGCTTTTTCCCCACATGCTCCAACCATACTTCCGTTCCACAAACAATTCTCAGCAGGGCTTACTATGGAGCCAGGAGGGATCACATATACTAACTTATTTGAGTCGTTGTACCCTGACAGTCCATTGTCAATGCTATATTTATCGAAATCCATTTTATCTGATTTCATCCACAACTCTTTCCCCGAAAAAGCTGTATGATCTGAAATATGTGCCAATCCAGTACCATCTAAATGATACATTTTCTTGAATACTTCCTTCTCTTTAGTAGATTTAGGCACGTTTTTCTTCAAAATTTTATACTGTAATGCAGTGGAAGCTCTGACTTTTGTACATATTCCACAGAAACACAATGAAAAATTCTCTCTAAACATTTCCTTGTATAATTTTTCAGTTTTTTGAAACAAATCAATAAGATGGTCTTGATTTTGTATATCACGATGCCCTATTCCCTTGTTAGGATATACTCCTACCCCGAATTCTGTAAAGTATTTATGGATATCCAATAGCTTCGTATGCCAAAATAAATCAATATCTAAAGTTGGAATGGGTTCAAAATCTCTATCTCTCACACTCAATAATTTAAAGAAATTCAGATATCGATTCAATGATTCCGCCATTGTTTCAGGTAAATGTAGAGATTCCAACCAATTGATTTCATTCATTTGTTTTGTAAACCTCATTTGTCTTGCAATACATCCAACAAGATCGTCAATAACCTGGAAATGTGATTTAATGTCCGGTGAATCCAATGTAAGATGAATCCAATTTGCTCGTAAATACCTTCTTACACCCATTCGAAACAAATACCTTTTATTTGGTCTAATTTCTGGAAATACCGACATAACATCGAACCCATTCTTGATAAATTTTCTACGTTCTAAAATAGTTTCTTTCAATGCATCATCTCTAAGTAGAATATTGGTTTTCTTTTGACCTCTCAATTTATGGAACAACAAAGGTGAATAATTTTCAAACATTCCTGGCATTATCCTGTCCAGTTTCATATCAGCAAGAAGTTGCAAAGATCTAAGAGTAGAATGATCAATAAAAGAAAACTTTTCAAAATATTTCAGACAATTGTGGGGGACAATGTCAGCTCGAAAGTTGACATCGGCAAAACCGGTATTGTCTCGATTGGAAATGGAAACTTGACATAAAGTATCAGCACATAAGGGACAGTAAATAGATAATGGCTTCTGAATAATCTCTGATAAAGATACTTCGTAAGGAATATCAGGGGCAAACAATTCAAATAATCTTTTAACCTCCATAGATGGCTTAAATTCGTGGTTTTCTTGGTCAATGGCATTTAGGATTCCATCAAGTGGAAAAGGCGTATACAAAAACATATAGAGGTTATTTCTAGCAAAAGTATCATAAAACGAATCAATGTTTAGCTTGAAAGAGTGCCAAACCATCAACACATCCAATGGGGGTAATAGTTTAGAAATCTGGTGTTCCTTATCGAGTGATCTATAATCTTCGCCAAAGTCATAGAAACAGTTTACTTCATTCGTATCCTTAATAGCAAATTTCACTCTGTAAATTTCAACATAATGAATAAACCTTCGAACGGCATTAGTAACAAATAATTGCCATTTCTTTTCCTTTTCGAGAGGCTTGCCCTTTTCATTCGAGTATGAAAGTGGTAATTCTTCATTTTCAACTTTATCTTGCAATTTACCAATTGCCTTTAGGAATAAAAGATGGGTTATAGCATCAATAGTATTACGGTCTTCCGTTGTTTCAAGAATTCTTTGGAATGGTTTCTTAGAGTCATCGGTGGTGTTTTCCTTGAGTTTTTCATAGGATTTGTATTCTGTCTTCTCATTCAGATAAATCGTAGCATAATTTGGTGGATGCTTCCCATCAAGAGATATTGTATCATACTCTGGTGGATTAATGTCTTTTTCATCCATGTTAAAAGTATATGTTTACTCTTATATTCTGGCCATCTATATCTGTTTCCCATTCCGTAAACTGAACAAAGATCCTCTCCATAAGTTCATAATCACTTAACAAGTAGCTATGACATCATGGATCAGAACAAAGAGCAGCGGGCATTATCAAAACAGATCCCATGCATGCGCACTTCGTAGCGGGCAGTAGTGATTGGCTCGATATTTATTAGCATGACTCGTAGCCATTGTTTAAAAGAAAGAAGAATTATATTAAACGGTGCTGTAGGAGGTTTGTCAATGCGGTACTAAGAAAATATTATCAACGTGGAGAATTTAAAACGAAGTCTTCGTCCTTGTACAGCGAACTTCGTACAACGTACTTCTATTTTTTTCATCATCATTTTCATTATCTCTATTTTTATTCATGGGGGGATACTAAACCGGCCCTTCACCTATACATCTTCCTGGGTACAACACTAACGAGAATAATGCAAAAAAACGATTCAAAACAAAAAATCAACAATAGAATCTCGGTGATTCGTACTTGGAATTAAGAATACATATTAAGATAACCGTTGAGGACAATGCCGAAGACGGGCGGCCCCGTCGTACGCAGTGGCAGCAAGTTGTATGTAAGAAGTAAAACTATAAAATGTAACATCTAATTAGAGAGTGTTGAATATATTCTATGAAGAGTATACTTTAGACACTTTGGGCTTCAATATTTGTGTCTAGATTCAGAATATCTAGTAGATAGACCAAGAAATAACTGTGGCTTGCCCCAAAGTGTAAATAAAACGGAGCATCTGAAATTGTGGAAATGTGGAGAGAGGATACAAGCCCAATCATAATTTAATATTATTATTATAATCATTACTATTTTTTTTTCCTTTAGTTTACAGATAAGAGATAACAGTTATTCTAGAGATGATGTTAGGTAAACGTTCAAGGTCTCCTGGTATTGAGTTAGCAACACATAAACGTCTTGCTCACGGACTAGGATCCTATATTGAACCAGAAGAAGAAATAATCGACCAAAGATTATGGGAGGTTGCGGACCTATGGATTCGAAATAAAATAGGTGGAGACTTATTGATATGTATATGCATGGAAGCTCCCCAGAAAGTATTAATAAGCGGTATACTTATAAAAGAATTCATAAAACAAATGGATACAGCTGAATGGGACTCTAACGTCAGGACAGCGGCTTTATGTTTGGTTCGAATCACTGAGGTGTGTAATGATGAGGAGCTCAATTATTTATTAGATTTATCGACTTACAATATCAACTTTTTGGATATATTAACGAAGAATTTGGTTATCACTCAATCTCCACAGTTGATGCAATGCTGTATAAAAATATTAGGCAACTGTTTGAAACATGCTGATCCGAGACTTTCCTTTGTAGAAATGGGGTGTCATCGGCTCTTAATGACAATGGTTGGGATCCAAAGAGTTCCGATGTCAGTAATTCAAGAAATATGGGGCAAACAGGAAGTTCCCAGTGTCCACTGATGGGATTGTTTCTGATTTGCTTTTTTTTTGCAGAGCAACAAAATAGGAAAGGTTTAAATAATGTTAGGATATATTTGTAATTTATTTAGTTTACTGGTCAATAATAGGGATTTTATTTACGCTATTGTAGTCGGAAGAAGAAATTTCCATAGAGATCATTTTCTTGATCGTCATTAAAACGACCCAAACTTCTTTGATGTTCTCTCAGCCGATTTTAGTATAGAGATTCGAATCACCTGTTTTTCAGTCTAACAATGCAGCCAAGTTATCTATAAAAGTTGCCTACGGCATTCGTACACAGAAGTGCATAATAGTGTGGTATGAGGTAGAAATAGTGATCAGTAGAGTTCAAGAGAATATGGCAGGAATAGTGAGAAATAGTGAGCCAATGGCGGGGAAGCTGGTAAAGGTGAATCAACGACACTGGCAGCTAACTGGCAACACGAGCCTTTCCAGTATAAATAATGTATCATTTTTTTAATAAACATTAAGGTGGCTTTGATAAAAGTAAAATTTCCACCGTTCTCCGCATGTACCAATTTATAGCTCTGTAGTAAAGTGCCCGAACCCCGGCTTTTGACTCCCCTATGCACGCTAAACTTAAAAGCACCTCTCCACTATTTAGCACTCCAAGTTAACCGGATCGGCCGCCTATTAGCGGAGCAACCGCATAATACTTGCATGCAAACACGGCTTTTAGCTATTATTTACGTAATTCATTGTATGTGTATTTATAGGTGACCAGATGACCAGGTGCCATACGAATAATCAATATTTCAGTATTCTATATAACGTTTACAATTTTGCGTAACAATAATTAAAATTACGCTTCACTTATATTACTAGACTATTTGTGAACCCTACATATTACTTATAAACCCCCCACTTTCGAGGTCAATTTCACGTTTTACAACCACTACAACCACCTAATAATGAGTGAAAAAGAATTGCGATTAGAAAAGGCCTTTTTCAGTCTCCCTCCAGAGGTATTGGAAAGCGCCAGAGGTAACCCACAGAAAGTGATTGAACTCATGGAAAAATGTGCCGACGAGAATTATATGTGGATTGGTCGCCAAAAGGCACACGCCATTAAAAAGAAGATTGATGAATTGAAAATCAAACCCAAGTATTTTGCTGAGCTTGGTGGTTACCTTGGGTACCTGGCCATCATATTATGTGACACATTATTTACTGAATTGGACTCCAAGTATTTTTCATTTGAACTAAATAAAAGTTATGCCAAAATAGCCCGCAGATTCATTGATTTAGCGGGGTTGAGTGACAAGATTGAAATTATAGTTGGACCAGCCAACGCCACATTACCTACTTTTGTAGATCTGTCCAAGGTATCAGTCCCCGTATTTGATTTTATCCTTATTGACCACTGGAAGACACAATACGTCCCAGATTTGAGAGTCTTGGAAAGTGTCAATTTAATTGGTATCGGAACTGTCATAGTAGCAGATAATATATTGCGCCCAGGTGCCCCAGAGTACCGAGAATACATTCAATTCACACCAGAGCAAAGACGGGACTACAATTACAAAAACATTAATCCTTCGGGGGAGAATTTCATTGGAAGGTGGAACATTGCCTACAAAACCGACGAAATCCCGGTAGGCCAAGATATTATTGATTTCTCTGTGTGCACTGCATTCTTTAGCTCCTAGGTTACGGTGAAGAAGAAATGAATCCAGAACTTAGAAACCCAGAAATTCACAAATTCACAAATTCACAAATTCACAAATTCACAAATTTTGTATATGAAACTATAATTAACGAACAACTACAAGTGAATGTATGTCTCCTAGTTAACCTATTTTTCTAATTTTAATTCTTCTTTTAAATGTTTATCATTTTGTTATCATTAATATCTCCTTAATTTTCAAAAGCAATTTTCAAAAGTAATTGTTTTCAGCTTTCCATTACTCTCCATGGTGAATATTGGTACTCAGTGGTATTCTATTTGATCTCGCTATTTCCCATGATCCTCACTATTTTCCACTATATCCCACTATTTTCCACTATTTTCCACCATATCACACTATTTCTCATTATTTTCTCGCTATTTTCCGCCATATCGCACTGCTTTAGATCATTTCTCGCTATTTCTTCTATTTCTCGCTATTCGACTTTCAGTTTTTGATTTCTGGAAACACTTTGTGCTGCAAAACATGGACAGAACACCCTTATTCAAGCAGTGTATCCAGATTGTGGAGGAGTCTGGTTTGAAATCAGAGACCCATAGGCCATCCAAAACACCCCAATTGCATGTTGAAGACACATTCATACGAGAATGTCTTGAAATCAAAACCATTCTCTCCAACTTGGATTCCTTCATTAATCAAATAAGAACCCCGTACCTCGAAGTATACGAACAATCTAGATCCGCAAGTTCTTCTGGACTTTCGATAGAGGAAAAAAACAAGATAGACGAGGAATTCCAATTTAAAATCCAGGAAATCCTCCAGAAGCTTAAGTTCTTACAGAGCTATGAAAAGAAACGTCAAGAATCACAAGCAAAAGTGTTTTCCAACAAAGGGATGTTTGGCATATTTAGTAGTGGCACAGAAGACGATACTGAACTCTTCTGGAACACTATAGCAGCCCATCGTAATCTGGTCCTCAAATCCTTGAACCAACTCACCAATTCTGTAAGCAAGACGTTTGATCAGATTCAAAAGAAGAGAACCGCCAGGGAACGTCAGATATCGATGCTTAACTTCCAAGATTTAGACGACGTCGTCAATTTGAACGACAATTTGACTGCAGATCCATGGCAGCAACAGTCTGGTCCTGATTTCGATTCCGTAGACTTTGCCAATTCTACCTCTACAGGGGCTTTAACACAAGTACAATTGCAACAGTTGGATGCTGAAAACCAGGAGTTCTTGACGTTGAAAACAAACCAATTGGCCAAAGTAGAAAAGTTAAGATCATCGATGGCGGAAATTGTCAATATGCTGCAAGAATTATCGTTCCAGCTTGAAACACAAGCGGAAAAACTTGACTCGCTACTTGAAAACCAAGACCAAATCGATATCGATATACGGCTGGGTAACAGGAGCTTGACGAAAGCCACGTCTCGTAATAAGGCTGGAACCAATATCATAGTGATGTCCAGTTTGATAGCCGGGTTTCTTCTCTTATTCTTGGACTACATCTCGTAGAAAAATCCATATAATAGCATTAGTCCGCATATAATAGTTTAATGAAAGTATAGATGAAGTAAAGGTTCTAATTTGTACAATATTGAATATCTATGTAGACTATATAATGTTTTTAATCTACACCTATAGTTATGTTTGTTCTTGCTATGGTTATGGTTATGTTCTTCTATATATTATATTAAATTACTCTACTCTATCTTTGTAATCTTCCCAGCTCCAATCGATGCTCCTTCTCTTCTTAACACTATACGGCCAAGGATTTGATTGTCTTCGTATGTTGTACTTACAAGCGGTCTTTCACTTTTGATTTCAACCACCGCCACTTGCTTAGATACCAAGTGCTTCTTCTTCTTCATGACACCGTTGATCAGCACAATATTGGTGACACGAGCAGAGCAATGACTATTGTTCTTGAAAAGCAAAAACGGCGTACCGATAAGTAACGGTTTACTCATTTCAAAAAGATTGACTTCCGCTATTATAGTGTCGCTGGCTACAAGATCCAGATCTAAAGCTAGCACCATGTCACCCTTGGATATAGGGGCCTTGTTAGCCAATTGAGCGGTTTTGAATTTTAACAGAGCTATATCATTGGTAAATGCAACGTTTACTGGCTTCTCGTTGACATAGACTGCTTGGACTTGTAAATATTCTTTACTAGGAGATATCTGGATAGTTTCACCGGGTTGTATAGACCCAGCTATTATTTTACCTGATATTTGTAATTCAGAATTTGTAGGTTCAAAAATATCGTTGATGCTAAGCATGAACCCTTCATCGTCAATGTTTGGATCCTCTTTAGTTAGTAAATTGTCCAAATATTCAATAACACTTGGTCCTTTGTACCAGCTAATGTCGTTGGTTCCTTTAGGGTTCTTTTTTACCAAATTTTGGCCGGAGAGACCAGAAAGTGGTATGAAAGCAATTTGTTGTTTTTCAAACCCAACTACTTCGGTCAAATGAAGTGTCATTTGGTCTACTATTTCATCAAATCTCTCTTGAGACCAGTTTTCACGGTCCATTTTGTTTACTAATACACAGATATTGTCAATACCCAAGCTTTTAGCTAAAAGGGTGTGTTCCTTGGTTTGACCATCAGCCAAACCGGATTCAAATTCACCAGTAACACAGTCAACTACAATCAAGGCATAATTAGCTTGAGCAACACCGTTAATCATTTGAGGAACAAAATCACGGTGTCCAGGAGCATCGATTGCCGTGTATCTTGCGTTATCGGTTTCAAAATTAGTAGCTACAATATCCACGGTAACACCACGGGATCTTTCTTCGGTAGTCTGGTCCAAGATCCAGGCAAGAGCAAAAGATCCTTTACCAGCCTTTTCAGCTTCTCTGGTAAGTTTAGCAAGAGTCTTGGCGTCGACTGATCCTACATCGTACAATAAACGACCAAGAACCGTGGATTTACCAGCATCTACATGACCAATCATTACAAAAGATTTATGTGGCTTTTTGTGGGTTTCCAGAGAATGCATGGCCACATCGATCTTCTTAAATGGTTTAGTCTTTTTAGGAATAACATTTTGCTGGGTAAGATTTGAAGAAGAGGAGTTAATGGAAAGGTCACCCAATTTGGCATTGAAGGATTCCTTTTGAGCTTCCAAAATCTTTCCATCTGGACTCATTTCCTTAAAATTGTCTACTACTTTTTTGGCTAAATTGTTAGTTATAGGTTCAAAAATACTATGATGATCTTGTGCCAACCGGCGTCTTTTAGAGGATTGCTCTTGTTTAAACTCGTTCCCAAACAAGAAAGATGCAACATTGGAGGCATCTCTAAGTAAAGATTGATCCAAGGAAGTCAAACTTATGTCGGGGCTCATTTGTAATGCCATAGAATTTGGATTAGATGCTTCAATATCCTCCTTCTTGGGCAGCGATTTTTCTTGTGAAGAAGTAGAAGATGCTTGGCCAATTTTTAATAGCCTTCTTGGCCTTTTACGTTTGTTTGATTGAACACTAGGTATATTTGCAGAAATATTAGCTAGCACTCTAGGCTCAGAAGTGTCAGGAAGCATTTCTACATCATCATCAGCATCGTCCAGAGGAGTTGGGCCAGCCTTCTTACTGATTTTGTTTAAAATACTCAAGGACTTGTTGGAGTTGGTGGTGGTTCCTTGGATACCAGCCAAACCACTCTTATGAGCTTTGGCAAGCAATGCAAGTTTGGAGCCTCCAGCTTCACCCTTGGTCCCAGTCTGTATACTGGTGCCCAGCTTTGTCATATTGAAGGTGTTGGATAAGGTGGAGGAGGAGGCGGTGGACCTATTCAATCCAGCCAATGCAGAATTTCCTCTCCTTAATCGAGATAATTTAGATCCACTGGTAGGTATACCATTAGATTCGTTGAGTTTAGATTGCTTTTCAGCACGAAAACGGGCCAAAGCAGAAAGCTTGGAGGCGGCACCGGATGGTTCTATAAGATCGATTAGAATACTGGAAGGGTTAACAGAATAAAACAAAGGAAAAGTTAAGCAGGTTAAAATAGGAAAACATAGAGAATAGACCGGGGACTTTCAAAGAAAATTGTCCTCCTTTTTCTATGTCACCTAATGACTACACCTGTTTCTCTCTCTCTTTCTTTCCTGTTAAAAACCCCCATAACTGTTCAATAGAATAATCATGATAATAATCATGATAATGATAATCATACATACCTTTCTTTTTAGGAAACTTATCCTTGAGTTCTTCTACTGCCTCTGGGATTTCGTAATAATTGTAAAATAATGCTTCTTTCAATGCTTCTTCTGGGATGGTATCATTGTAGTCCTGCAAGGCTTGTTTCAATCCTGGCAACTGGTCGTAGAGTCTATTGTATTCTTCGTCGTCCAAGTTGTCTTCGTGAAACTCGTCTCCGGAGTAGTTCGAGTAATCCTCGAGATCATCGTCGTCAAACGCCATTGCAGATGTCTAGAAGATTGAAGCTATAAAGAAGTTAAAAAAAAAAAGTGCTGCCAAAAATGAAGCCAAAATGAAGCCAAAATGAAACTAAAAGCTGTTCTACTAAGCGGGAAAACAGGCAGTTGTAGCTTGGCCAGTGGGCTTTATAGCGAGAGACGTGAGTGCGTGGGCAGTCTTCTAGCGTAAAATGAGCAATTATTCGCGATCTTAGTTGCGATCTTAATGACTCACAAGGCAGAGAGATGAAAAAGTCAGATAAGTAGAATACGACTCTGTAATATAGAAGTATATGATGCAGATATATTTAAGACTCAGATATATGTAATTATATATATCAGAGTGTTTATGGATAATTATAATAGAAACAAATTACCTCTTCTACGTAAATTGAACTGAATCTTAACTTTTCTTCTCTAATAAAACATACTTGAACTAAAATCGCCCTCTAAAATCGCCCGCTAAACTTACAGGAATTTACAGGCGTGCTCAACCATTCACCATGTATACTCAATACACACAGTGAATGCAGCCAGGTTGTGTGAGTCACATATGTCGGTGTTATCCATATATCAGTGTTAGCTAGATGTATTAGCTACATATTGCAGCCATACTCAATATTTGTACTTGAATTCCAAATTGTGGTCTCCTGTTCTCTCTGTCTTGGTGTCCTCTCTGGTACCAGCTAATATAGCTTCTTTCTTACCATTTTCTCTCTTCAACCAAAACACATTCAACACTGTAGCAGCACACGAAACACATAAACACCCCAAGGAAAAACTATGTCCTAATTTATAAGGAGACGTTCTGTAAATTTGACCTGCTATAACTCCAGAAAGATTTCCTATAGTTTGGTTGGTCCCCATAAGTGCAGTTCTTCTGTAATGTGGACTTGAATTCCCAGCGGTCCAGGCTATATTGAGACCAGGAACTGTGTACAATGGGAAAGCCACCAAATAGGTTGCAAAATATTTGACCGAGTTATTACTTGATCCTATTAACAATGCATAACCAACGATTCCAATTAAATTGACCGTAAGGATAAATGGAGATCTTAATTTGATTTTATCACTGAATACTGAAGTCGTAATCACTGCTAACAGGGCAACAAAATAGACTGGGATGGTTAAATATTGTGCTTCATTGACATTATATCCAAGACCAGTTCTAAGGATAGTAGGTAAAAATGTCAGGAACCCATATAAAACAGTATCGCCACAGAATTGAATTAAAGGACTAAAAACTATTCTAGGGTCGCTAATGGCTTTACGAATTTCAATCCATTCAAATTTTTCACCTCCCATGTAAACTTCTCTTTGCTTCTTACGGATCCTCATAACTTCCATTTCTTCTTCGTTTAAAAATCTACATTCTTCTGGGTCATCTGGAAGGTAGAAGAATACTAATGGTACTGCAACTACAGTAATAATTCCTTCAACTAAATAAATCAATCTGTATCCTTGAAGGTAATAATTATCAGACTTAATGTGAACTAATGCGTATGAAATCAACCCACCAAAGGCTCCAGCCAAGGCAGCAAAGGAAAGGATAATTGCCATTCTAAGACCTTGTTCTTGAGGTTTGTAGTACATTGACACTAATACTGCCAAGCATGGGAAATAACCACCTTCAAATAAACCAAGAAGAAGTCTGAGAGCCAAAAGCGATCCATAACTCAGTACAAACATCATGCACAAGGTAACAATCCCCCAACATAACCCACATACAGCAAGGAATCTATGAGGGCGAAGTTTCCTTAACAATAAGGTGGCAGGCCATTCAGATAAAATATATGTAACATACATCAATGATACACAGTTGGATAATTGGGCTGAAGTAAGGTTAAGTTCTTCTTTTAAACCAGCAGCAGCTGAATTACCGATATTACTTCTATCCAAGGCAGCAAGGAAGTACAAGAGGCCGATCAAACTAAGAACGTTCAAATCGAGTTTTCTGACAACTTTGGCTTCAGCAACTGGATCAATGAATAATTCACTTTCACTATTTACTTCTTCGACTTCAGTATTGTAGGCATTTTTTTCATCTATGGGTGGTTTTACGGTGTGCGAGTCCATATTGGTGTTGGCTGAACTTTGAGAGTAATTGGCGAATTGATAAATTGGGGTATTCGATGGACTCCAAGAGTTAATCAAGATGTGTTATCGTAATTGTTTCCATTGATTTAGTTTGGATTCATCCTACTATATATACACCACTGAAATTGGTATCTACCCCAACCCCATTGTTTGCAACCATAGTTCTCCAGCTCTAATCTAGGGACGGGGAATTGGTAGCAAATACCGGTGTTCGAAATGTAACACCGTAAGTATGCAGCAGGGGAAAAAAATAAAAATGATAAGGCTGAAAAATTAAAGATAACAGGCATGAAAAAGTAATCAAAATGCCGACGAAGGGCCCAGCATGATATCAGTGGAGTAGACAGCTTCAAATAATGTATTTGTAAAGGGTATGTTATTCAGATTGGTTCCTAGTAAGATATATGTGCTTTCAGTCTGAAAATGCCCATTGCATTGTTCCTCCACATCTTCCGTAAACGGCATTGAATAACCCTCACTACATCGGAATATTTGAGAACGCCGCTTTCTTATCGCCTTCTGTTGATGACATATTGTGGCACGGTCAAGTTGATACTGTCAGCATAAGAAGTCTTATCTTTTAGTAAAAAAATATCTTGCTTGCCTCGATCTGAGACTAATTGCTTTTTATTATTATATATTAGTACATATTATTATATGGTATTCTGCTGGATCATGTTTAGCCCTCGAATACCAATGAATTGCGAAGTGGCCTGCTGTACATTTAGAAACGCTGATATACATTTATCGCAGTAGCTTACTATTCCTTCTATTCTATCTCTCTCTCGTATTATCTATCCCTACTCTTCTTACTTTATTATTAAAGCCAGCTGCTCTTTATGCCTAGTGGAGAACGAATGGCTATGGGTGGATATAGTGGGTAGGGTGGATCCGCTTAAGCGAACAGGTGATGTGGATACTTGCCGTGGAAAGAATGTCTCGACAAATTCCCTCATCATATTTTAGTTGCTGTTCCTCTTGTACTGGAATATCGGGCTATCTCGGGCAACAGACTATCTGGTTCTCAATGGGATATGCTTCTTGTTTACTCATGTAAGGGGACGTTGTTCTTACTTTTCAGTCTTTGTAAGCGGGAATATGGAGTGGTATCGCCTATCTATACTATTTCCCTATCTGATAAGGCTCTTAGTGTGTTCGGGGTATTGGTCCAATACACCGCTGCTGCTAGACAAGCAATTGATACGAAATAATATATGTATGGTTCTACTATATATCGTACGACTCTCATATATCAAAATTAAGGCACAAAGATAGCTTAGTACTCAGGAGAAATAAGAGATCCTTATCTATACGTATTCTACTAACTTATACCATTTTTTTAATATATGAAATCTATAAACTCTTTACTAATGACTGACTAACCAAAATACCAAATAAACTGTTTCCTAAGAATATTTGAAATAAGTCATCTGTAGCCAAATCTTTGTCTTCTTCGTACGCTTTTCTCTTTTAACTTATAACGTAAAAAGACCAGTTCTCTTCTTACCAAATGGATACACAATAAGTGCAGCAGCAAAAAGGCCAACACTAATACCGATGGCCACTTCCACCATAGTAGAACCAAATGAAAGAGTTGCAGAAGAACTGCTTGTACTTGTCTTCGTACCATTGGTGATTTTATTAGCAGTATCGATACCAGTCAATAATGTAGATTGCGAAGCTATACCTGATGGAACTTGAACAAAGACCGCTGGTAACATTGCAGTAACTGCCATCCCTCTCCAAATTCTCAGGTATATATTCCCCAAGATACCTATGGCAAATGCCCCCAAAGCAGATGTGAATTCTGTTACCAGCAGAAAATGAAGTCCTGAAAAATATGATACAAGATATCCACAGCACGATATAGTAAGCATAACTGGCAATTGCTTCCAATGAGCTTGATTGATGAGAGCTAATGCAAGCAGGAAAGCTGGAACGAAAAGAATCTTCCACTTGTCATTAAGACTATGGCTTGCTCTACATTTCAGATCTGAGGTGGCAGTCTTATCAACCCAACCATATAATGCCGCACCAAGAGTAATACCAAATCCTAAAAACAACAGGTATATGATAGCATAGAACATTCTAACAGAACCTGCAACCAAATTTCTCAGTTGTAATTCCAAAGACCCACATAAAATGATATATCCAGGAAGAATTAAAGCAAGCAGCCCTTGACATATAGCAGCAAAGCAGAATGTGTCACCGTTATTAATAGAACCAATTGCTCTGGCAATGAACGAAACCACAATGGAAGCTGAAACTTCAAATACTGACAGATATAAGTTCAGTTTTGACAGGACAAAGAACTGAAGATAACCAACACAGCATCCAACTCCAAATGAAACTGGAACATCTAGCCACCCACCACCAAATGCAAATGGAGCAGCAGAAGCCAGACCAAACCCGTAAAGTAAAACACACCAAAGAGGACTGAAAAAATTCGGTCTTTGGAATAATTCTTCAAGCTTAATTGCTGCCTTTTCAACACCAATCATATCATGAATGACCAACTTGTAGATCTGGTGAGTATCAGTAAGCTTCAGCAAATTAAGACCTTGTATACATCTAACTAAATGAACTTCAGATGTTCTGGTCGATGAATCACCAAAAGAAACAATCATACAACCTGGGATATATAAAAATTGACCATCGATTTCTAAAACACGACTTGTCATGGTCATATACTCTTCTAGTCTATGTGTAGGTGCTCCGTAAAGCATGAGGGCTTTACACATTCTAAGAATAAATCTTTGTCTTTGTAATATATCAGCAATATGGACTGTAATCCTAAGTTGTTTACTGAATCCACGGTTTGCCTTTTTCTTCTTCAATTTATCAGTTATTTTTTTATTTGGGCTTTGCTTCTTTGGTGTCTTTGGTTTGGCGTTTTGAAATGAAGGTAAATTTGCATCCAACGGACCTTCACCATCTAAAGCTTCATCGTCTGAATCAAAGTCACTATCGGGACGTGAATTACTTGTAGACTCAACTGGTGTGAGGCCACCTAAAGTACTTAAACCGCTTTTATTGGCAGATGGGTTTTGATAAAGACGTAAGAGAGAAGAAAGAACACCAGCATGAACTCTGGAAGGTGGTTTCACGTATCCATCTACTGCTGTGTCATCCAACATCATATCATCGTCCAAATCAACTGCTTTATTAGTCTCTCCGCGAAGAAATAAATCGGGGTTTGCGGTTAAGAAGCTTGATGAAGAGGATGTATTTTCCGTTTTAACAGTAGAAGATTCTTTTTCGACAGCTTCTCCGTTTACAGTGCTATCCGAACCAAATGAATCTGTATTTTCAGCTTGAACAGTTGCTGACATTTCAGGTTCGAACTTCCGAAGGGTATCTTCTGGAATATGTCCTCTTATCAATGCATGGGCTTCGTTTGATAATTTTGCAAAATCAATCCTCTTTAATTCAATAGCGTTGTCAGCCTCATCATCCATTCCAACTTCCAGTTCTTCGTCGATATTCCTCAATTGAGTAATACTACTTCTTGTTTTGGAAGCACCAGGCATTAATCCTCCGCCTGAAATTCCGTGGTCATCATCATTAGAAAATGCAAGTACTCTTCCTAAGAATGTATCTGAAGCAGAAGGTGTTTCGGATATTCCTAAAGCATCCAAGTCAGGTGGATCATGATCCATGAGAGACATCTTACGAAGAATGCCCTTGATACCCCTAGGACGTTCGTTATTATTTGAATCCAAATCTGTAATATCAGTTCCTCCGGCTGCTGAAGTAGTAGCAGAGGCAAAAGGTTGGGAATTGGACGAAAACAGCTTCCTTAAACTAAGTGCCCGTTTTCTCTTTGGAGGTTGGTTTGGGAATGTGGAAGTTTGAAGAGGAGGAGCTCTGGTGGCTGTAGGGCTCATCAGACCAATGGACTTGCCTTCGCTGACATTAATGTCAGTGCTGTTACTGACATAGCTCTGGTTGCTCCTACTGCTCTTATTACTGGTTTTACTTTTGCCGCTAACAGAGCTACCTCTTCTGGCATATCTTTGGTTATTGTTATTGCTATCATTGTTATTTCTAATAGAGTCGTTATCGTCATCTGAAGAATCAGTATTGTAGAATTCAGGTTCATGGGTTTGCATTTCGCCATCCACTGAAGAAGATGTAGAGTACTCGGAACAGGCATCAATGGGGACACTAGAGACACCTAATTTCGAAATATCGGCGAATGGTGTACCTCCGGTGGCAGCCAAAGAGAATGAAGGTAAATTTACTACTGGATCAGCTTTTGCATGGCTTTTGTCACTATCGATTTTTTTACTTTTATTCTTTTTCATTTTTTGCTTCCCGCTAGCATTACCACCAGCCATGCTCTTACTGTAAATGTCATCACTTGCAATGGGGTCGATATTATCATAATCAACAACTTTTTCATCTTTTTGATCATCTTCTTCATCATCGTCATCATCATCATCCAGGGAAATTTCGTTCCTAACGGGACGGTAGCTGTGGTATGCTTGGGCACCCATTCTTTCCTGTTCCTGGAATCGGACACCCTTCTTCCCAGTGCCTACATGTAAAAGCTTGGAAGATCGGTTGGATATGGGTCTAGGGTTGATCTTTTTATTCTTATTAATCGATGGAGCATACGACAGAAGTCTAACGTTCAGTGGGAACTCTTCGTTGTCACTGCTGGAGTTGGAAGACATCTTTTGGTATCTCTTTTCTCTCTAAAGTATGCGATAAGATCTCTCCAGTCGGTCTGGAAAAGATAGGTCTTGGACTTATGATATATAATGGGGGTAAACCGTGTAGACTGGTATTGGAAAACTACAAATAGGGTCTTGCTTAAGCTCTATAACTAATACAACGCGTAGTATCAATCAGTAATGGCCACCTTGATGTTGTTGTATCTAGAAATTGAAATCAGATTCGATCTTTGCTGGGCTTCTTAAGAGAATTGCTTTTGTGTAGGCGGGGGTTATGCAGCCACGGGAACAATTAAATGCTGCTTTTGATGATTTTATTTTTGATTACTGAATTTTATTTTGCTTATATTTATTTTTTTCTTTCATTTTTATTTTTTTATTTTTGCTTCATTTTAGCCTACTAGAGGATACAGCTATCTTATTTCTACAGGGGAAATTGAAAAATTGGAAAGTTGTCAAATTTAATCTATTTTTTGAAGAGCTCTTAACAAATTGTACTTTAAAATTACGACAGGAATTGGTTGTTCTTGGTATGCTTGGTATGATGAACCGTCTGGTTACCAGTTGTTAATCTTTTTTTATTTTATTTTTAGTTATTTTTTGGATTTTTTTCACTTGCTTCGGCCAGCTGCTCTTTCTGCCCATCTCCTCATATAGTCTACATAAATGTCTATATTTAGTACACGTTAATGTCGGCGTATATTCGTTGTATATGTATATCATATGTGTTTAATTTATGAATTGTCGTTGTATACATTGCTACCCATTCTGTGTTAGCTTCTTCGTTGCTTATGCTTCTCAGAATATGCGCCCCTTGGTCAAAAAATGGAATTTCCTATGTTCCTAAAAGTTCTAAAATTCCTATAAATTCTTTAGGTTTCTGTAAGTTCCAACAATTTCAAATAAATCTGGTACCTGACGATATAGTCTTTTGTAAAGTTTATGGTTAAACCTTTTATTATGGAGCTTTTACCATTCGGTTTCTGAACTCTTATAGTTTTTTTCTTGTTCCTTTTCACATTCATATACTACTCGATTTCTAGCATACCTTAGTTTGTAATTAGGCTTTGCAACATCAAGATTACACTTTTAGCAAACCGTATATCGTGTTGCTACGGAATACGTGTAGATACACATGGCGGTAAGGGCTAAAAACCAGTGAAAATTCTGGTGCTCACCATATATGTGTTATTACTATAGGAAAGAGGTATTATATTGTTTCCTGTCTTCTATATACTATTAAGACACTTCGTATTTGTAGCGTTCGTATTGGTAGCATTCCAATTTTACGTACTGTACACCGCATGTTTGAAACACACCTTTTCCGTCAAAGCCAAACAGTCATCTGTGGTTCAACTAATCATCTCAGAATGGTCTTATCTATTTTCCTCTGTACTTTGCATTTAACAATGCTCTACCTTACGCCTGTAATGTCACCACTTAGTCACTTTACTCTCTACGGTATTATTCCCTACAGTATTAGTGCATTATCAGTATTGTGCATCAGTGTAGTGAGTTGGGGTGCCTACATGGTAATAATGAATTCGACCATTTCCGTCCTTGGGCTCAAAGTTTCATGATTTCATATAACAACACGCTCATATCCTATACACTAAACTATGTCTCTAACCTAAGATTTATTTCTTGATGTTACGCCCCTTCCTGGAAATTCCTTCTTGCTGTTGACACCACTTTGAAACACAAATTAAAAATAACCACCTTTCTCACTATTGCACGCCTTGCCCTTCTTCCCCTTACCTCATCATCGCCCGTCTCGACTATACTTCATCAGCGCGATAACGTCAGACTGCGTCAGGAGTGCTGCACAATTGATTATATACATATAAGCCTTGGTGAAGGCAGTTGAACTTTAGCACATCGTAGATACGGTTCGTAGATCTTGAGTAGTAGTGTTACTTGTTCTACTCGGTATTAATCTTTTGTACTCTTTATTATATTCTTTAATATATATTATCTCTATCTATCCTATGACTCTTCCCATTGTACACCAACCCATTCTTCTACATATCCCACGTAATTCTCATCGTATTCCGGAATGTAATCTTCTACGTCAGTAGCAACAATGATAGTTCCCCACTCCATACCTTCAAGAAGATTGGTGGAAGTTCTTACGAGATTGGATTCCAAATCCATAATGGCCTTGGGCATGAGTTGCAATTCAAATTGGCGCTCAGATGAAGGATTATAGCTTGGCTTTGGTACTGTCACTGATTTACCAAGGAACTTAGCTGCAACGGAATCACGTCCACTGAAAAGAAGAGGGGCTCCTCCACGTTCATATCTTAATATTTGTGAAGGGTTATGTTGAAGCTTATTAGAAAATGCTTCAAAGAATCTATCATCAAGCATTCCAGATACCTTGGCTGCAGCTGGGTCCATGGCTACTTCCTTTTGCTTTCCTCCTCCTACAGAGCTACTTCCTTCTAGAGAATCAACATCCATTTCAGTGAGATGTTTATATTTTTCAAGAATAGGGTCCTTAATATTCTTGAATCTTTCATTCTTTACATGTAAAAGGAATCCTGGATACTCTGGGAGCTCGATATCTGGTAATGCTGTCTTGGATGGCTTTACTGGAGCATTGGTTTTGGCAACTTCAGCAAACAGTGGAGTCTTCTTTTCTTCCTTTTCTACTGATTTTTCTACTGGTTTTTCTACTTTAGCTACTGTACTCTTGGAAAAGGGGTTGTTATCCTTGCTGAAAGGGTTAGCCTTGGCGTCATTCAGGAAAGGGTTACTAGAGGCACCAAACGGATTTGCACTCGAATTGGCACTAGCATCGGCACTAGAGTCCTTGGAGAAAAGATCTTTCGTAAGTTCGATTTGCATCTTCTTCTTTTCGTCAAGTTTCAACTGTCTTTCCATGTCTTTATTCAATTCAGACTCCAATTCCTTCATCTTCTTGGGGTCTTTCAGTATACCTCTGAAGGCACGAACACTGCCATTCTTCTTAGAACACAGCCTGGTATTGGCACACAGAAATACATAAACTACTCTATCGTATAATTCTTCGTCCAATGGAACAAAAGCTTGAAGCAACAAGGCCATTTTGGCCCCACAGTTCCCACATGAAAGTTGTTCATCACTTGGACGAGATCCCGGATGGAGCCAAATTGGCTGGCCTCCTATGAAGGTATCCTCAATGGTGGAGGCTTCATCTTCTTCAGCAAGTTCCAGAAATGGCACATCAATAAACCCTAAAAGGGTAGAAGACTTTCCGACTTCGGCAGTCTCTTCATCCAGCGAGTAATCTAAGCTCATGTTGTGGTTCTTTTTGCTTTTGATTTTGTAAATTTTGTATATATTTGTTGTGTGCAGAATGTCATCACCTTATGTGCAGGCCATTTTACATAGGAAGCCCATGAAGCTGGAAAACTCTATGAGATGAAGATGGAGATGAAGTTGAAGGTAAAAGTTGAATATAATATTAAAATAAATATTGTCTATATACAAGCGGGGATATAAACCCAACTGTTCTCTGTTCTGGAATTAATTTTTCTAACATGATATCATGGCTAAATGTAATGCATTACTGTAATCGATGGCTGTAATCCATGGCTGTAATCCATGACTAAATACATATCTTCATCATAAGTATCTCTGGATTTGGACTTCTTCGTATACATTGACTACGTCTCCTGGTTGGAAATCTTCCCACCCGACAAAAGCAAGCCCACATTCCATACCATTCTTGACTTCTTGGACGTCGTCCTTCAAGTGCTTCAACGAAGAAAGTTTACCAGTAAATACAGGTTTTCCATCACGGTCTACTCTGATTAAAGAAGAACGCAGAATATTTCCGGAATTGACTTTACAACCTGCAATCTTGAATTTGGACTTGTTCTTACCTGTAATGGTGAAAACATCCCTAACTGAAGCTTCTGCGATGACCTTCTGTTCAATTATGGGAGGAAGCATATCGGTAAGACTTTTGGTGACATTTTCAATCAAATTGTAAATAACGTTATACTCAGAAACATCGACTTTGAGCTTATCAGCCTTTTGCCTAATATCTTTTGGAGCCTTAATATTGAAACATAATATCTTAGCACTGGCTGCATTGGCTCTATCAAGATCCAGTTCTGTTGGAGCACCAGCTTCTTCTAAAATAACTTTACATTTCACTTCATCATTTCCTAACCCGTCAATTGATTCTTTAATTGCTTCTGCCAGCCCAAACACATCAGATTTAACAATTACATTGAGAGTTTTAAATTTAGGCCCACCAGTTTCTTGTTCCTCTAATGCATCGGCAGCTTCATGTAAACCTGCCTTATTCAATTCGGCAAGCTTTTCTTGTCTGGCCAAAAGATCCACTTCTTGCTTTCTCTTGGTATTAATGGCATCAATTTCCCCAATGGCCATCTTCTGTTGAGCTCTAGCAGCTCTATCGTCACTAACTTTTTTAGCTATTTGTTCTGTCTTGGCCAGAAGAACTTGATCACCTGCTTCAGGGAGATCTTTCCAGCCCCAAATGGAAACTGGAGTCAGTGGTCCTACTTGTTTGACCATTTTACCATTTTCATCTTTCATACCTCTAATCTTACAAACAGAAGTACCAGAGATGATAATATCTCCGGTCTTAAGCGTACCTCTTTTAACTAAGACAGTGGCTGTATTTCCTAAACCCTTTTGGATCAGCAGCTCAATCACCCAACCTTCACCAGGAATCTTAACTTCTGCTTGAAGTTCAGTCAATTCACTAAGAGTCACCACTGCTTCTTCCAAGAGATCCATATTGGTCCCATTTTTAGCCGATATTTGAACGGTTTGAGTATCTCCACCGTAGTCTTCAACTTCAACTCCGTTTGTGGCCAAATCAGCAATGACTTTGTCTGGTTTGGCACTTGAACGATCACATTTGTTGATGGCTACAATAATTGGAACCCCAGAGCTTCTAGCATGCTTTAAAGCTTCTAAAGTCTGTGGCATAACAGAATCATCGGCAGCCACCACCAAGATAATAATATCAGTGATATGAGCACCTCTTTCACGCATCTTAAGGAAAGCAGCGTGACCAGGGGTATCCAAAAACGTGATTTTCTTCTTGGATAAAGGAGTAATGACAGAAAAGGCACCAATATGTTGGGTAATCCCACCGTGTTCCAGTTTAACAATATTCAGTTTACGGAGATAGTCCAAGATTGTAGTTTTACCGTGATCAACGTGACCCATAATAGCTACAATAGGAGCTCTAGTTTGTAATTTTGCTTCATCTACAGGTGCTGGAACGATATCGTCGCCGACTTCTTCAGCTACAGTGGCCACAAACCCAAATTCATCTGCAATCAATGCAGCATTTTCTTTATCCAAGATATAGTTGTGTCTGGTATCTTCGTATCCCAATTCCTGTAATTTACGGATAAGTTTCTGAAGAGGAACTCCCAAGATGTTGGCAAGGTTCGCTATAGTAACAAATTGGGGGATATTGATTTTGATGGGTTCTCTGAATCTTTTTCTCTTTGGTTTTGAAGGTGGTTGCTTGATATTGTTTCTGGCGCTAGAGCTAGCGTTGGAGCTAGCGTTGGAGCTAGCGTTGGAGCTAGCGTTGGATCTTGCATTAAAGCTAGAACTAGAACTAGCATTGGATCTGGCATTAGAATCAGCGTTGGATCTGGCATTAGAATTGGCATTAGAACTTCCTTGACCAAGTTGAACAGGTCTTGTCTGTTGCTTAGGCGAGCCACTTTGTGGCCCTGCCTGCTTCTGGTTGGAACCTTTCTTGTTCACATCAGCTGCAGAAGAGTTGTTTCTCTTACCAAACTTGGGTACTCCACGGAGCCCACCGTTAGCCTGGTTGGCCCTGCTTAGGATCTCTGAAGGGGATTTGGAGGCCCCGGCCGTTGGCTGAGCATCCTGTTTGGCGATCTGATTGTTTGACAGACGGCCAAACTTAGACACCCCGACCCTTGGAAGCGACCGAAGAAGATCACTATAGCGTCTCTGCTGGCACACACGAAGCCCGTTTCTTGCTAACATCGTGGTTCCAGAAGGAAAATTGGTTGCAATTTTTCATAGGCGTACTTAAGCGAGATGAGCGGGTTATTTTTGGGAGAGGATGGCGAGGTGGGAGAGAAGTACGTGAGCACAGCGAACAGAGCGAGCTTAAAATCGAGCGTAGTGAGTAGCTAGCTTTACAGTGAGAATTTACAGTAAGCGTAGTGAGCATATAGTGAGTGCAGTGAGCATATAGAGAGTGTAAGTAAGCATAGCGATTAGAGTGTTAAGACGGTTTTCAGTGATCAGAGAGTGAAAGAACCAAGTATTTCATACAGTAAGATCCAGAGAGAACATCAGAGGTAACATCAAAGATCAGATATAATATCAGAGATCGAAGGTAACATCAGAGATCGGAGCTCGGAGCTCTGTTTTCTCGGCATGGGATACTATATGGATCTCGTGAGGATTGCCTGCTATCCGCGGCGCTGAGCTCGGCTAAGGGCAGTATGGCCACACCCACTGGTTCGCTAGAAGCACCGAGAAATCCTCCCCTAACAGAGTTCACAGGACAGCCAGCAAACAAGTGTGTCAGGAAGAGTCATAGAGGAGATAGGTAGCTAGAGAGGAGACCATAACAAACGTAGTTATACATGGATATGTAGAAAATATATATAGAAAACATGTAACTATATTCTGACATTAAAACCAATCCGATTGTCTCACTTCATGTATGGAGAAGAGGAGAAGCGGATATTTCTTGTGGCTCGTTACTTCTTTCCTTTTTTAGCTCTCGTGTGTTCATATACGTTGAATCAAGACCCACCCTACGGTTTTATTTCTTTTATTTTCATTTTTTTACCGTGCCTGAGAAGTCGTTACCGTGCATGTCTAAGCAATGGCTTGACAACACTGGCCCTACTAGATGATAAGGTTTATTTCTGAGGATGTCCTTTCTCTCACTATTCCCATGCTTTCTTCTTGGGCAGGTTATCTTCTTTCCCCGGCTTGTCTCTTGTCTTCTCTTCTCTTAGGGTTTGGGTGACTCACTGCATCTGTATGACTACAAAATATTGTATTATTATTATTATTATTATTATTTTTATTCTTATTATTATTATATGACTATATGATTATCTTACATAAAATATTATATAAAATAATTATATAATATTTTATATTTTATATTTTATATAATTATTTTATATATATATGTATATGTCTATCATCAATTTTTCATAGACTTATTAGATCTTATTCATTCAAACCATCTAGTAATCAATTCTAGACCAGCCATAATATAACTATTATACTACACTGTTATATTGCAACTACTATATTGTTAGTCTAATATTACTATTAGATCACTAGTATTGGTATAATATTACTATTAGATTACTAGTACATTGGTAAACATTATAGCTTTTATATTATTAGTAAAACGTTGGATCATAGCACGTCCATGATTCCTACTTTTACCAGCTCAAGCGGACCTTCTACTTTAATTGAAGATAATACCAAGGCAGTAGATGAAAATATCCAATTCAATGGTAAACTGGAAAATGCCAATAATATCAATTCAACTATAAATGATTCCATGATGGGGCATATCTTGCCTCTGTATCATATGTATACTTCAGTGGTATCAAGAAGTATTAACGCTGTTGAAGACGCCAGAACAAACTTAGATCCGCTTCCTACTTATGAAGACCACTCAATTGTAGACTCCTCCGGTGCTGGTAGTAATAGTTCAGATCCAGTAGATATCAATTCTGCTGTTTCCACCCCTACCATCACCTCGACTTCCCCTACTATTAATAGTACTACTGACCAACCAGGTTTGATTGTAGCTGATGAAAGTAACCCTGAATGGCAAAACACTATTCTTGATAATGTCCATAAACTTCAAAACTTAGATTGTAGCGATATCGAAATGGATGTCAAATTCACCAGGGACGTAGGCCAGATAGGCGTTAAACCGGAAATCATTGATATCCTGAATTTCGAATATAAGCAAGGTGATTTAATTAATGGCTATCTCTTGATAAAGAATAAAAGTTACAAGGAAATTTTCTTTGATATGTTCTACGTTGTATTCGAGGGGTATTACTGTGTTCGATCCTTGGTGAAGGGCCCTGGTAGTAAAGATGTATATACCAAGAAATTCATGGAACTCTTTGACTTTAGTGCTTCATGGAGTTACGGTCATATAACTCGATTTGCCAATGATGACACTGGTCCATATCATTGTAAAGATTTCATAGATGATTCAGATCAGACTGTTTATGCCTTTAGATCCAGAGCAATAAAACCAAACCTCACTTATAAAAGGTATTTCACTTTTAAAGTACCAGATTTCCTTTTGGATTCTACTTGTGAACATAACTTGGGTAGACATTCCGAAATCCCGCCAACTCTAGGAGAGCAATGGGGTTTAGATCGGAAATATACCGATAGTGGTCTCAATAAAGCTACCACCCCTGATGGTCGACTTCGAGATCTCCTGTTCATGGATTCTAGTATTTCTTATAATATCTCAGCAAGGTTTATCGGTAAGCCCTTACGTAACTCGTCATCATCTTCGAAGGATAAAGTAGTCAAAGTTGCCAACACTGAAGGTGCTGAGTTTGCCATTATTAAGGACAATATTACTAGAATCAGAATCTTACAGGAAAGTAAGAATTATACTGAAAGTGAAAGAAATTATTTAGCTAAGGTTAGTAAATTACAACTTGAAAATATATTTGAAAATACAGACGAATATATTTCACAGGGACTTGCTTTATTGTTGTCGACAAATGGTTCTAGAAGAGGTAGTTCTCTGGCCTTAACGCCAACTTCTTCAGCATCCTCTTCAGCATCTTCTTCCTCCCTTAACATTAATATTTCCAATGGCTCCAACTCAATGCTTAACCCTTCAAGACAAGCTTCTGCAATAGTGAATCAAGCAGCTGCCAAGGCAAATCAAATATATAAACCATTGGATTTGGGAATTAAAAAGCTTACTTTGGATCACGATCGTGGTACTTATAAGATACGGTACCCAATGCACAAAAAGACCATTACCAGAACCAAAAAATTAGGAGAACTTCTCATCCTGACCCCGAAAACTATTCAAACGATAAAGTATATTCCTCCACCTTCATTTTATCATACTATTGATGAAAGAAGATATCAAGATATCAACTGGAATGTTGAGTTTCCTATAGACATTGAGTTTGCAAGTGAAGTTGCATTGAACTCTTCTCCTTCTTCTTCTTCGGCCTATAAATTCCCGGAATTTAAGTCGATCAAAACTGAATTGATGGTTTTAACTCTTCGATCTGAAAAGGGTTCGTTCCCTTTCGATATTTCCTATGATATGATTATTGATGATAATGTCACTGTGAGTAAACCTCCAAAGAATTTCTATCAAGGTAAGAGTGCCTTTGAATCTACGGTATTGGAACCAGCTAGAGAAAGGGCTGCTAAATTACAGACGATTTCGAAACGACTTCCAAAAGAATCGTTCTGTATTGATGCAACTTTGGCTCGAGACTTGATCTCTATTTGCAAAGTATCAAGTAAAGAAATCGGTTTAACTCTAGATGGAGTTCAAATAGTAAGCGATGGAAATATTCAACAAACGACTTCAAACCTCTCCTTGGCTGGTATTCCATGGGTTCTAAAGAAAGATGATGGTGCTAACGATGGACAACATCCGTATACTTATAGGAAATCTTTCAAAGTAGGTATAGATTTGAGTAAAGCTAAAATGAAAGGGCTATCAAAAACCACCTCAAGTGTTTATGACGACTTCTGTTTAATTCCAACATTCCAGCTGTGTAATATAGCTAGGTTCTATTACATTAAGCTAGCATTAACTCTCCAGAAGGGAGAAGTCCTCGTGTTAAGAATTCCATTTGAAATTTTGAAATAGATAAAAGATATTGAAGGTATTATCTAGCATGAAGAAATGATTATGTATATATATGATATAATATTTATGATTTATAATTTTATGATATAATATTTATGATTTTAATTTTATCATATTGTATAGTTTACCTTTTATTTTCTAAAATATTATTATGCTATTATGCTAAAAGGACCTCCACTATTCAAAGGCCACTTATGGGCCATTTGCTATGTTGAAGTGTACCTATGAGCTCATCGATATCTCTAAAATTACTATCGTCACATGCAAAATTACGGTGTCTGTTTGACACAATATGGTCATTGAAGTTATCATACTTGACACGACAGTTTTCACAGTACCCAGGACGACACTCTTTCTCCTTTTCGTTATATGATTTAGAGGTCAGATGGCCCTGTTGTTTCTGTTGTTGTTGTTTCTTCATGAAAATACGTCTTTTCAAATTATTAATATTTTTGGAAGGAACTTGAGAAATAGTTGGTCCTAAACCATTTCCTGCTGCTGCACTATTGAGAGAACTATCCATGGAGCATGATTGGGCATTTGAAGCTCCATTGAATCCAGAAGCTGCAAATTCGTAGTATTTAGAAACCTCAGGTTGCATTACTGAGGATTGACGTGCTAACACTGGAGGAGGTGGAACAAAGGCAGTTCCAGCTACCGTGCAATCATCTGTACTCGATGTGTCTTCATCGTCATCTTTTGAATCATTTTCTACAGTACGGTCAAGATCACTGCTTTCCAGTTCAAGCAGTTCTAACTCTTCTTCTAGGTCATCGTCTTCCATTTCCTTGGCATCAATATCATTGTGATTTCCGTTATCATCAATTGTTTCATCCTCCTCTTCTTCTTCTTCTTCTTCTTCTTCTTCTTCTTCTTCTTCTTCTTCTTCTTCTTCTTCTTCTTCTTCTACTACTTCTTCAGCTTCTTCAGCTTCATCAAATAAGTTATCTTGTTCAAATTTTCTCTTTCTAGAATTTGGTTTGAAGCTATGCATGATTATTGTTGTTGCTTGTTTAAGACTTTCTCTATATAATTTACCAGCTTCAAATTTCTGTTGGCGCCTTAATTTTCGTCTTTCCAGGTTCACTTCGTTAGTTCCGTCTCCAATAAATGGACATTTACCGTCCAAAGTTAAATGCAAATTGGGGATTGAATTTTCTGCCCATTCTCGTACCGCAATTGGACGAAGTTCTTGAGCAGGATCATAAACATAAAGGTAATGTTGACTTAAATAATGTAAATCATCACGTCTTGCATTTGGATCTCTATCGTTGGTACCAAATATTTTTTCTTCTCGAAGTAAACTGGATAATTCTCCAGTTGGATTTTGTTGGGAAGTTTGTTCGTTTACGCCGATATTCTTCATGAAACGAAACACTTTATCGTAGTTCCAAATTTTAACTTTTTGACCAGGAGATTCATGGAAGATATCGTTATGTGGGTAGCGCTTATTAGAATCGTAAACTCTACGAGTTATAATGATCGTTACTTCACGTTCAAAGAAACGGGCTATTTGGCAACCGACTGACCGAAGGGCACGAGCGGCACGTTTCTGTTCATTCTGTTGAGCTACACTTTGGTCACAGCCTTGAGTGTCAAAATAGGCAATACTCGTCTTCATAATTCTTTTCCATTGGAGTTGCCATTGTATGAGTTCTTCTCCGACAAGAGTTGATGTTTTAACTGCAGTGGCAGTAGCTGTAGGGGCAGCAACAGGAGGAGGGGCAGCAGTAACGGGAGCAGGGGCACTAAGATTACTCTTGGCCACATTGATCAATCTGTTGATCTGTTTAGATGGGCTCAAAGGCTGACTGGTTTTGGCAGCCACGGCGGCGGAGGTTAAAGTTGAAGTAGCAGGCATCATATCAGGAGCAGCAATGGTTGGGATATTCACCGAACCGTAATGACCACCGGGATGGGTGACACCACCTATAGCTCCAAAACCAGCAGAACCAGGGATAGTACCATTTCCAGAATGGATGGTCTTGGTGTTGGTAGAGGTGGTGTTGGTAGAGGTGGTGGTAGGGGTAAGGGTGTTTAGCCTGGCCTTCTTAAGAACAGGCAGAGGGATGTTCCCACTGGTCTCCTTAAGAGGCAAACGAGGCGGTACTTGGAGTTTACGTTCCATTGGTTGACACTGCCAGCAATATATATGTAATTAAAAATGAGTGTATTGTCTCCACCAAATGTGGAATATTGGCTAATAGGTTCTGCTCGGAAGGGGGGCTGCAAAAAATCAGAATAAAAACTTTAGTGATCCTTAATATTCTTTGTTGATGTTTTCAAATCGCGTTTGTGGCACGCGGCGGAAGTGGGAGATCCACGAGCGCAGCGAGTGAAAGCATAGTGGGAAATTCCCGTTACACAAAGCAGTAGAAGCTTCAAAAAGCTCCACCTAAACTGCTGCAAGAATAATACTCCTACTGCTGGATTGAACTGATGCAAATACCACTGTAAATACCGCTGTAAATACTGTTTTCTTGTTACTTCTCATAGTTATTCTCACTAAATACAGCTTTCTTTTTTTTGCTGTTTACTCGCTGCTTACTGAAGATTATTGAAGCTACAATCTACCCGTTGTCCTTCCAGAGCTACTGAACTGAATACATTAAAATGAAATATCAAGTATCTCGTAAAAATATTGAATATGGAATCTTACCGTTAGATACCTCTAACAAAGAAAGCAAACAGAAAGGTCTTCCTAATTTTTTTCAGGCTTCTTCAATTAATCAATCATTGATCGTACCTAAAGAACCTAATTGTGAGCTTTCTCTAAATATGCAATGTCTTTTTACCTGTTGAGCATATATAGACAATAACATAAAATATATACATAATAATAAAATATATAGATGTGTAAAAGAATTCGAATACCCAGGAATAGGATATGGAGTATGAATACTAGCAAAAGATAAGGAAGCTGTCTTATCTACATTTAGTTAAGATTTTGTATTTCCTGAATATTTCTGGAATCCGATAAAATAGCGACAAACTTCGCTAATGTAAAACAATGAAAAAAACAATTAATAGTAGTGAAAAATTACATAAAATATTCACTAAAGTATGAAGAATACCGCGAAAGTACAGTGAAAATTAGTGAAAAATTGGATTAGCGAGGAAAGCGCCATTCTTACACAATCAACGGCCAATTTACCACACCTTTGTCTACCCCCATTTCTCCTTTTGAACCCCAGACGTAGTAGATTCCTGCACACAAACACCGGCCTGAAAACTCAAAAAAGAAGCAAACAAAAAGATAAGAAGATAGACGGAAACCCTGGATAAACAAGACACGGGACGACGGACATTGTTTAGGAAAAGCGGTAATTTAAAAGAGTTAATACGTGGATAGAAGCCCAAAGATAACACTCGTACAGTTTAAAACACCATTTCTTTCAGACACACGTGACGAGGTACTAAATCAAGTAAGGTACAAAAATTCAAACTGAAATAAAGTAAGTAGGAATTCGAATACTGAATACGAAATACTACCATTATTATTATGCTTGAGCTGAAACAAATAGCTAAGGTTCTTTCACAGGGATTGAAGCCGACCTCCGGCACAAACCCACACACCCCGTTGGCCATTTCACTTCTTTCACATCTGGGCTTGCCCTTGGTATCCGTAGCTGCAAAGGGTGAAGCAGGGAATGACCCTACCCACCCACTGATGGCCTCTAATTGTAACTTCAAAGTTCACTCGCTTTTGGCGGCACAAAGGCTTCAGCAAGAAGGACAGGAGCAACTGGCCAAGGGGATCACAGAGAACATCGACTGGACTGTTTTGGAAGTGCCTGAATTCGGAGGCCAGGCTCTCATACAAACGGTATACCCCAGTAGCACCATAGCAGACCAGCCCGAAAAGACGATATATGTGATAATATTCTATAACAACGAAACTTTCCCTGATGCAGTGGCCAAATTACGAGCTGAAAACATCTCTTCCGTGCTCCGTGAAGGGTTGAAGGGGTATGTTTAGAGGGGGAGGGGGAGAGAGAGAGAGAGAGAGAGAGAGAGAGAGAGAGAGAGAGAGGAGTCCTAGATGTAATATATAGTATAAGTAATATATAGTAGAAGTATAAGATAGAATAAGATTTAGATAGAATAAGAATACAGTTTAGACTACACTTGTTTTATTACATATGCATTATAGATGTCACTAATTAGCCATGGCCAAGCGGCAGAGCACAATATTCATTAGAACGATGGACCACGTCGATAGTGATTATTCGTTGATGGTGGAAGGATTCAATAGAGATGAAGGCATCATCTAAGAAGGGAAGTCAAAATCAGTAATCTTCTTATCTGACTGATAATGTTTCTATAGTTAAGTTGTTTAGGTTGCTTAGATATTTGGTTGTTTAGGTGCTTGGTTCTATTTTTCATCCATGTTGACATCATCTTCTTCCTCTTCCTCTTCTTCGTCACCGCCGTCCATATCGTCCATCAACGATTCTTCGTCAAAGCTTTCCTCTTCAGAGTCGTACCAGAAATCTTCATCGACAGGTTCTTGTTCGGCATCATGTAAATGGGAGTTGGCACTGCTATAAGCTTGTTGTTCCAGTTGTGGCATAACAAAGTCATCCGGGATATCAGACTTCAGACGTTCAACTTCCTGGATAACTCTCTTCTTGTAGGCTTCTGGGTTCTTCCTTAATTCAACCAGGGCATCAATGTTGGCCGGAGATTGAATATTTGGATCTTCCAACAAAGAAATGATCAGAATTAAAACCAGTTCCACGGTTTGAGCAGGCAGCCAAGTTTCACTATCTTCTTCTTCCAGGGTAGGATCACCACCTTGATGAAGAATCAGAATACAAAGACGTCCATCTCTATAAACGTTTGGATGATATATAGCCGGGGTGAATCTAAAAGTTGGAGGAGAAAATGGGAATTCAGGAGGGAATCTCATTTGACCTTTGAAATAGCCACCGTGGTACATGGAATCCTTATTAAGAACCATGATCCCAATATTCCACAAGAATATGTTATCGTTATCGAGTTCGATATGGAAAGAAGGGATCCCCTTTTTAGGGTCGGTCAAGTCTTTGAACTGTCGCAGGAGGATGGCGGCGGCAGATTTGGATGACATGATTAGATTAATACTTTAGATTAATAGAGTCTCTAACGTTGGAATACTCTAGAGTTGGAACTGAAACAGTGATATACGATACAGAGCTGGTGTGATATAACAGCGATGTAGCTTTGGGGTGAATCCAGGGATAGATATAACAGCGATTTCCCAAAGGTTTCTTTTCTTTTCTATCTATCAAGACAACAGAAAACACAAAAGGTATGGTATATGGGCGTGTGGGTATTGTGTCGCCTTGTTTGAAGTGGTGGTGGTGGTCGAGTTGTTGGGGGTTTTCTTTGTGGATTACAAAACAAAAGCTGATTTTCTCTCGTGAGGAAAATAATAAAAAAAGAAATGCGGGCGGGAAAAAGAAAATAAAGGAGCACAATAAATGAGGCGAGGGGTGAAGGCAGGAAGCAGGAATCAGGAAGAGAGGGTGAAGGTAGACAAGATGACAAGATGGATAAGATGGAGAAGAGGTGGAGGTAAGAGGAAATATTAGGGTATGGTGGTAGAGATGGAGAGGTGGTAGGTTAGGAGGTAGTAGAAGATGGTAGAAAATAGGAGATAGAGATGGATACGAGGGGGTAGGGGGTAGGTGGTATATGGTTTGATGTGGACGTTTCTTATGGATGTTTCTTTTCTAGTAATTCTTAAAGTCTGTTTTTTAGCCTCTTTTCCTCTTTAGTAATTCCTTTCTTATTTCTTTAGTAATTCTTTGTTTGTTGCTTGTTTCGCACTGTTCTGTTTTGTACTTCCTTTCCTTAATGCTTTCCCTTAATGCTTTGCTTTGCTTTTAATGCCTCTGCAGGTCGTTTACAGTAGCCGGCCCGACTAGGTATGGGTCATCCAGGCCATATTTATAGCTAGTATCAGTAGTCAGTGTTAGTCAGTGTTAGTCAGTGTTAGTCAGTGTTACTATTAGCTAATATTAGAATTAATCAGTATTACCAGTTACTATTACACTAGTCAGCATTAATGTTAGTAGTCAGTATTAGTATAATAAGGTGTGGAGATGAAATGCGGTGGGGAGATGCAGCGATGATGTTATGGCAACTACAGCAGTCGTGAACTCGAGTGCACGGGTTACCAGAAGATATACAGGACATGAGCTAGTTTGCTGTCAGAGGTTATGCATTGATGTAGATGTGTATATAGAGATGTGTAGATGTAGATATATAGATATATAGATGTAGATGTGTATATATAGATGTATAGATGCAAGGCTAGTTTAGAAGCACTGCTTCTCGATGTGGAGGTAGACAATCCGATGAGTGTGTTTCAGAAGACACCCAAACGGGTAATATTCGTAAATGCCAACTCTCATCTAGCTCTGTTGCTTGTTCTCTGTTCTCTATTCTCAGCCCCACGTACTACGCTGATCTGGCTGTTTCAATCGACTGATCTGGTAGTTTTCTGATCTAGCTGTCGGCTGATCTAGACGTTTACTGATCTAGAAGTTTACTGATCTGGTGTTGGCTGATATTTCTGGCTGATCCAGAGATCCTTATCGGAGCCAATCAATGGGTAGACTGAGTGTACGTAGACTTAGTGTGCGTAGTCTTGAGCGAGCATAGACTTGAGCGACTTTACCTTTGATTCCAGTTCCTCTCCTACTATTTGTAGACTAGTATGTTGCGACTCCGAGAAATTCCCGCATAGAGATGGGACGTCTCCGGTCTCCCGTCTCCCACTTTTTACACCCCGCCCTTATCGCCTGGACTCTGTGCAGGAGTTTACTTAGGGGTCATTTTATTGGACAGCAAAACAAAAGAAATCACCACCCACAAAAACTAGCTCCTTTCTGAATCTAGTTGATCGTTATAATGGATTTCGAAGAACAATTGGAAAAAGCCGAAAAATTGGCCCAACCTTCGCTTGTTGGTTCCAGTCTTAGACTGGCGGATGATTCCGAACACAACAACTATATCCACCCAGAAAAATCATCAACTACTCGTCGTAAGAGTCCAAAGAAACTGCAAGGGATCAGTAATAGTGCCTTGGCTGCATCATTGGATGATCTTATCAATGAAGGTGCCTTGTTGGGAAGTGAAGAGAACTTCGATACCCTTATGGACGACGAAGGCCACGTCAAGGAGGAAGCTATATTGGAAGAAGATGAATCCGAAGAGAAGGTATCTGATCTGAAGAAAGCTGATCTGACTAAGAAATCGGAAGAACCCGTAAAGGCTAAAACTGAAAAAATTGAAGCTGAAACTTCTGCTTCGATTTCTGCTTCTGCTAAATCTGTAGCAGAATCTGAATCTGAATCTACTGGATCCAAGCCTTCTTTCTTGAAGTTGAACGATACCACTTCCGATAACAATTCCAACTCTAAGGATCTTTACTCCACTCCAAACCTCTCAGAATACCAATTGGATAACCAAATTAAGGATTACGATGATCTTATCTCTTCCGTCAAATCGATTGACCCTCTGAGACTTCCAACTCGTAACACTTATACCGGTGACAAAGATAAGAAATTCCTTGGCAACCTTGCTGGTTCAAGAAACCACCCTGCTACTGGTATGTCTTCTACTCCTTCATTGATCACTACCCCTGCTGATGACGTTGTCCCTGGTGTCCCAGTGAAAGATGGGATCCACACTCCTTATTTCCAAAGAGATGGCCGTTCCCAATCTCGTTCTAGAGGTCCTCAGCCTCGTACTGATCGTTCCAGATCCCGTTCTTCAAGTGCTAGACCTCATTTGGCTAGAGGTGATTCTTACAAAAACACAGTCATTGCTAATGATCCGTCCAAGTATGAACGTCCTGGTGTTTACGAACAAGTCGTAGAAGAAGTTGAAGGCCACTCTGTTGACAAGGAAGTAGCTGTAGTTGAAAATTCTGTTGGCGTGAGTCATATCGTAGAAACCGATGACGAAGATAGAAGATCTAGAGCTTCTCGTCCTACCATGGGCTCCAAGATTGCTGCCGCTGAAGCTGGTGGTGCTTTCACCAACAACCGTAGTAGTTCCAGAGACGTTTCTCTTGTTACCACTGGTGATTACACTAATTTCAACGTAGACCAGGAAACTCCTCAATTGCCAACTGATATGTATGGATCTAGATCCGAAAGTTCTTACAATTACTTGCGTTCTATTTCCCGTTCCAGACTGAGACAGCCTATTGAAAGAGGTCCTGCTCGTGAAAAGAGAGGAAGTTTACTCAATGAAAAGAATGACGCCGATACCACTGAACTCAAGAGTGAAGGGGCCTTACTTTCTGATGACCCATATGACTCCATCAATAACTTGAGTACCATGGTTGAAGAAGTTTTACACCATGACGATAAAGCTGAAGGAGCAGCTAAGGATAACGCGAGGCCTATGAATTCTGGTGGAACTGATAAAACCGATGACGCGAGGCCTATAAAGTCTGGTGGAACTGAACATACTACGGAAACTGAAGTAGAAAAGGAAGACGAAGAGGTAGGGGAAAAGAAGGAAGTAGAAGAGAAAGAAGTAGAAGAGAAAGAAGAAGTAGAAGAGAAAGAAGAAGTAGAAGAGAAGGAAGAAGTAGAAGAGAAAGAAGAAGTAGAAGAAGTTGAGGAAGATAAGGAAGATAAGGAAACTGAAATAGATACAGATACAAAGGATGACAAGAAGATACTAGAAAAGGAGAGCGAAAAGGAAGAAGAAGAGGTAAAGGAACCTGAAGCTCTGGATGAAAAGGCTGAGGAAAAGGAAGAAGAAGAGGAAAAGGAACCTGAAGCTCTGGATGAAAAGGCTGAGGAAAAGGAAGAAGAAGAGGAAAAGGAACCTGAAGCTCTGGATGAAAAGGCTGAGGAAAAGGAAGAAGAAGAGGAAAAGGAACCTGAAGCTCTGGATGAAAAGGCTGAGGAAAATGAAGAAGAAGAGGTAAAGGAACCTGAAGCTCTGGATGATAAGGCTGAGGAAAAGGAAGAAGTCGAACCTGTTGAAGCCGATTCTGAAGATAAAGAAGTTGAAGCTGAAACCAAGGATGAAGCTGAAGACAAAGAGGTTAAACCTGAAGTTGAACTTAAATGCAAGGAAGCTGAACCTGAAGCTGGAGACAAAGAAGTTGAAGCCGAAACCGAAGACAAAGTAATTGAAGTTGATTCTGAAGATAAAGAAGTTGAACCTGAAGAACTTGAATCCAAGGAAGCTGAAAGTGAAGATGAGACTGAACCTTTATCTGTAACTAAAGTTGAGGAATCCGCCAAAGATATTGAAGATGAGACTGAACCTTTATCTGTAGCCAAAGAAGTAGTACTGGTACCTTCTGAAACGGTTGAATCAAAAACGGTTGAAACAGATGACGATTTCGATGTATCTCCTGAAGAGCTCCGTAAACACCTCGAATCACAACCAGTTTATATTTTCACCTCTCTTGCCGGGGGAATGCAAATCACTCTTCGTACAAATAAGCTTGCAATGATTTTGAAAGCCAGCGGCATTGAATTCACTGCTCGTGATCTTGGTACTGACGAAGAAGCCAAGAAGATTTGGAGAAGATATTCCAATGGTAAGACCTTGCCTGGTGTTGTAAGAGGTGATGATTATATTGGAAATTGGCAGGAAATTGAAGAGGCCAACGAAGAATACCGTGTACGTGAACTTGTCTACGAAACCTTATAGTGGAACTAAAGATAGTAGAGAAATAAAAGATAACCAAAAGAACCCTTAGTAGTAGATATAGCATGTAGTTGGTAGTTGGTAGTTGGTAGTTGGTAGTTGATAGTTGATAGTCTCTTGAAGATATTGGGTGGTGGTTTTGTGGCTTAACTAGAAGGTGCATATACAAGTGAAGAATACGAGGTGGAAGACGCGAGGAGCGATTGACTTGGAGCAACCAAAAAGATATAGTAATTAGAGATGTTTCCCACATAGAGGCGATAGAGAGGTGTTGGGTAAGCATTTACAAATGATAACAAATGGGAACAAGGAAGGGGTAACTAGATGAAAACGCAAGATATTTGTACAATTTAAAGAAAAGATAAGACTTAACTTTGCACTTTTGACATATTTCATTTAAAAAATACATTTAAATTGAACGTACTTGGATATTTTGGTGTGGGTTATACTGCTATCTACAGTCACTGTACACTGATCTAAACTACTGTCTTCCGCTCTTCTGTGTCCCACTTATAGCACCAAAGAAGTCCTTGTCTAACAAGGGCTAAAGCTGCATGATTGTTACTCGTTTCAGAGTATTTTTTAAGAACAAAGGTGAATTGTGCGTCACAAAATTTAAAATTGACTAAAAATACTCGTTGCTGATTTCATCTGCGAATCTTCAGTGGACAAAAAGGTGGGCCACGCATGGGGGTGTGCGAGGGAATGCAGATGGGTTACTGATGTGGACGTGGTAGGAGGCAGAAATGAGTGGAGAGGAGCAAGAAGTTGAGGGATAACGCATCAAGCTGACGTAGATCGATGAAAGAAGTGTTAAAGCTAGTCTTGGCAAGATCATATATCCGACTACGTAGTCATTGTAAACAGGGTCCCAGTACTCTATATTCAGCACAATATCCCTACATTTACACATAACAGCCACAACAGCCATAACATGACACTCATACATTTACAACACCCTTAAAATCTATGATATCGATGATACCCACACGAAGTAATTCTTGTATACACCAACACTTGAACACTCTTACTCTTCTCTTACTCCTTCTCTTCCAGTTCTTCCTGCTCTTCCACTCCGACTCGTTTTTTCTATTTCTGCGAATTACCGTTTATAGTTTTTTACGCAGGCGAAATTTCGTTTTCTGCTCTATCGGGCTATTATTTTTTCGCACTCGTTTCTCGGCTCGCAGTAATCTCCCTCCTGCACATAGTCCCAAGACGTGTCCAAAAGAAATTTGATCGGTGAAATTCCAAAAAAACCCAACCAGAGGTAACAAAGGGCCAGAGATATCATGCCAACCCCAGCAGAAATTATCGCTGCTAGATACTCTGCAGAGCCAGAGGAAGAGGTGGTTGTCAGTGGTGGTGACTTGAACGGGAAATTTGATCAAATTGTTCAAGAATCGTCATCCACAGGCCCACTTCCAACTCCTCCTTCTTCCAATCAACAAGAATGGGTTGCAAAAAAAGACTTGAAAAATGGATCTGGGTCTACACCATCCCTTTCTGATGAAAACGCCTTCCCAGTCTTGGGTGGCCAAGGTTCCGTTGGTGCTACTCCATCCTGGGGTCCAGGCCCTGACGGATCTGTTTCTCCAGCTGTGGCTGCCACTTCTTCTTTGAAACTGGCTTCTTCCAGTGCTTCTGCTTCTACTATTAAGCTGCTGACCATTCAAGAAGCCTTTTCTCTTGATGCAGATGATCAAGTCAATGTTCTGCGTCCAGAGTTCATTAAACTTATCACTTCCATCAGAAACGATACCCGTACTTCCATTGAATGTACCACTTCCCAACATACCAAGAAACGGACCTTTTTAATCACTGGTCGTCCTCAAGATGTTAAAGACGCTAGAAAACTTGTAGTTCGTAAGTTGACTCGTCCAGTACAAATTGAGTTCCAAATCCCAGCTAAGCTTCGTTCTAAAGTCATTGGTGCCCAAGGTAGAGTCTTGAAACCAATCATTGCCGACAATGCCGTCAAGGTTGATATTGGATCCGCTGTTACCACTCCTGAGTTGTCAACCAACGATGATGATGTCGATGAAGAAGATGAATATTCCCTGGTTGTTTCTGTCAAGATCGACGGTGACGCTGAAGGTTGTAACCGTGCCAAGGCTCAAATTCTTGCTATTGTTAAAGAAGAAACCAAGAATCTGACTGCTCGGGTCCCATTGGATGCAATTGTGAAACCTTTTGCTCCTAAGGCCTTGGAATCCATTATCTCTTCTAATTCAGACGTAGAAATCATTGTTCCAGCTGCTTCTTCCAGTGCCCAACTGGTTTTGATTTCTGGTGAAAGAGAAAAAGTCTTGGTTCTTAAGAAAGAAATCTTGAATGCCTTGGAAGCTGCCCAATCTACTTTGATTGTTGATAACGTGGAAATCCCAGTGGTCAAGCGTCAATTCCTTCCTGTCGATCAAATCTTGGAAGACTTCAACGTCGTGGTCAAGGTAAACAACGAAGGTCCAGTCCAATTCATTGGTCAAAAGAAGAACATCGCCTCTGCTCAAGCTTTTGCCCGTCAAACTACTTCCCAATACAAGGTTGAAGTCTTGGAAATGGCCAAGGCCCACAAGGGTAACATCGACCATGTTAAGGCTGTTGCCTTGTTATTGGGCGAAAATAATACTTTCACCAAGATTGGAAAAGAAAATGGGGTTGTAGTTAACTCTCCTTCTAAGAAGGCTCTCCTGTTATCTTCCCAACTGATCCCAATTGAAATTGTCTCTCAAGGTGACGCTGCTGAAGCCGTTAAGAACGCTAGAAAGGCTATCGTCAATGTAGTAAACAAGATTAAACCAGAAACCACCCGTGTAATTGAAGACATCGACACATTCTTGATCCCAAGAGTCAATGACACCATCTCTGAAGTGGCTAAGGAATCTGACGTTTCATATGTCATCTTAGGTGACCGTATCACTCTTTTCGCTCAAGAAGAAGAAACTGAAGAAGATGACTTTGGTGAAGAAGAAACTAACGTTGCTGATTCTTTTGCTAGCGTAGAAGCTGCATTGAAACCATTAAAAGAACTTGGTGCTACTTTAAGTACTGCTTTCATTAAGGCCAACGCCGATGAACAAAAAATCGTTAAAGGTTCTGCTCTTACCGTAATCATTGATGAGGTTGAAAAGAACTCTGTTGTTGTTACTTTCGCTGAAGACGGCATCACTGTCCACGGTACCAAGCCAGAAGTTACCGTTGTTGAAAAGCAAATTCGTCAAGTTTTGGCTGACTTTAAGGAGTTTGGTAAAGATTTCACCGGTTCTGTCAGTGTCCCAGTCAACGTTGTTTCCCGTTTAGTTGGTAAGAGCGGTGCTAACCTTCGTAACATCAAGGAAAAATTCAATGTCCGTATTGAAGTTCCAGAAGCTGAATCACAATCTGATAAGACTGCTGCCAAGGTTGATGTCACCATTGGTGGGTTAAAGAAGAACGTCGAAGCTACCGTTGCTCATATCCAAGAAATCTCCAAGAAATGGGCCGATGAAACCCTTGTTAGATTAAGAATTGAAGAAAAATACCACGCCAAGCTTATTGGTGCTAGCGGTGTTTTCCTTCATAGATTACAAGATAAGTACAACGTTAAGATAAGATTCCCATCTTTCACCAACAATAATTCCTCCTCCAATAATGATGGTGCCCCAGCATTTGCTGATGCTCCAAAGACCAAGGATGAAGTGACCATTAAAGGTCCATCTAGAGGTGTTGCTAAGGCAGAAGAAGAACTTAATGAACTCGTTGCTTTCGAAAAGGAAAACGGTTTTAAGAAGAGTATTAACGTTCCATCTGCTGCCCTTTCTCACATCATTGGTAAGCAAGGTGAAACCATCAAGGATATCTCTGATGATACCGGTGTTGAATATAAATTCCATCGTGATGGTAGTGAAGCCAAGTCTGGTTTTGTTGAACTTGAATTGACTGGTTCTCGCAAGGGACTTGCCCAAGCAATTGAAAAAATTGATCAAATCATTGGAGAAGTAGAAAAATTCGTCACTGTATCCCTTGAAATTCCTCAGGAACATCACCGTCTTTTAATTGGACCTGGTGGAAGTATTAAAAGAGATATCATCCGTAAGGCCGGTGGTGAAGATGTTGCTAGAGATAAATACCATCGTCTTTTAGCTATTCCAAACTCTGGTGAAAAATCTAATGTCATTACTTGTGCTGGTGATAAGACTATTGTCAACAAGATTGTAGAACTTGTCAAGGAGATTGTAGCAAAGAAAGAAGCTAGTATTACAAAATCTTATGATTTACCAAAAGAAAAGCATCGTTTAATCATTGGTCCACAAGGGTCTATCCGTCAAGGTCTTCAAAATAAGTATGAAATTACAATTGAAGTTCCAAGAGAAGCTGCTCCAGAAACTGAAATTAAATTAGAAGGTTTACCAGAACAAATTGAAAAGGCAATTGCTGAAATTGAAGTATTAACCAAGAATAGTTGGGCTGAAGAAATCGAAATTCCAAAGAAATATCATGTTCTTGTCTCTGAAAGAGGTGCTGCTATTGGATTACTTCATTCTAAATTCAATGTTGATGTTCTGCATGGACCAGCTACCGCTGAAGCTACTGAATTATCTAAGTCTCTGATTCCAGTACCTCCAGAAGATGCATCTGGTGAAGATGGTAAATTTACTATCATTGAAGGTGCTGTTATCTCTGATGATGAAACTACTATTCCTTGGAGATTGAAGGGTAAACCAGAAAATGCTAAAAAGGCTAAAGAATATTTAGAAGCTAGATTAAAGAGAGCTCAAGAAGCTGATCATACTGCTTGGTACTGGGTAAAAGATCCATCTCTGTTGCTGCAATTAATCGGTCCAAGAGGTCAAGTTCTTAATCTGATTAGAGAAAAGACTGCTACTTTCATTAGTGCACCAAGAACTGGGGATAAAAATGATCAATTTGTCTACTTGATAGGTACCGAAAGTGGTTTACAAGCTGCTTCCAAGGAGTTTGCCAAGAGACGTTAATAAATTCTCTTGACAATTTGAAAGATCAAATAATAATCATAGCCACACGTAGTATAAAACTTGTATTTAAAAAATAAATGGAATAGAAGATAAGTAAAGAAAAAAATGTGAATATGTAAACATGTAGAAAATAGAATAGTGTGGTAAAGGGACCAGACTTTATGCAAAAAAATAACCATGGAAATTGCCTGATCAAGTAACTTTGTTTCAAATGGGGGGATTATTAGCCGTTCCATTTAATGAAGAATCAAAAAATATTTAGTGGTCTAAGGTTTCATCAAGAAAACTTATACCGTTCCCAGTCATCAATTAAGCCACAATAAGAAATTAATTTTTGTTCATACTGCCGCGAGGAAAGGCTGAAATTTTGAGCCACAATATTCATATTATGGGTAACTGATTAAAAGATAGATAGACAAGAAAATATTCAAGAAAAATAATCTCCACAATTAAAAGCCAATAATATGATTTTTTTCTTGAAAGATTTTTGTCTTTTTAAGACAATAATTCATTAATTTTTCGGCCTTGAATTTGCCGCTTTCGTACAATATAGAAGTTGATAAAGCCTATACGTAATAGGTATAGGCAATGAAATGGTTTTCCATTCTTTTTTTTTTTTTGTTTTGTTAGACTGACTATTTATTTTTTTCTTTTTCATGCAGGTTAAGTTCCATCGCCAGTTTCTTTTTTCAAGCTAGTTATTCCGGCCCTGAAAGAAGGCATTCTTATTTAAGGTGATCTCACGTGAGCAGCTTGGTTGCAGCAGCATCACATATCGCCGTGAAAAGAAACTAAAAAGCGTTTAAAATAAAAATAGAAGGTCTTAAAAAAGAAAAGCCGAACTAACTGTGGATACCTGGCGAAGGGAGTGAAAGACAGACAAAGGATCTAAACGAAGGCAACCGTGGAATGCCAGGGAAAGAAAAATGAAAAGGAAGCGATAGATTGAATATTGTTGCTATATTGGTAAGCTTTTTCTATTAATTGCTTTTTTCTTTTGTAGCAACCTTTTGAAATTATACTCGGTGAATGAGAAGACACATACTTCGAAAATCAAAGGTATAGTAGAATTTCCAAGAGCTCTGTATAGTCGAAGTAGTCGTAGTCCTTTTTTTTATCCTTTGCCTTTATATTTTCTGTCCTGAGATCTGCCGCTAACGCAATTGTGGATTTTTAAAGTTTTTCTTCTATTCGCCTTGGCTATGGGTAAGTGGTATGCGGCATTCACACCCATCTTAATATTTTTCATATGCAGCTGTCATTATTTTTTTTTAGTAGGCAAAGCCTTAACTTACTGATTACTGTTTAGTAATTCACTCTGCTAAGAAATATATGCATATATAAGGAAGAATGGATCCCAAATTTATTTAATGCATAAGCAAATTCAAAGTCATCTAATCTACTTGTAAAAGCAAAGATGGGATTGACTGACTTTTATAAATCTGAAAAGTCTCAGCAATCAGGTGTTGATGACCATTTTCTGATCAATTCTTCAGAAGAAGATCGTGAAGCTAGAGTTGTTGCTCTTGATAGAAATGTCAAGGATATTGGTATGATTTCCGCCACTGCTTTATGTATTAACAGAATGCTTGGTGCTGGTGTTTTTTCTACCCCTTCCACTATCTTGACTCTTTCTGGTTCCATTGGTACTTCCCTTATTATTTGGGCTGCTGGCTCTCTTATTGCCTTCACTGGTCTTTACACTTATATCGAATTTGGTAGTGCTATCCCACGTAATGGTGGTGAAAAAAATTATTTGGAATACGTTTACACTAAGCCAAAATTTTTAATCTCTGCCATGTATGGTTCTTATGTGTTTTTCCTTGGTTGGGCAGCAGGTAACTCCATCGTTGTTGGTGAATATCTTTTAAATGCCGCTGGTGTTGAAGCTGGTCAATGGAATTCAAGAGGTATCGGTGTAGGTGTTATCACTTTTGCCTTTTTAATTAACGCTATCCATATTAAAACTGGTTTATTCTTGGCTAATTTCCTTTCTTTATTTAAGATCGCTATTGTCCTTTTCATCACCGTTACTGGTTGGGTTGCTCTTGGTGGTGGTATTAAAACTAACAATTTCAAAGACCCTCACAATTTCAGTAACGCCTTCTCCGGTGAAGCTCCAACTGGTTTTGGTATTTGTAACGCCTTGTATAACGTCATTTGGTCATATGTCGGTTACTCGAACGCTAATTATGCCTTGGGTGAAGCTAAGAATCCAACCAAGATTTTGAAATATGCTGCCCCAAGTGCCTTCTTTGTCTTGGTTGTTATTTATATGTTTGTTAACATTGCTTACTACGCTGTTGTTCCAAAGGAAGAAATCATGACATCTGGTAGAATTGTTGCTGGTAGTTTCTTCAAATATGCATTTGGTGAAACTGCTGAAAAGGCTTCTTCTGTTTTCGTTGCCTTATCTGCCTTAGGTAACGTTATGTCTGTCATTTTCTCTCAAGGTCGTATTATTCAATCTTTAGGTAGAGAAGGTGTCTTACCATTCCTGAAACTTTGGGCTACTTCAAGACCTTTCAACACTCCATTCTTTGGATTATTCCAACATTGGGTCGTTTGTATTGTCACCATTTTGGCCCCACCACCAGGTGATGCTTATAACTTTATTTTGAATTTGATTTCTTACCCATTGAACGTTGTCAACTTTTTGGTTGCTGTTGGTCTTTTATGGATTCGTTATAAGGCTCATAAGGGTGAAAGGGAATGGAATCCACCAATTAAGGCTGCCATTCCCATTGTTGTATTCTTTGCATTATCTTCTTTGTATTTGGTTGCTGCTCCATTTATCCCACCAATTCATGGTCAAAAGGTTTACAACAGTTTACCATATTGGATCCACCCTGTTGTTACTTGGGGTATCTTTGGAATTGGTTTAGTTTACTGGATCTTCTGGGCCAACGTTTTCCCAAGAATTTTCAACTATAAGCTTGTTACCAAGGAAGTCCTTGGTGATGATGGATTCTGGAGAAACAAGATCTACAATGTTTCTCTTGATGGAGGTGAAACTTCCGAAGGTGATTTAGAACACGACGAAGTTGCCAACGCTCTGACCAAGCAAGAATCATACTAATTCTAGATTCTGCATTTTCATTTCTTTCTGCAATTAATAATGTAACGATAATAACGAAATAATTTTAATATAAGGTGATATAAACATGAAAGTGTAACTAAATAATTGTATTGCATAATTCTAATCTTTCTAATCTTTAATTATTCTTTCATTTTATTCTACTTGTTGTTGAACAGTAAATAAATACATGGTGGATTTTGCAAAAAGTGATTAAATTACAAAAAATATAAAATGTATTTAAATAAAAGTAACTGCTATTATTTAGGCGAACCTATATCCTCCAACCAACTACAAGTGTCTCTACTACTACCTCCAAGCTCCAACTGGGCCCATACCTCTTGAAAATTTCCTTGAAATTTATAAAAGAAGTTTTGTTTGCATTTTTTTGTTCGCATTTTTGCTTGCATTTTTTTTGCAGCACTTTTTAGAAATTTAAATTAAATTAAAATAAAATAAATTAATTTTAAAATCTTAATAACTTGAAATCACCAAAAATTAAGGAGATTCAAAAAGGGGATTCGAACGGATGTCATTGTTATCAATTGTTGAAAAGGTAGACAATTTCCCTTATACGGTACTGCTGGAATATTTCCATTTATATGCACACGATGGAGTGCTATTAGGCTACTTGACTTCAGATATTGCAGAGTTTCTTTCTAAAGAACCACAAGCAGTTACTTGTAAGGACAAATCGATTCGAATCAATAAGGAATTAGATAATTTTGAAAACAGGAACAAAGTATTTGCCGAATTGGCAGAGAAATGGAAACAAATGGATCATTTTGAAATAGTTTTGAAACGTCAATGGAGAAATGAACTCTATTGTATTTATAACCCAAGTGCTACCCCTTATCTCTTGTTAGAAAGGGCATTTTGTGTGTTGTTGGGAGTGGCAACTTATGGGGTCCATGCTCTTGCTTACGTTCCTAAGGAGAATTCATCAAATGGGAAATTGAAGTTATGGATTCCTCGTCGGTCTGCTACGAAGCAAACATTTCCTTCATTGTTAGATAACACCGTTGCTGGGGGTATTGGTTACCCCTATGGAGTCCTTGGGACTTTGGTGAAAGAATGTGAAGAAGAAGCCGGGATAAGTGAAGAATTTGCCAAGGGTCGTTTACACCCATCAGGGGTGGTTTCATATATGTATATGCCCAACTTTGGGAAGCTGTTAGAAGAAAGTGGTGGGTTATCGTCACTTGTAGTTCAACCGGAAGTTGAATTTCTCTATGATCTTAAACTAAATGGTGACGACGAAATTTCTCCACATCCAGTAGACGGAGAGGTTGAATCATTTTACCTTATGGACGCTGACGAGGTTTTGGAAAGGGTAAAAGCAGGCGAATTTAAACCCAATTGTGGTCTTGTAATTATTGATTTTTTGATTAGACACGGGGTGGTGAAACCTGATGAAGAGGACAACTACATGGAGATAATCCAGCGAATGCATCGTAGATTTCCATTTCCTACCATGAAATAGACCAATGGGTTAGACTATACTACTAATATATTTACGAATCGTCTACAGGGTGGAAACACGGTGGATACTTTAATCTAGAGTATGGCTCAATCTAGAGTATGGCTACATAAAACTAATATGTATGTTTATTCTTATTCTTCTTATTTACATGCGTTCGTAGTCATTTCATAACCAGATCTAGATCTTATGTCTAACATCCTTATGAACATGCATTGGTGACCATATACCACGAACAGATTCGTTAGTTGACTTAACTCTATGGCTGTACTTGTATAATTTGTTACCAGAATATTGAGAAAATTCGGCAAGTTTGGCCAAAACTGAACTTTCTTCCAAGTTCGGTACTTCTACAACACGAACTGAATCATTATTATAATGGAACTCAAGCTTTGGGTGTCCACTTTTCTTGAGTATTTCAACTACTGTTTGTGGTTTTGAAGATGCAAACTTTTGGATTCCACCTCCGGTCAATAAGTCACGAACTCCTTTGGAAGAACCCCCCCAATTACAGTATTGGACTTTTATACGATGACATGGTACAACAAATGCTCCAACACCATTACGTGCTATAGAAACTTTGGAAATAGCTTTAACCATCGTCACTTGTTGGATGAAAATTGTTTGGAGAATTTTGGAAAACTTGAAATCTTCGAGAGTGTGTCACGTGACCACATCAAGAAAAGAGAACACAAAATCATGAAGTGGGAAGTTTGTGGGAAGTTTGTGGGAAGTTGTCGCGTGATGAAAGTCAGATGAGTTTGCACGTGAATGGTTTCTATGTCAATATTTGTTACTCTTACATTTGTTATTGTTATTGTAGTGACATTTTTTCTTGTAATTCTTGTTATAGTATATTTTTGGTCACATGGGTGCACACGTGATAGAATAGTGGAGTGACTCACTTTGTCACAATTATAGCCTCAGGGACACACGGGACGGCACTAAGAAAAAAAAAATCCCCAAGTTGCAACCAATTGCGAAAACTATCCATTTACAGAAACACTCGCAATAAATTTCCAATTCGTGAAAACAAAGATGACAAACTATAATAACCTATATAAAAAGAAAGAAGCCACCCAAACTTGGTAAAATTTTATCCTTAACCGCTTATATTAGAAACATGAGTTACAAAGCTTATCAACAAGTGATTAAATTAGAAGCTTCTACTCCGGTAGTTAAGCCAAAGGAAAAGACTCCAACCCATAGAAGAACAAAGACCGGTTGTTTAACTTGTCGTAAAAGAAAGAAGAAGTGTGATGAAAACGTTGTTGACGGCAAATGTCAAGGATGTACTCGTAACTTTTTAGAATGTTGTTGGAATGAACCAAAACCATCCGTTCAAGTTCTGGTATTAACTCCTCCAACTTCCGTTACTTCCAGCCCAAAGATTACTTTAAAGACTATCACTCCAACTACTCCGGTTGCACAACCTGCTGCTGTAAATACCGCTTATCCATCCCCAGCCAATTCCCCTGAATTGAAATCATCTAGTGGACCAAATTTCCGAGTTCTGAAGTTTGAACTTACTAAAGTAGCTAAACCTATTCCAACTAAGAAATCTGCTAAAAAGGAACTTATGATTCTGAAGTTCGTTGTTACTTCAGTAGATAAAGATAAAGCTCTTGTACACGTTAAATAGAGTTTAAAAGAATAACAAAAAGGATAAAGAAAAAGGATAGCTTGGCTTGGGATATTATACACGGGGATGTATATACGGAAATTACAATAATGGCTGGTTCATTATGTCGAACAGGTAAATTGGTTTATTACTTATAACCCCAAAGGGGGGGTTTTTAATTCACTATGTAAATTATTTATTAATATGAGGTTTTACTTCGTAACTAGTTTTTTGTGTAGAATCCTAAAATATTTTTGCAGCCGTTGCGGCTAATGGCCACTAACGTTAAGTGACAGCGAGCACTTCCCAAAGTAGAATGTCACACGCGACGGAGTGGGTTATTTTATTTTTTGCTTACCCTCATGGAAAGAAGTTTTTGTGATGTTCAAGGCTTTTTCAAGCACTCACGTGATAGATTGCTAAAGTGGGAAAGAAACGAAATATTTTGAAAATCAAAAATTGAATTGACGAGAGAATTGTTATTTTGTTGAACTCACGTGCGCTTATTGGATATGACACAAAATCGAGAGAATATGCAAGGGAATATTCGGAAAATAAAAAAAAAAAGAAATGTTTATGTGGCAATATCACATGCAATTATGCCCCAGATCTAAGAAGTGGACCACCCAAAATTTTTTGATAACAGTGTTAGAAATGTAACACAAGGGAAATATGGATCATAGTGCCGTTTTCGGTTATTTGCATATAATATACAAAAACAGTAACTATTTACATAGTCTTATTGGTCGAGAGATGCGGTTAAGAGATACTGTTACATTGAAAATGGTAATCTGCATTGTTTATGGACCAACAGCTGATAATAAAATATAACGAAAGGAGTCAATGGGAACATAAATTAGATAACCAATGACAACGAAAAACCAAGAAGGAAAATAAAACTAATAAGAAAACAAAAAAGATTAATTAGATAATTTATTTCTATTTTATTTATTTCTATTATTCACGGACAACGGGAATATTATCCAATAAGTTATTATAAGGTGATCACTTAGAAGCGTCGTTCCGACTTCTCCTCAGATTGCACCATTTCTAAGCATAATTCTGGCACAATTTCTGGCACAATTTCTGGCACAATTTCTGGCACAATTTCTAAGCACTTTTCTAGCATTTCTCCGCCTAACCCTCAATTCCCTAAACTGTGGCTCGCCCAATTGGGACCCAATTGGAACTATCTCCAGGGTATCGCGCTGTCGGTCGCTTACACTCGATCAGTGTGTTAAATCCTGATGGGCTGCAAACTGCGTCCATGTACCAATGAATATTTTCTGGATTCGATTTGCATTATTATTTCTTTATTTCTCCAGTTTTTAATTATATAAGAAGGCGATGTTTTCCTTTGTTGCAAAAAAATTTCCTTTCTTCAGCCCATTATAAACTGGATTTATACATAAGTTGTATTGTAAGTAGACCATAAAGAAGCAATATGGATTACATCTTCAGAAGTATATATGTAAATTAAGATACTAACTATACCAGAACTATCATATTTGTATACTGTATTTTATTAATTATTGATTAATTTACCGTATCTAGATCAACTAATTATATCTTGATCAACTAATAACACACTAATAACACACTCTAACACACATAAAGATTTATTGAATTTTGATTTGGCTAGATGTCTTCTGCTGCTTACCACTCTGCCAACTACGATATCCATTTCGACAAGGAACAGGACGAAATCAACGAAGATGGGATTCTTGAAGTAAACAAGGATAACCAAGAACAATCCCATTTTAGGGAGTATTTACCAAGTTGGGATCCTAGAGAAAAATACCCACCTTTGAAGTTTTTTAAGCATGAAGATCCTGGTTTAAAGGCTGACGCTTCTTATCCAAACCTCTTCCCTAAGGATTCTAAGGTTGAATTCAAGAATAAGAGAATTACTCCTAAACTTGGTTCTGAAATCACCGGCATTCAATTATCTGAACTTGATGACGCTGGGAAGGACGAATTGTCTCATTTCATCTCTAGTAGAGGGGTGGTTGTGTTTAGAGACCAAGATTTTGCCTCTAAAGGTGCCGAATTCGTGGTAAACTATGCCCGTCATTTTGGAAGATTACATATCCACCCTACTTCTGGTCATCCTCGTGATCATCCAGAACTTCATATTACTTACAGAAGAGCCAATCCACAGGAATTCGAAAGAGTCTATTCAAACCGTAATAACGCCATTCAATGGCATTCAGACTGTTCCTACGAATTGCAACCTCCTGGTATCACTTTTTTCACTGTCTTGGAAGGACCTGAATCTGGCGGTGACACCATTTTCGCCGACTCTGAAGAAGCCTATGACCGGTTGTCTCCAGCTTTTAGAAGCCGTTTAGAAGGTCTTCATGTTTTACACACTTCTGAAGACCAGGCCTCAAATTCTAAGATTCAAGGTGGTGTCGAGAGAAGAAAACCGGTTTCCAATATCCATCCATTGATTCGTACCCATCCAGTGACAAAGAGAAAGAGTATTTTCTTGAATAGACCATTTTCAAGAAGAATCGTGGAATTAAAGGAAGAAGAATCCGATTATCTCTTGAAATTCTTGTACGACCATATGGAGCTTGCCCATGATCTTCAATTAAGAGCCAATTGGGAACCAAACACCGTTGTTATTTGGGATAACCGTAACGTTCAACATTCAGCTGTACTTGACTGGGATTCTCCAGTATCCAGACATGCATTCAGAATTACTCCACAAGCTGAACGTCCAGTGGAAGACCTTAAGGATTACAACCGTGAAGAATACGACGTTGGTGATGTCAAGGAAGCATTGAACAAGATGTTGATCAGCTAGTTCCCCATAATCCAACGAGTTTACTATGAATATGCACCCAATGGCTTTGAGAGAGATGGAGTGCTAGTGAATACAGTGACGTGACATTTGTAACTTATATTAATATATGGCCATTATAGAAAATTTGTATTTATTATTATCGATCTTCATTTGATCTTCATTTGATCTGCATTTGATATTCATTTCATCATTTTGGGTCTATTAAATCTCTACTTATCTCACAGTCCAAGTCATCTCTAATCTCTCTTTCACTTTCCATGGATGTCAACTTCTTATACAACTCATACCCCACTGGGATCACACTGAGCCGTCCTCTAGACAACAAGAGGAAATCAGGAAGCTCGTCGGTTCTTTCCTTCATTTCTGCCAACAGAAGCTTTCTTCTTAATCTTCTTTTGAACTTAACGTCCACACACCACCATTTGGGGGCTTTCCTAGTGGATTTCCCGTCGTAGGCCTTGTGACTGGAATCGAATTGGGTTTCGTCTACATGGGCGGCATTTGATATTTCCACTTCGCCTACAATGCCAGGACTGTCACAATTGGAATGATAGAAGAAAGCCACGTCCCCCTTGGCCATCGCAAGCATGTTGTTTCTAGCTTCATAATTCCGGACCCCATCCCAAGGTTCTACATCTTCATCGCTTCGTCCAATCAAATCAGATAACGGGAACTTGACATCTTGACCGGTTTTCGGGTCTATCCTCGTCACAGGCTCCGACTTGATAAGCCAATACTTGACTCCACTTTTCGGATCCCCCTTGTACTTATAGGCATGGGATGTTGGTGGTGGTGTTGGTCTGACTGGTCCATCCCCTGGTGCCAAATCCTTCGATAATTTATCGGCCACTTCAGCTTCTTTGGTCGAGGTAGATACAGTTTTCCGTTTGCCAACCTCCTTTTTAACACCCTTAGAGCCAGAATGGCTTGCTTTAGCACCCTTAGCTGCTCGTGAAGGGGCCATTCCAAGAGTATGTATCCAGCTAATCTGTTGCTGTGGGTTAGATAATTTGGAATTTCGAAATTTCCAGTCGGAATTTCCAGTCGCGTTTCTCCACAATTCGGAAAATACGAACTGCCCTCGAAATAGATAGCATCAATAGTTGTTCAGTGGCATACTAGACCTATTAAAATTACCATAAGTCAGAAAATTGTGAATGAAGATACTATATGCATACAGTGTATATTTAGCATTTTTCCTTGATGCTTTATATGTCGTATTTTGTTGAAGTGTAGAAAACTGCCTTTGTTACCGGAATTATCAAGTAGTGAATCTTTCGGGCCATTCTAGTCAAAATACACTTCACCGGCTATTAATTGATTCTGAAGTGTACTTCGGGTAATTCATTATCTGTCAATTAACCACACCTTGGATCCACATGTCGGATCTACTTTTCTAGTCTGTCTTGTGTTCAACTTAAGGAACTTAATTCACTTTTTCCTTTTCTTGGTTATTAGTTATGGTAACAATGTCTAGCTTAGTGTTGCTGTATACGGCTCGGATAGGAGCTGACTAATTCCAGGATTAGTCTTCCTAGCCGAAATGATGATTGCTGATAAATTGATAAACTTAAACTTAATCATTTCCTATCCGATCGGGTGGCTATTACGAATCTTGCAGCAACCCAAGCTACATTTTCGGCTCGGCTGGATAATCTTACTATTTCACTTATACGGCCAAACTCACACCCGTTGCCTCTAAAACACAACAAGTTCTGCACAACCTTCCCATTTAAACTGCCTAGATTCCTCAGATCACGTTTGTGGCTGCAAAAATGATCCTAAAAACTGTGGTGGCGCATAGGAGATTACAGTCAAAAAATAAAACCTAATCATAAAGTAATCAAAAAAAAAAAAAAAAGATTCATTGATTTAAAATGGTTGCAAAGCAGCTATAAAACTTCAAAAAAAAAACACTACATCTATTTCATAGATAACAACTATTATAATCATGGCTAACAAATACGGTAATAACTTGGATATCCACTTTGTCGATGGTATCGATGAAGTTGCCAACGACGGTGTTTTGGAAATCGAACAAAAGCAAAGAAACGATTCCCAATTCCCAGACTACCTTCCAACCTGGGATCCTACCCAAAAATATCCACCATTAAAGTTTTTCAATTTCCAAGACCCTGGATTAAGAGCAGACACCAATTTCCCTAATCTTTTCCCAAGTGGCAGTGAATTTACAACTAAAAAGGTCACTCCCAAATTTGGTTCTGAAATTGATGGAATCCAACTCTCTCAACTTAATGATGCTGGTAAGGACGAGTTAGCACTTCTTGTGGCTCAAAGAGGTGTAGTTATATTCCGTAACCAAGATTTTGCTCATAAAGGTCCTAAATTTGTTTCTGAATATGGTCAACATTTCGGAAAATTACATATTCATCCAACTTCTGGAGCTCCCCGTGGCCACCCTGAACTTCATATAACTTATCGTAGAGAAGACCCAACTGAATTTGATCGGGCCTTTTCTCAACATACTAACGCTGTTGGGTGGCATTCAGATGTTTCCTATGAATTACAACCTCCAGGGATTACTTTCTTTTCAGTTTTGGAAGGCCCTGAATCCGGTGGTGACACTATATTTGCTGATACAACTGAAGCTTATGAACGTCTTTCTCCTGAATTCCGTAAAAGATTGGAAGGTCTTCATGTATTACATACTTCCGAAGATCAAGCTCGAAATTCAAGACACCAAGGTGGTATTGAAAGAAGAAAGCCCACTTCCAACATCCATCCTTTAATCAGAGTCCACCCGGTCACCGGTAAAAAATCAATCTATATCAACAAGCCATTCTCTAGGAAAATTGTTGAATTAAAAGAAGAAGAATCAGAATATCTTTTGAAATTCTTAATCCAACACTTGGAATTATCTCATGATTTACAGTTGAGAGCCAAATGGGAAAAGGACTCAGTGGTAATTTGGGATAATAGAAGAACCATCCATTCAGCCATAATTGATTGGGATAATCCAGTCAGAAGACATGCTGTTCGTATTACTCCACAAGCAGAGAGACCAGTTGCCGACCTCAAGGACTTGAATAACGAAAATTACAATCTTGGAGACGTTCAGGAGCAATTAAAAAAGTTGCTCCACTAAAAACTATAAACTCCAAAGAAAAAAAACTTAGTACATACCAAATATATCATTTTTAGCAAAATAAATTATGAACCTCCAGTATTCTTGTATATCCCATCTCTACATCTTATTTAAATACATTGTTTATTCATTTAAAGGATTTCTATTGATACACACACAAACGTTCTTAGAAAAATAGCAGGCCCCTCCACGGCCTCTTAGAGTTATCCTCTTTTTTAGTTTTCTTCTCCTAGCAGCTTCAATTTATACATTGAATCTCTCCACTTAGGCATGGTCAAGAAGGTAGTTGGTGGCAGCTTCCAAGTTACCGTTTTCTTTGGCCAAAGCCTCGGCAGCAGTTTGGGCATCAAAACCCATTCCTACAAGTTCATCTATCAAGTCTTGGTTGTTTCCTGATGCAGCTTGTGAAAATCCGGTAGTATTGGATTCAACTATTGGTTGTGTTGGAACTTCTTCACCAGCTTTTGAGTTTTCTACTTGACCAGAATTCCCAAAACCAGCAAATAGTTGTTCCCATTCGTCATCTCCAGCAGATTCAGTTGGTTGCTCACCAAATGATGGGAATCCAGCATCATCTGGAACAGCTTGGTTAGTGAAATCTTCGGTAAAGTAGTTTTGGTCCATAGCAAATTCATCAACTTCACCTTCTGGCTTAGCTTCTTCCAAACCATCAAACTCTCCAAATAAGTCATCTTGTCCACTGGTTGCAGCCTTAGCAGCAACTGGAACTGGAACTGTATCCTTTTCAGCTACAGCTGGTTCCAATTCATCAAATGCATCATCGAAATCTACATTTGGTTCTGGATGAGATTCAAATGGTTCATGAACATCAGCTAAAGTAGCACCAGGTAAATGATTTTCGGTTGGTAAATGATCAACTGCATCATCAAATTCATCATGAACATCAGCTTCATCTTCATCTGTTGATGAATCACTTTCGTCAACATCAAGTTCACGAATAGGAGGGAACTCTTCACTGATTCCAGCTGGAATAGAAGGAACTGAAGGAGCAGTGGCTCTTTCAGATGGCTGTTCAGACGAATCAGAATAAACAGACGATGCACCTAAAGTAGAAACTGACATGGCAGTTGCAGAAGCAGCAGCAGCTCCTAAAGCTGTAGAAGCAGAAGGAGTAGTTCCAACAGCAGTGGTGGAAGTACTTTCAGATACATTATCAGCAGCATGTCCAACATAAGCTCTAGCTTCATCAGCATTTACAAGCTCAAATGATTCGACACCAGAGCTTAACTTGTCAGAGTCTTCCAAGTTTTGAGATGCATCGGTCTTAGGTTCCAAAGGATGAACAGTTGATTCAGCTGCAACTGAATTTTGTAAAGTTTCATGGTCACTAACACTGATATTATCGTCACGAACAGACATGGCAGCATTGTTTTGAACACTAGAAGTCAATGATTCAGTTCTCAGAACACCAATAAGTACACCAGGCATTCCAACCATACTACCTGCAATACCAGAACCTCCTTGTGGGAATTGGAAGTCCAGATTATTTGGTGAGGTTCTTGGAGTTTCATCAAAATCTTCATCTGGGAAGGTAGAAGAAGTTGAAGCAGCAGTTACAGAATCGGATTGTTCAAAGGCGCCCTTGGATTCAGGAGTGACTTCATCGACTTTTGGAGCTTCTTCTTCATCGGTTTCCAGAGGGAATCCACCTGGAAGGTTCATGGTAGTGATTGGAGCAACATTTTCACCAATGGAAGTTGGAACATCATCCTTGAATTCAGATGTTGAAGATTCAATCTTTGATTCCACTTCTTCAACTGGTAAAGATTCAGAAACACTCTTTTCAGAATATGATGGAAGCTTGTCTTCATCGTCAACTTCTACCTGTTTCAACTCTTCCGAGGGTGGAGCAGCTTCTTCCAAAACTACAGGCTCAATAGTAGCAGGTTCACCAGATGCTTCTACTGAACCAGTGACTACTTCTTTGCTGGACTCAACATCATGTTCTGGTTCTGGAATATGAGCTTTTACATCTCTGAAAACGCCTTCAGAGCCACCAGAGCCAACAGATGATGCAACGGCAGCACCAGCAGCACCAGCTAAACCAACAGCAGCACCAACAGCAGCACCAACACCAAAGTTTGTAGAAACTCTTTTACTTCTACTAACAGGAGGAGTTGGCTTGTTCTTTTTGGCTTCCTTAACGCTTTCTTCCAATTTCTTAGCTTCATGTTCTTCCTTAAGGTATCTTTCTTCTTGTAATTTGTATTGAGCAGCCAATTCTTTATTTTGAACTTGTTGCGATTGGAATTGAGCCAATAAAGATTTCTTCAGTTCTTCTTGAGTCTTGAATTGAATAGCCAATTGCTTGTGTTGTTCTTCTAAGGACTTATTATGAGTACTTATTTGATTATATTGATTTTCAAGTTCACCAAGAGTGCTCTTTAATTCTTCAGCTTTAACAATAGAAACTTGAACTTGCAGTTTTTGTACATTGTTTTGATTACTAAGTTGTTGAGTTTCTTCGTTCTTAGCTGCAACTTGCTTTTCCAATTCAACAATTTCAGCATTCAAAGTACCCAATTTTTCCTTGGTAGCAGCATTGTTCTTTTGAAGTTCTTCAACTGCCAATTGCTTATCGTTAAGCTCAGTAGAAAGAGCATTGAAACGAGCTTCAGAGATCGAACATTGAGATCTTAATGCTTCAGCTTCTTCACGAGCTGATTCCAAGTTCAGTTCAACAAGTTCAACCAGCTTAACTTCATTTTGATAGGATGATTTCAATTGCTTAAGTTTGCCTTCAATTTCAGTCTTAACTTGAAGAATCTTGGCCAATTCTTGCTCAGCACGTTGCTTCTTATCTTGAAGAGATGTGGTTTGCTCAGTAAGTGATTTAATTTGATTAGAAACATTAGCAATATCAGTAGTGGCTTCAGAAAGCTCCTTAGAAACTTCCGAATCAGCCAATAAATCGTTATTGAAAGTTTGCTGTTGTTGTGGAGCAGACTTTTGGAAAGATTGCTGATATTGAATTCCTTGAGGTTGGAAGTTAGAAGTTGTTGGTTCCAGAGAAATGTTTCTGGTAGCAGACTTCACTGGTGGAGGTGGGACGCTTCTCAAGGCATCGTAATTGATAGTCTTTTCTGGCGATGCCTGGATAGATCCAGAAGCGGCAGGTGGTGCAGAGCTAGCAACAGGAGGAACTGGAGAGGATGCTGAAGGGGAACCAAAGTAGTCTCCAGCAGGAGCAGATACTGGAACAGCAGAAGCAGCACCAGAGATAGCTCTTGTATCGTTTACCACATCCTTGGATTGCTTAGATTCAGCAAAACCATCATTTCCAGTAGAGTCTTTCATGAGTTGTTGGCCAAAAGTCAGAGTTGGCTTGAAACCACCCAAGTTTGCCATAACTCTAGCAGTGGTATTAACGTTCAGAGGCAGAGATGGGACCTCTGGAATGGCTGGAATTGGGCTCTTGGCAACAGCTGGATTCAAATTACCAGTAGTTGAAGTAGCAAGTGGTGTAGTTACAGGAGAAGAGCCAAAAATGTCAACCAAATCATCCAAATTAGACTTTGCCTTCACTGGTGGAGCAGGAGCTGCAACTGGAACCGGAGCTGGAGCTGGAATAGAAGCTGGTGGAACCACAGTTGCTCGGCTAGCCAATGGCAGAGTGACAGCTTGCTGAGCAATTCCGCCTTGACGAACACTTTCAATTAATTCGTCAGGGATGATATTAGGAAGCTGTTCGCCAGCCAACCTCTTGTTAACCAAGAATAAGGCAATGATGAACTCAACCTTGGTGAAAATCCCGGTGTTTTGGATATCAGCCAAATCCCAAACAGCAGCCAAATCTTCTTGCAGAAGTTTCAGCAGCATCAAAACCAGAGCCATTTGATCCGACGAAATGGAACCGGATTTGCTTTTATCCAAGTTATCAAAAACGTGTTCATACTGTTGCTTTAAAGTAGGAGTGATGATCCAAGGGTTAACTGAAGGCAGGTGCTTTACAGTAGCATTGGAAAGTACAGAAGAACTGGAAGCAGCCCTAGGAGTGATATTACTAGGAGGATAGTTTTGGGTCTGATTAACCAGAGCTTGACGCAATGAAGGAGATTGAATGGATCCAGAACCAGTACCTTGGCCGATCAAGCTTTGAATACCAACAGCAGAAGAAGAAGCAGAAGCAGAAGCAGAAGCAGAAGCATCAGAGCCAGAACCACCAACAGATTCCCATAACGAGTCAGGGAGTACAGCAGGCAAAGTGGAAACTTTACCCAGCAAGATGGCATGGATCAAATGCATGGCCAAAACAAAAGGACGGATCCCCAAGTACCCAGAGTTATCCTTATCAACAAGATTCCAAATTTGGCCCAAAGTTTGGTTAGGAAGCTTAGCCTTAAGGAAGATTTCCTTGGCATTGTTGCCTGGAAGCAAACCTTGAGCGGAACCTACAGTTTTAATGAACAATTGAGAGAATTTCTGATAATCAGCAGGAGAAACAGGGCCTACTTCAGATCCCAGAGATTGCAAGAACAGCAGGCTAGTTTGTTGACGGTTAATTGGAGATTCCACCACTGATTGTTGTTGTGGAGTACCAATGCTCAGGTTACGTTGAGTCAAACCAATCCCTACAAACTTAGGCAAGGGGCCAGGAGATTCAGCCAAAGTAGCAGTAGGATGGTTACCAGCCTGGGTTTGACCAATCAAACGCATGGCCAAGCAGAACCCGAATTGGGTAAGGAAACCCAAGTTATTGATATCGGCGATTTGCCAGATTTCACCCAAGATGTTTGGAGGAAGACCGGATTTTTCAAAAGTGTTTCTTGCCTTTTCACCCAGAATGATTCCGGTTCCTTCAGTGTCAAGAGACCTGAAGAGCAGAGAATAAAGCTGCTTTTCGTCAGCCGTAAGGCCCACTTTAAACGTGGGAGCTAATGTTAGTATGGATATCAAGAATAGATATGAAAGAGACTGTTTATGTTAAGAGTGGAACTGGGATATATAGATCATTGGAGTATCGAATGTATAGAAGCATGGAAGTATCGAAAGTATCGAAAGTATCGGAGTAACCAAAACGGTCAGATCTAACGGTAACGGTAACGGTCAGATCTGGACGGCACCAAAGCATAAAAGACACCACTTGAACCTGGCCAAACCCGATTTAAAAGGGCCCATTACAAGCACATTTCCAGCCGGACCAGGTCCCTGAAGTACCCGTAACCTTTAAACACCTACAATCCCAATGTCCCGCCGGTTTTCCGTGACCACTTCCCAAGGCCCCCCCTTGTGGATCTCACTGCCCACTAAATTTAGGTGGATCGGGCCATATCAGGGAACTAGTCAACGAAACGTCGGATTTTCTTGCTTCAAATTCGATCTTCTTGGAGCCTATACCCCGGCACCCATTGCCAGCTCCAAATTGACCACAAACTCCTCATAAATCCCTATACTTACTCTGCGAAAAGCTCATGACCTTATGTTTTACTGAATGTGTTCGGAAGTTCAAGGCAAGATAGGAGGCGAAACCGGGAAGAGTGGCGCCCCGCGGCGGGTGTCCCGCATACAGGAACTGAATAACAGCTACTGAACAGCCACTGGCTTTTCGGTGGTTTATCTGCAGATCACTATCAAACTATCGCTACTATGAACTATCACTGTGTGCACACCATAACATCCGTGCACCACGGAGCAGGCACATCTAAGAGCGTTTGAGTGGAGAATAGGAAACCACAAATTACGCCACAGAAGAGATATTTGGCCGAGAAAACAAATCCAGCGATCTTTGTACCAGGAAATAATACCAATGAAAACAGTTAAAAAGCGAATATCTCATGTTTAGAGCATTTTGTGGTGGGTAATTTATGCTGATATAAATGACCTGCATATAAGAATACGAAGCTGTAAGTAAGTGAAACGCCAGAATATCACTATGTGCACACCAAGCAAGCACTACGTGCCTGTTTGACTTGTTTGGCTTGTTTGGCGTCTCCCACTTGCTCATCCCAGCTCTTCTCTCACATAGAAAATTTCACCTCATCGATCGAAAATTTAAATTTACAACCAAAAAAAACCACTTTTACAACACATCTATCAACAAAATGAACAGAGGTAGAGGTGGCTTTAGAGGCGGCCGTGGAGGCAGAACTGGACCTTCACAATTCCAACAAGGTCCTCCAGACCAAGTCATAGAAATGGGTGCCTTCATGCAAGTGTGTGAAGGTGATGTAGTTTGTCGTTCCATCAACCCAAAGATCCCTTATTTCAATGCTCCAATTTATCTTGAAAATAAGACTCAAGTTGGTAAAGTTGATGAAATCTTGGGTCCATTGAATGAAGTTTTCTTCACTGTAAAACCTTCCGAAGGTGTTCAAGCTGATTCTTTCAAAGAAAATGACAAGTTTTACATTGCTCCTGATAAATTATTACCTTTAGAAAGATTCCTTCCAAAGCCTCCACAAGTCGGACCAAAACCAAAGAGAAAATCTGGTGCTGGTGCTGGTGGTGCTGGTGGCCGTGGTGGTTTCGGTGGTCGTGGTGGCCGTGGTGGTTTCGGCGGTAGAGGCGGTTCCCGTGGTGGCTTCGGTGGAGGTCGTGGTGGATCCCGTGGTGGCTTCGGTGGAGGTCGTGGTGGATCCCGTGGTGGTTTTGGCGGTGCCCGTGGTGGATCCCGTGGTGGATTCGGTGGAGGTCGTGGTGGATCCCGTGGTGGCCGTTTCTAAACAATAAACAAGAAATGACCCCAAAATCAAGAGAAAGAGAAAAATTTCATCAAAGTTTTTGAATAATTTTCACATATTTGTTTTTCATCTTTCAATAATCGAAGGTAATCATCGTCATCATTATTATCATCACTTTTGAAGATACTCATTTAAAGAAAAAGAAAATCATCATGTTTTTAGACAGTTTTTACGTTCTTGCAAAGGCGGAATAAGAATACATAAGATAATAAGCAAAGTGTGTAAGTCATATCTCTATATTTCTATATTTCTTTATTCGATCATATCTCTATATTCTCTATTTGATCTATTTGATTATATTATACATATATACAAGTCTTTTCTTTAGGTCTAGCCTTATTCAGCAAGTGAACAGCTCTGGAATATAGTGGCCCTCACCTCCTTGTACCCGTATCTCTTGGGTAACATCTTCGACAGCACACAGTTGGTGAAGAACACCCGTGGCGCCAATGGGGCGTTCTTGATGTCGGAAGAGTCCATGATCTTCACAAAGTGTCGTTTAATGGCTTCGTTGGACTCTGTCACCAACTTCATGTTGTTACTACGGATGTTAAGACTCTGGCACTTATCCGGGTTAAACTCTATCTTCTTATGGACGTACCTCTTGTAGACTTCATCTAATTTAGTGAAAACCACATCAAAAGAGACCCCGTTGTCAATGAGGTGTTCCACAATCTCCACGTCGTCTTTCTGGAACCCTTTCACCCCGTCAATAAGAATGAAAATGGCTCGTAGGGTCTTCCTGTTCTTAATGTAGTCCATGACGGCCTGCCCATGTTCAAACTCTCCAAACTGTCCATACCCTGGAGTATCCACCACTCTGAGCTTGTTGGCCACATTAAAGGCATTAAGAGACTTGGTATAACCTGCTCTTCGACTGACAAATGCATATTCCGTGGAGACCCCGTTGGTCTTGTTATCCTGTTGGCTCATAAGCAAGGCATTAAGCAACGTAGACTTACCGACATTGGTGTTCCCCAAGAGAAGGATCTCCGGGAGCTGACGAAGCAAATCTGGGTCGATTCCAAACGATGTTTTCGGCAATTCCTGGGGGAACTTGGCTCTGGTGTACGGATCCATGGCTTCAAACTTGGCTATCCGTTCCTGGTTCAACCTCTCGTACTCCACATCAGGGATCTTCTCGTACTTGCTCTGGGACCATTCAAGTTTGACTTTGGTTGTGTTGAAAAGCAACTGGCTCTTGTTTACCACAAGTTTTGAAGGCTTGGGAAAGTCAGGGTCTCTGAACTGATCTGCTAGCTCGTCTGGCGTGATGAGAAGACGACTGGCTGCCCTAGGGAGCTGAGCTGTGGTGGCACCTGCTCCTCCTCCACCTAAAACGGCTGGGTCTTTTTTCTTGGATTTACCAGCTGATGATCCGGGTTTAGTTGTCGACAGGGCCTTTCTGCTTTGTACAAAAAAGTTAGATCGATACTTATAGAGCCTAGGAGTCATACTAGACAGTTTATATCCCGTCAATCCCGCCAAAGCGTGGGTAGAACCAGTTATATTCCTCCTCATGACTCTTCCAATGTATTGCTCTTTTGACTTTTGGAAACGTCAATCAAGGGCAGTGTATCTTGGTGGAAACTTTGTAAAAATTTTTAAATTTAATTCTGGTACTTCTCCTAGACTGTGTGGACCGTATAAGCTGTTTTAAAATCCAAATTTCCTTTGTTCTTGGCCCGATATCAACACCTGTTTTCTTGCTTCAAGCAGTAATTCAAATTTCGTTTTTTATTTTTTAACTTTTTTATTTTCGTTTTTTCGTTTTTCGTTTTTTATTTTTTCGTTTTTTATTTTTTTCAGTTTTAATCTTTTTTAGCCGTTTTTATTTTTGATCTTTTTGATCTTTTTATTTTTTATTTTATTGTATTTTATAATTTTTAGCAGCCTTTTAAGGGGTGACCTTATTGCCAGTGATATCGCCATGATCGACATCAGATATCCCGTGTTGGGAGGTATGTAGCATTGTAGAAGTATGGTACCCGATCGATATGGAATTCCGAAAATTAAAGAACCAGAATCCGTGCTGTTATGGGCCCGAAACCCCACGATTGGGATTACCACTAGTATATCTGGAGTAATAGATCCGATAGAAAGCAGAGATCAATTGGAAAATTTACAACTATCCTGCCTATTTAATTGTTGAACCAGAACCCAAATATCCTAATGGAAGGCTTAAAAATGGTCAAAGGCGGGTGGCCAAAGCAAATGCCCTTTCGGTAGCATCGGTTGTAGTGAAGCCGAATCTTAAAATTAATTTAAATAACCTATACTAACCCAAGTTTTCATATTAAGTTTGATTGCAGCTGGATACCTAGGATTTAGTCTGATCCAATTGGCTAATGATAAGCTTATACATTTTGTGACATTCATGATATTGACAATAGAATTCTACTGGATCTTCGACACTAAACACAAGCTGCTTAGAACCTTGAGACTCATTACTTTTGTAGCATGTACTGTATTGGGATCGGTTGTTCTGGAAGTTCTTCAATCGTATATCAACCCCAAGCGAGTTTTCGATGCCAAGGACATTGGTGCCAATATTGCTGGAAGCTTGACGGGCCTAGGACTCTGCACTGCTTACGATCACCATATCACAAAGCAGCTCAAGGCCAATAGGTACCGTTCGATAAGAGGCGACTTAGAGCCTGGAATTGAAATGGAAAGTAATGAAACCGAGGAATCGTGATGGATTACAGAAGCGTATGAGCCGATTTACAAAATATTAGCTCTAAAAGTTACATAGGGGAAATAAACATCGAATATACAATTCAAAGAAGTATAGCCAAACCAGGAGGGAGTGAAATTTATGTGTTAACCGAGTATTTAATTACCACTTGCTCTCTGATTAAAGTCTTAATATATGTAATTTGATTACTGTATATTGAATGTAACCGTCTAATACATCTTATATCTCTTAGAAGTATCTACTACTGATCGATACATGCTAATCGGCACAGCTACACGTTTATGCTTTATCTCATCCCAATGATTTCCGTCCTCTATCTATCCTAATTGCTTCACTTCATACAACATGCATCATACATCATACAAGATGTATCAATTACCACTTATCATATACTACATATAACTCTCAGGTATACTACAACAGGCAATAATTAGACAATATACATCACATTTCGTATATCACATGTTAGACGAGAACCGCAGCGTATATACTACCGTCAACCTATCATTAGCCGTCTATCACCTTACCTATACAATACCTATATCTATTCTACCTATATATCATACTATTGCTATTTTATCCATGGTACCCACCTACTACTCCACCGTAAATTATTTTCGTCCCGCTGCTCCACTAATTGCTTAACCCACTCTGGGTTGCTCTTTCACACCGATTCTCTCTAAATCAAACTTTATTCCCCTTTATTCCCCTTTATTTTCTCTGGTTGTTCCTTATAATTCCTTCTTTATTATTATTTTATTATTTTATTTATTTTCCCACTACTAATCGTTTATTATTTTGCTACTAATTATTATTATTATTATTTTGCTACTACTTATTTCTTGTTTACCACTAATTATTTTATTATTTTTATTTTATTATTTATTTATTTTTATTTATTTTATTTTCGCTTCACAAACACAAACCTCACGGCCACTTTTACAGCCCGTTTACAGCCAGTTTACACCAGTTTAAAGCTAGTTCCTGCCAGTGCCATTTGTTCTACGTATCACCTGGAATGCCCATCCTGAACGAGAACACCCAGAGCCGCCCGGCACACGAACCTACCATCAAAGTAGACCCAGTACTGTCGGAAGAAACCACTATGGGAAAGCATCCCCACGGGCCAACTAATACTGAAGATAACCCTACACATGAGACCAATGATCTCTCTTTAGATCCTTCTTATACTCCTAAAGAACCAACAGAGCAACAGGGTGTCATAGAAAGTGCCATTGAAACCATTTCCGGTGCCATTGGCAGTGCCATTGGTGTTGGTGTTGCAAGCAACAGTACAGTACCCGCTGGTGATACTCCTAAGGATCCTATGGAGCCAGAGTCTAAGGGGCCAGAGCCCAAGGAGCTTACTTCTGAACTGGAGCCTAATAACAACGGTACCACCGAGAACGGCGACCCCACTGATCCATCGAATCCAGAAACCAAGTCCAAGGCATCCAAGTCTAAAGCCAAGGCAACCAAGAAGGGTAATTCCTACATGTCATACTTCAACTCCTCCAAGCCAAAGGCTAAACAAACCAAAACCAGAACTAAATCCAAATCTAAGGAGTCAGATTCAAATACACAGGCTTTCCGTAAGTCTGTAGCAAGTAAAAGCAACGATGACGATGACGACGGTGCTCCTGTCATAGGCAACTCTTGGAACCCCTTGAGCTGGTACCATGCCGATAAGCAAGAAAAGAGATATCTGTCGAACGACGAAATGGATGTAGACAACAACGAAGCAGAAGAAGCAGAAGAAGAAGAAGAAGAAGAAGATAGTAACTTGGCTGCTGCTGATGATAACGAACCAAACGTAAACGCCGAAATAGGCACTGTAGAAGACGAATTATCTCCTTTGAACTCCCAGGAGTACCAATTGGCACCCCCGCTGGCCCTTGAAGGTGAAAATTTGGATAATAATAATGATAATCATATCGAGAGCGTCACATCGGAAAAGCCTGCCAATGAAAAATACGACTTGTTTGGAATATTCGATAAGTACAAGAAGGCAAGAGACCTGTTCGATAAACAACCCACTGATAAAGATAAGCATTCCCTTAAACTGGACAAAATCGATAAAGCATCCCATTCAGAAAAGCTGGATTTAGAAAATAAACATGATAAGACCAGTAGACTCGCTAGAGCTAAATTTACAAGAGCCGGTAGTGTTCAAAAATTAAGGAAATTCTTGCAACCGGTGAAGCATACCCGTAAGCCAAGTGAAACCAATATCATGGAAGTAAATGAAGATTTGGAAAGCGATATCGATCAAGAGCATTTACAACGTACTAGAATCCGTACTGAAAAGATCATTAATCAATTGGTTACCGGTTCTCCAGTGGTCAATATTTTAGCTTCTTGTTTTATAAAAGATGATCATGGATTTGGAAGGGTGCCACTTTTGTTGCTGCTTTTGGGATTTACCGTAGTAGATATTCTGAATAACGTAAACACCAGGAATAGGCTTTTCAGAATCGATTTGGAATATGGAGTTGGCCGTGAACGAATGCGTTGGTCAGTCAATAGAAATTCAAAGGACCTCCTTTACCTTCATTCCAGACTTAAATTAGACTATTGGAGAAGTGAAGTCAATCTTCTTAGGAAACAAAAGTCTGATAATAAAGATGGTATAAACTCTAATTTTCCCAAGTACCCTGTTCCTCCTAGAATGCAAAGAACTCGTCGTTCAGATCGTGAACGGTTAACTAATACAGTAACCTCTAATAATGATGTGGCTTCAATAGCATCTTCTCATACTTTCCGTAATCATATCCTGAGAATTAGACTGAGACTTTCTTCTGTATCTCTGAATGAAGTTTTAGGTAATCAAGAATATCTTATCAGATTGAAGAAAAACCAAGAATACACCACAGAAGTGGAAAATTATCTTATCGATCTTATAGTTAGCGTGGCACCTGTTATCTTCAGTAATAGGATCTTTCAATTCTTTGAACTTTCCCCAATCCTGTCACTTTTAAGTTATGAAAAGAACTGGGTAGGTAAACAGGGAACCATCCACGTAGGTGGTACCACAAAGAGACAAGGATGGAGAGTTGGCCATTTCAGAGCAAACGATGTCAAGGGAATGATCGATAGAAGACAAGAAAAATGGCTTCTTGTGCGTGGAAGTTATGTCATGTACGTATCTAACATTAATCTGACCACTCCTTTAGAAGTATTCATGGTTGACCCATACTTCGAAATCAAATGCAAACATAGAGATCATGATCCATCCTTAGGTCCTGGTCAAATAAACGGTTCAATTCGAAATGAAGCAGAGGCAGCAGAGGATGATCTGGACGATGAAGGTCTTGATGGCTCAATAAACGAAAATTTAAACCCAGAAATTCGTGCTAATTTTGACGATAAATTAACTCAAACTTCTGCTACTGTCTTCAAATATTTGAAGATTACTTTGCAAAATAATGAAAGACAGCTTGTACTTATTCCTAAGCTGAAAAAAGAACAAAGATTATGGTTGAAGTCCTTGGAAGCAATGAAAGAACAGCTGATTTACTCACAACCTAATAGATTTGGTTCATTTGCTCCTGTTCGTAAAAACTGCTATGCACAATGGATTGTGGATGGTAGAGATCATTTCTGGGCCGTTTCTTCAGCGTTAGAGATGGCTACTGATGTGATTTTTATCCATGATTGGTGGTTATCTCCTGAACTTTATCTTCGGAGACCTGCAAATGGTAACCAGCAATGGCGTTTGGATCGTGTATTGAAGAGGAAAGCTCAGCAAGGTGTCAAAATCTTTGTCATTGTCTACCGTAATGTCGGAACTACTGTGGCTACTGATTCTCTTTATACCAAGCATCTGATTCTTCTGTTAAACGAAGAAAATATTCATGTCATCAGACTGCCTAACCAACTTCTTCAAAATACCTTTTTCTGGGCACATCATGAAAAACTCTGTATTATTGACTATAAGGTGGCATTTGTCGGTGGTATTGACCTTTGTTATGGTCGTTATGATACCCCAGATCATGTTTTGGCAGATGATTCAAAGCATGCCTTTGGCCCTCCGAATACTGATACCGTCGATCAAATCTTTGTAGGTAAAGACTACCTGAACCCCAGAGTTAAGGATTTCTATGGCTTAGAAAGACCTTACGATGAAATGTATGATAGAGAAAATGTCCCAAGAATGCCTTGGCATGATGTACATATGGTCACATCTGGACATGCAGCAGTTGATTTAGCTCGTCACTTTGTTCAAAGATGGAACTACTTACTTCGTCAGAAACGTCCTCTGAGACCCACTCCTCTTCTTACTCCTCCTCCAGATTTAACTGAAGAAGAAGTGGAAGCAATGGGTCTAGGTGGTACTTGTGAAGTGCAAATTCTTCGACTGCTGGGATCATGGCTGTTAGGTCTTCAAGAGCATGAACAAAGTATCCAAAATGCATACCTTAAGCTTATTGAAACCCTGGAGCACTTTGTTTACATAGAAAACCAATTTTTCGTAACCCTGTGTGTCATTGATGGGGTTGAAATTAAAAATAGAATTGGTGATGCCCTTGTTGATAGAATCATTAGAGCTCATCAAGAAGGTACACAATGGAGAGCTATGATTGTTATTCCACTCATGCCTGGTTTTGAATCACAAGTTGACGAACCTGATGGGCTGTCGGTACGTGTGATTATGCAATGTCAATATCTGTCTATCCTGAGAGGTGCAACTTCTATATTTGCAAAGCTTACTAAGTATGGTATTGAACCTGATGACTATATTCAATTCTTTTCTCTTCGTAAATGGGATGTAATTGGTAAAAACAGAACCTTGGTAACTGAACAATTATATATTCATGCCAAGACTATGATTGCTGATGACAGAGCCGCCATTATTGGTAGTGCCAACATCAACGAAAGACTGATGAGAGGTATTCGTGACCTGGAGGTTGCAGCAGTAGTTCGTGATTCAGATACAATTGAAACTACCATGAACGGAAAACCATATTTAGCAGGTAAATTCCCTCACACACTCCGAATGAGACTCATGAGAGAACATTTGGGAGTAGATGTTGATGTTCTCGAAATGTTGGAACGTAGATTCCGTACTATTGAAACATTTGCTAGTTCCCCAGATGGGTTGAAATATGCAACTCGGACATTTTCTAGGAAGGAAGATGCTATAGTGAGTGCTATGATTGAGTTGGCCAAACTTGAAGTATTGGGAACTGAAACTGATTCAACTGTAGCAGGATTGCAAAGTGAAAATTATGATGAAGATGACTCGTTCCCACCGTTACCACTTCCAGTATCTTTCAATAACAGAACAGGTTCTTATGAAGCAAACAAGGGGATCAGGGATAAGAAGAAACATTCGTATGATCCAAGAGTGCAACAGAATACCGACCATAAAGATGATGTTGATGGATTTGGCCGTGATGGTTGGAAGAAGACTTATTCAACTAAAGCTAGAATCAATTCAGTGAAAATCATGCGTGATTTATCAATTAAATATATGAAAGAAACCCCAGGTCAAGTATTCTTACCTAATAGACATGAAGTTGAAGAATATTTAGAAGAAGATGCACCTGAAGAGTCGGAAGAAGCTGTTGTTCTGAAAAATAAAGAAAGATTGTTGCTTTTGAAGAAAATCTCATATGTTCAACGTACTGCTGCAGTTATTCAACTGCAAAAGGAAGCTGAAATTAAGCGTAGAGTAGCAGCAGGAATGTCCAAGAATGTTCAATTGAAGAATAACTTTATTGATGATATGGCGGTACAAGAGGATACCTCTGATAATGCAGGAAGTAGTGGTCCAGAAGGAATAAATACCACCACCGAAAAAAATGAGGACATAGCTATTGTTCTGTTGGATGAACAAGGTGTGGTTGATTTGATGGATCTGATAAACTCCAAGGAAATAGAATCATTTACAAAATTTGTTGACCCATTTTCATTTGAAGATCCATTAGATCCAGCATTCTACGAAGATTTATGGTTTGAACATGCTCGTAGAAATACTGAAATCTTTAGATTGATTTTCCATTGTCAACCAGATGATCTTGTAGGAACTTGGAAAGAATACAAGAGATATCTGAGACTTCATCTTGCATTTATGTTGGCTCAAAAGCAAGAAGCCAAATTTAGAAGAAGAACTGTTCAAGTTCAGTCTTCTGGAGGTTCATCTGATGCTGATTCTAGTTACGATTTGGATGGAGCCGAAGTTGGTGCCCCACAAAACGTTAAAGGATCCAATTTAGAAGATGAAGTGAATGGCTTGTTGGGACACACACCAGATTCGAGGAAATTGAATTTAGAAGAAAGAGAAAAGAATAAGAAGAAAAAGAATAAATTTAAATTGAATGGAGCTGGAAGCAAATTACGACACCCAGTGAAGTCGATTAAGTCGATTGAAGAAGTAGATGAAGAAGACTTCGATGAAGTCCATGGTCATAACAATGAAGGAGATGGTTACAGCAGAAAGCATAACAAGCCAAAATCAAAGTCGAAGTCGAAGTCCAAATCAAAGACACCAGGATTGGAAGAAATGGAATCTGACCTGGAAGCAATGGAAAGCGGCTACGAAGATGACCTTGAAGATAACTACTTATATGATGACAATTTTGAAGATGCTGAAGAAGAAGAAGATGATGATGATGAAAATGGTGGAGAAGCTTCAGAAACTTCTTATTCGAATGGGAACCGAACCAATCTGGATGATTATTCACCATCCAGTGGATACCATAAGCATGAAGGCTCAGGGGAAAGAAGTCACACCAAGAGACGAAGAAGAAAGAGATTTGGAACATTTTCAGGCAGAAGAAGAATCCTTTCCGATGAAAAAGTCTATGATCGAGAAACCAGTGAACGTATTCTTGGTGAAATCGTGGGTCATTTGGTGTTCTTCCCAGTGGATTGGCTTATGACTGCATTAGAAGGAGGAAACTGGTTCTTCAATACCGACAGATTGCCACCAATTGAAATTTACGATTAGAAAAAAATAAAACCGCCCAAATATAGAGATATATAGAAATCCAAACCAATGTCAATATCTACTAACTACTCGATAATTAATATATAATTAATATATAATTAATATTATAATACTTATACCCTATCCACCCATGCTTATAAATTTCTCCCACTTCGCAGACGTTCACTTATGCTGCGCCACGATAACGTCCCACTTAAGCCATCTATAAAGACACGCTTTTTTAAATAACAAGCAGAAAATTACAAAGTGCTGTAAAAACACCTGGAAACAACACCATGATCTTAGCGTTATTATCGGTGTTTGGGTTAGTTTTCGGGTTCATATTTCTAGTACTTAGTATTGCTTCGGGATTGTACTATGTTTCCGAATTAGTAGAGGAACATTCGGAGCCCACAAAGAGGTTTTTAACTCGAATCATTTATGCCATTATGACCACCTTGGTTTTGCTTGCTATCTTTGATAAGTTTAGTTGGAAGCTTACATTTTTACTGATAACCCTGCAATGGGTATATTTACAGAACCTTAAACAGTTCCCATACGTTCAATTCACGCTGCCAGTGTTTTTGGGGTCTTGTGCTCTTGTTTTCGTCAACCATTTCTTATGGTTCAATCATTTCCATAACCCATATATCCCACCAATTGAAGTCCGGTTAAGACATGACTATGAACCTCCTTATATCCCTCTGTTTGTAGAGATATGTCTGTTCTTTGGGATATGCATTTGGTTTGTTCCGTTTGCCCTATTTGTCAGTTTAAGTGCCCATGATAACTTACTCCCACAGCATATGGAAAACGTCAATGTAAAAGATAAGAAGAAGACCAATGGGTTGGCTAAAGTTGTAGTTGCCAAAGTCAGAGACTATATCTACGCTGCTGCTCGTCTGGTGGGCTGGGAATTGGATCCACATCGTGATCGAATCGTCTAAAAATGAACAAAAACGAATGAAAAATATGAACAACAATGTATACTTACTTGATTATAGATGATACAATCGACTTAAATAGACCTATTTACCGTTTACAGGCACAAATTAAAAGAATATTAAAAGGTTATAAGGTTATTATGTACAATGCTAAATATAATCATAAACTCGTTTCGGGTCAATTGTAGAGCTATAGGAACTATATACTATTATCGTTATCATGATCATCATCATTTGGATGAAGATAAGAAATCCTTCAATGGTGGACCGAAGTGGTCTACCAGAAGCAAGAACGTGTCATGGCCAAAGTTGGAGACTTCATGACCCAATTCAAAGTAACGGATGTCTCCTCCTTTGTCTGCCTCCTTCAAGACGTCTGCTATTTCTCGTTGCTGCCACACGGGGAACAAGATATCTGACTCTACTCCGACCACCATGATGTCCTTGTGGGCTATTTTCTCCATTCCCTTCTTGAGGTCTATCAACCCTTCCTCTTGGGTCAAGATATGAGTTTCTGGTTTCTCTTGGTATGACGTTTCCGGTAACACCAGGGAAGAAGGAGAAGAAGGAGATTCTCCATTCTTTGTTTGTCTTCGAAGTCTAGCGCTTTCACGGTTCTGGAATCCCAAGTCAAACAAATCCATTGCCTTCAGAACGTATAACCACGAGTTGGCGTCGTATTCAAGACAGAACTTTTCTCCGGCGTGATCCAAGTAGGTTTCCACCAAGAAATCAGGACACAACGCAGGAGGTTTCAGAGAATCGGCTCTGTTCCGACCAAACCGATATTCCCATTCGGGCCCACTTCTATAAGTGACAGTAGCGATCTCTCTGGCAAGTTTCATCCCAAAATGTGGTGGAACCAGTCCATAGTAGTAGCCTCTTTTCCAATTAGGATCCAGCATAAGCACTTGACGTTGACAGTGACGTAAAGCAATAGAGTAAGGATGGGACCTGGCACAACCAGAGATACTGATGATCTTGGAAACCTCGTCGGGGAACTCCCAGGCATACGCCAACGATTGCATCCCTCCCATGGAGGCTCCTACACTGGCATGGAGTACACTGATCCCCATCAGCTTTATAAGCTCTCTTTGAGCTCTAACCATATCGTTAATGGTCAAAATCGGGAATCTGGTAGCATAAGGTTTCTGGTCAGCAGGGTCTAACAGTGAAGGCCCTGTACTACCATAGCAACCCCCCAAGACATTGGTACAAATCACAAAATACTTATCGGTATCGATATACTGGCCAGGACCAATGAAGTTTTCCCACCAGCCCGGCTTGGAATTCTTGGGCTGTGACCTGGCATGTGACAGGGCAGAGAGACCCGTATGGATAAGGATAGCATTGCTTTTATCTTCGTTCAACGACCCCCAAGTCTCGTAGGCTATTTCGTATTCTGGTAACACTCCTCCCCAGTCCAAAGAGATGGGATTGTTTGATCGATACACTTCAAAGCCAGTTTGAACGTACGAATACGAAGGTTCCGGTCCACTTTCCATGGTGTTCGACATCGTAGAGGAACTTTCCAGGGTCAGGGCCAGCGAACAACTCAAAATGGCATTCTTCTTATCCATTCTATCCAAGCATGGGAACGCCATGGGTGGATTTGAAGACCCTTTATCTTGGTCCCCCGGGGCAGCCCCAATTTTACTGTTCCCAACGGTTGAAGCAAACTTCCAGACCTCCCCTGGTCTCAGGTGCATCCTGGCAACATGTTTAGCCCAACCTACGGCACTGACAACCTTTCTTTTGTTGTACATTGGTGACCTTCTTTTGCCGTTGCAAATTCCACTTTTCCAAATTTCTGCTTTCATTTAAAAATAAGCAGCATTTTGGTCACGTGCGCTTCCATAATCAAGCGATCGATTAGAGTTAGACAGAAATTACTAAGCAACTGATAATGTTGGAGCGCTTGACTTATAGGTTGATATAGGTAGGCGTGAATCTATTATACAATACTTGCGGTTTAGATATGGTACATATCTTCTAAAATATGTTGGCTGTTTGGTCTCTTCATCTATCTCTGGTGTCTCTATCTCTGTTGTTTCTTTCTTTCCATCTGATCTGCCGCTTCCCCATATTTTATCACGTGACTAGATACGACCAGGATGCAAAAAATGAACTGAAGAATCCAAAATTGAAATCGAAACAAAGTAGGAGGTATCAGGGGAAACCTTTTTACCTGTTACTAGCATTCTTCTTCTGTTCTATATATGGTAGGCATATTAAGCGGGTTGAATGTCCCACTTTTCAGGGCCCACCGTATGGTCTGGGCATTGGCAGGGACCCTATTTTGTATAGTCTTTTCTGGGTCTTTTCTCCAGCAATGGGTAGGTAAATATCATTATTTGATTGATCACAGTAGAATAGAACAATTGATAAATACGTTATTTATTAAATGGGGATTCCCATTTTTTACTTTATCGTACTTTTTGGTCAACAGACGATCGAGCCAGGCAAAGTCGTTGCTGGCGTTATATTTAATAGATGTAGTTGTGTCCATAGCGTTTAATATTTGGTTCTTTGGTGATCTGATATACAAACGTTGGGATGCTCGACAAGGAGGTCATTGTACCACTTTTGGACCTAATAATAAATGCATTGAATGGTTATCTTCATTTGATGCCTCGGGTCATGTATTTGCAGTTGTCTCTATGGGGTTACTGTTGATGATTACTGTGGAAGATAAGATCCACCATTTACTTTCAGAGGACTCGCCTATACTTGGAGATAGCGGTCTGGGTTACGGTTACAGTGATGATGTTACTATTACTGGAATTTGGAGAGATATGAGAAGCTTGATACGTCTCACTGGAGCCGTTCAAGCAAAGAGATTCAGTGAATGGGGACCTTTAGCTTATTGTGGTATACTATTTTTCTTCTGGATACTGATGATGGTAATTACTAGCATTTTTTACCATACATTTGCAGAGAAGATGGTTGGGCTTGTTTGCGGGGCAATGGTGCCACTTACATGGGCGATTTATTATGGAGAACGAAAGTAAACGTGGAGAAATAAAAGAAAATAGACATAAGAAAATCGCCATTTAGGCGTGATATATAAATTACTGCTGTAAACTACTGAATCAAGTGGTACAGCCGTACCAGATTTCATATTTCAGCTTATCAGTTATCAGTATTAGTTATCAGTATCGATTATCAATATCGGTTAAGATGTGATGTTGATGCTGATAATGATTTGTGTTTCACGCTATCCGTCTCTGCTTCGTCTACTTTATGAAAACACAGACACATTTCAGCCTGCTCTATAATTAGCATACACTAAAAATAGCATATACCCATCAACATAATCAATATAGACAAATATAAATATAAATATGTAAGCATAATAATACAGTGTAGTGGTATGTAATAGGTAGCTACATGTTACAGGCTTCGGTAGGTTCTAGAAAACATGCTAGAATCAGCGACACAAATTAATAAGCACAAATTAAGCATTGTAAGAAATTAAACACTGTACATGATGGATCCAAGTACAATACGACAATACGAGACAAAGAATAATGTAACATTCAAACGATTTCAAGTATCAGCACAAGAACTAATGTGAGCTACATTTTACATTAGACAGTATTATGATAATAGGGTAATAGTAGGGTGAGAGTAGTGTGATAGCAGTCTAGAATAACAATAGAATGGCAGTGGTAGGTGATTCTCTCGAGGTCTCCAACGGGTCTTTATCGCAGAGTCACTACATAGTGTGCCCATTAGTGCTAGCATGCAAAGAGCGACCGCCAAGAGTATGCGAATTAGCACTGAGATTCACTACGAAAAAAAAGAGCATAAAAAGGATCATAAAATGGAGCATAAAAAAGAGCATAAAAAAGAGCATAAAAAGGAGCATGCAAAAGCGTGTATCAATATTCCATGCAATTCCATCTAGTTCCATGTTCAGTTCCACTCTCTATTCCATTTTCTATTTTCTATTCCATCATCTGTCCCATTTATTATACTATTTTCTGTTAATACGTCACGCCAATGGCTCTGCCTGAAATTCTTACCAGCCGCTCGCCATCATATCTGAGCTAATTGTGCTGTTTCACCCCCCCTCCTTCTCGCCTAGGCGTATTTACCTCTTTTGCGCAGTTTGCGCTCTTTTCGCTCTCTGCATCCTGCAAATATTTTCCTCTGATCTTACAGATAAGATAAATAGGAATTGGCAGCCACTTTTTGCTGCTGTTTGTCATCGTATTTACAGATCAAGTTATCTCTATCTATAGACATTAACATATACATTTATATTCATCTATAGACTATATATCGATATTGTTTATCTATACATCATAGACTAAATATACATATCTATTTATATTGACATACTTATATAGACATCTATAGATATACATCTATTGATACTTATATAGTCTCTTATCAGGTCGGACTCTTACTACTACCACAATGGACACTTTGATCGTCCGTTTGGGAAACATCCATTGTGATGATTGCAGATCAACTATTGCAAACACTTTGAAACAGTTTGGTATCAGACACATCGAGTCAGATCTGTCATCCAAGGACCTGTCGTCTGAAGACTCCACTCATCCAGATAACTCTTTTCAAATTCTTGATAAAGATGTCTATATTTACACCCCTGAATTAGACCCTAAATACTTGGTTCGTGCTATCTCAAAGACTGGATTTAAAGTACTTTCTTGGGATTATAACGGCGTTGAAAATACCGATAGCCATGATATCTTCCTGAGTATTTGGCTGTGGTTATTGAAAGTTCAAGACTCTAAAAGAACCAAAAATCATTTAAAACATTGCTCTTATTGTCAAAAGGAAAAGCAATCCAAATCTGACACTAGTAAAGAACTCTCTAAATCCGATTCTGATTCTGATGATACCGTGATCGGTGTCTCTGATAAGTCAGTTTCTGAATATAGAGTGGTATTTTCCATTGAAGGTATGACTTGTGCTAGTTGTGTTGGTTCAGTGGAAAATGTCATTAAAGGGGTATTGGATGCTTCAAATACTCCTTCCGATAGTTTCTCTGTAAGTTTACTTCTGCATTCAGCGGTGGTAATTCTACCAAATAAACAACTTATCAACTCTATCACTGATGCTGTCCTGGATGCTGGGTTTGATTGTAAAGTTATCGAAGCTTTACCAGTTGAAAGATCCATTAATACTAAAGTTACTGCTATCTTGGGAGGTATAACTTGTGCTGCTTGTGCTAGTTCTATCCATGACGCTGTCACTCAGCTCCCATTTATCCTTGATTGTGGTATTAATGTGGTCCTGAAAACTGGGGTCTTTGTTATGGAAAGTGGTGATGATAACCTTGCTAAATTAAAGGAAACTGTAGAAGATTGTGGGTTTGATTTCGATCTTGTCTCTAAAGAAGATATCAACTATGCTCTGAAAAAGAGCCAGTCTCGTACTATTAATGTATCTGTTGAAGGGATGTTTTGTGGTCATTGTCCTGATTTGATTTCCCAATATTTGGCTTCTTTTGGTAAAGCTGTTGTGGTGGTTGATCCTATCACTTTGGATCACCCATTTATTGAGTTTACTTATTTGCCCAACCCCGAAGAAGACATTACCGTTAGAAGATTTATTCACGATTTAAATCATTTGATGGCCACTGACGATGATGGCTATAAAATTTCTGAAGAAAAAGGCCCATTTAATGCTAAACTTGTTGAAAAGGTTTCTATGGATGAACACCTAAGAAAGCTTTCTCAGAGAGAAGTATGGAAAATTGCTCGTAGACTTATCCTTGCTACGGCGTTTGCCATTCCTACTTTCATTTTCGGTATTGTAGCTATGTCTTTACTTCCAAAACACAACTCTTTCCGTCGTTGGGTAGAAGAACCTCTTTGGGTTGGTAGTGTTTCAAGGAACACTTGGATTCTTCTCATCTTGAGTACTCCAGTTTATTTCTTTGCTGCTGATATTTTCCACGTTAAGGCTTTCAAAGAAGTTCGGTCACTTTGGTTTGGTAAAAACGTTTCTTGGAAAAGAAGATTTTTCAAGTTTGGCCTGATGAATTTATTGATGAGTTTAGGTACAAGTGTCTCTTATTTCGCTAGTATTGTATTGTTGATTTTGGCTGCTAGACAGAAACCTACTATGCCTGATATGGGTATTAATACTACTTATTTTGACCTGGTCGTTTTCCTTTCATTTTTTTTACTTATTGGTAGACTCTTGGAAAGTTTCCTGAAAAACAAAACTGCTGATGCAATTGCTGATCTTTCTAAGCTTAAGAAAACTGAAGCTACCCTTGCTGATGGTGAAGTTATTGAACTTAAATTTCTTGAAGCTGGTGATCTTATTAGTGTTGTTACTGGCGATTCTCCTCCTGTTGATTGTACTATAGTTGAAGGTACATCTGAATTTGATGAACTGGCGCTTACTGGTGAATCTAAACCTGTGAAGCATGTTCCTGGCCATCAAATTTTCCTGGGTACTGTTAATGTTGGTTCTACTTCCATTCTTGCTAAAGTTAGTAATTTGGATGGAGATTCCTTGATTGATCAAATCGTCAACACAGTTAGAGATGGTCAATTGAGAAAGGCACCTATTGCTCGAACTGCAGATCAATTAACTGGTTATTTTGTTCCAATCATTGTATTTTTAGCTATCCTTACTTGGATTATTTGGTTGGCTTTAGGTTATAGTGGCTCTCTTCCTGAACACTATATGGATATTCAAATTGGTGGTTGGGCTGTTTGGTCTTTGGAATTCTGTATTGCTGTCTTTGTTATTGCTTGCCCTTGTGGTATTGGTTTGGCTGCTCCAACTGCTTTATTTGTTGGCTCTGGTTTGGCTGCCAAGAACGGTATTTTACCAAAAGGAGGTGGTGTTGCCTTCCAAGACGGTGCCAATACTTCAGTCGTATGCTTTGATAAAACTGGTACATTAACTTATGGTGAATTGAAGGTTACTGATTATGCATTCAATAAATCTGGCACTAAAGATGTTGACACTTTAGTTAACGTTGCACTTCAGGCAACCAGAGATTTAGAAATTCTGCTGAAGCACCCTCTTGCTGATGCAGTTCGTTTATTCCTTAAGAATTCTGCTATTCCTAAATACAACGTAAGCATTCAGCAAAATAAAATCCCTCGAGTGACGACTGTACCTGGTAAAGGTGTCATTGGAGAATTTATTTTAGATGAAGATTGGATGGGGAACCCTAAACATGCCATCTTAGGTAATGAAAAGCTTTTAAACGATTATGAAGTTGAAATCACACCTAGCCAGGCAAAATTGTTTGATACTTGGAAAAGAGAAAGAAAGTCACTTGTATTAGTTGCCATTAGAGCTCCTCTGTTATTTGGAGATGAAAAGCATCATTTAGTTCTTGCCTTAGCATGCAGAGATCAAATTCGTGCCGAGACCAAGAGTGTGCTTGAATGGCTCAAGAAGGCTGGAATTGAATGTTGGATGATTACTGGTGATAATTCATTAACTGCTAGTGCAATTGGTGCTGAGATTGGTATTGAACCAGATCATATCGTTAGTGAAGTTCTTCCTGATCAAAAACTGGCCCAAGTGGAAAAAATTCAAGCTGCTACAGCAAAAGGTACTGTTGCTATGATTGGTGATGGTATTAATGATGCTCCTGCCATGGCAGCAGCAGATGTTGGTATTGCTTTACTGTCAGGTGCTGATATTGCCGTGAATCTGAGTGACTTTATTATTTTGAATAAGGATCAACCACTTACTACCCTTGTAACTTTATTGGATTTACTGAAAGTCGTTTTCCGTAGAGTTAAATTTAATTTTGGTTGGAGTTTGGTATACAATTGTATTGGTGTGCCAGTTGCTGCTGGGGTGATCTATCCTTACAATAATTCAAGATTAAGTCCTGTTTGGGCCAGTGCAGCTATGGCATTGCTGAGTATTTCTGTGGTGACCAGTAGTTTGTTATTAAGATTACATCGTCCAAAAGTGTTGAAATTGGAAGAAAAGAATGAAGATAGTATGGAATCCCACGAAGCTGAAATGTGATGATTCGTCAGAGAAACAATTATATAAACTTTTTTGGAATATTTCTTTTCTATGAAAATTACTTTTACTCTTACTTATAGATAACATGTAGAAATTAGTAAATATCATATCATTAATATTATATTTTTGATCACTCGTGCATTATAACTTCATTAACTACATCTCGTATACTCATTTCAAACGGTCATTTTACCGACTGCTTCACCCAATTCGAAAACGCCTCTATCAAAGCGTACAATCATTATTGTAACATTATCAGTCGTCAGAAGATCCATGGCTAATTGACAAAGCTTCTTGGCAGCCTGTGATACAGTTTTTTGGTTTTGTAATGCTTGATGTACTACCTGAACTGCCTTTGTATCCAGAACCACATCCCAGAGCCCGTCACATGCCAAAATCATAAATTCATCTTCCTCACTTAATTCTGTTGCCGTGGTATACGGATGACCAATCACCAAATCCTTCATATATGAATCACCCAATGATCTAGTGACTGCAAGTACCCCATTAACTCTATTCTTTATTATGAGTCCACCAGTATTGTGGATTCTGTTGATTTCATTGATATCAGTAGCCTTATGGTCATACAGAAGTCGATATGGTTTACCCAGCCGCAGTAATAAGATCCTCAGGTCTCCTACGTTCAGAGTGTAGAGCATTCGTTTGTGTTTAGCAGTGGGGATAAAGTCGTATTTCTTGCCGCTGGTCAGAGTCAGAGTCAGATTCTTACTCTGTTGGCTCTGTGTACTTGATTCTGGAGATTTATCTGAAGCTTTTTCTTTAGATTTATCTTCAGATGCAGAGGTTTTAGAAGAAGGGGATGACGAAGATAAAGTTGACGACAAAGCAGAAGCAGCTGACGATCCATTATTAGAAGCTGCTACCTTCTGGCTTTCTTCTTCTGCCTCAGTCTCCTGGTTCAGAGACTCGTTGACTTTGTTCTCCACATTTTTGGACTCAGTAGTGGCCCCAGTGATCTCTTCTACATCTACATCTTCTACACCTTCATCTACTTCGTCTTCGTCTTCTCCGACCCACCTGAGGACAGCTACAGCAGCGGTACAACCAGAGTTGCCAGCATTTTCCTTCAGAATCAATTCATCTGCCTTGGTGAATGCATTACACAAACATTCTCTCATATCAACGTCCTTGACCGCCAGCTTTTCGTCTAAGATCTCCTTTTCCAACAAGGTGTGTAAATTATTACCACACCATCTGGCAGATTTCTTGCCAGCATGGCCATCAAATATAGCAAAATACCCCCAATCAAGTTGTTCAGCAAAATTGGCTACGTAAGTGTGAACGTCTTCCATGGTGGCTCGATAAGTGATATTTTTATTTTCAGCTACTCCAACTGTAAACAGTAGGCCATAGAATGGATCCTTTGATTCATCCAGAATAGAACTAGAATCGGTCTTGTCTGACTGATTTTTATCGGCTTGAACCCTCATATTTCTGGTATTCAAATTTTGTTATTTAGGTACCCCCTAGATTTCACCTACAAATTCTGCAGTTGTGCAAAAAGATATCAATTACAATTGACAACTCAACCTGGTATTTATGAGCTGGATGGTTTTATGTTTTAGTTTTAGTTTTATTTTTTATTCTTTTATTTTTAATATTTTTATATATTTTTTATTTTTTGATCTCTATTTTAATGGGGCTTGTATGGTAGTTTTTTTGTGCACACGAGGCCTGGAGGCTAAAGTGGGAGACTGCAGGGCATGCAAGGGGACGAGAGTGTGGAGACTATTTATAGATGGGCTGAAGCTGAAGCTGAATGGCTATGAGTGGCTACTATATGGGTGCTGTTCTGACTTAAAGATGGCTACTAATCTCTGAATGGCTACAGGCTACTATACACCTGGCATCTGATTGCTATACAACTGGTTAATTTATAGCTGGCTACTATTCCTGGCTTTCTGGTATGTATGTGTATCTGTTCTATTTGTATATCAAGATATCTATTGTATATTTTGCAAATACGACGTATGATATTTATATGAAATATGTATGGTCTACGATATTTCTCTGACATTGGGTATCACAGATCGTAGTATTATACCCAGTTTCGCTCACCTTTTGCCTTTACATTTTATCACTTTTTCCGTTGCCTATCACATTTTACTTCATTGGTACCTTTTAATACCTCCTTTTGCTGCCCTTCATGGGCTTTAGTTCTACCTCGCTACCTGCCTACCACATTCTACTGTGTGCGACGCGACAGTAACATGGCTCTTCGAAGTGGGAGACGCCCGTTCCCGCCTCTAAACAGTACAGATCTCGCGAGTGGAGGTTAAATTTGCTTACTAAAATAGTAAAATTCCAAACCACTGCGTTTCTGACGGGGGGAGCTGAAAAATTCTGGATCCTTTTACACAATCTTAGACATCAGATACTCCTTTAATATTTGTAACAATAATGACTATAATAACTATAATGACTTTAATGACTATAATGACTATAATGACTATAATGACTATAATGACTATAGTAATATAATATGTCTATAACGTCTATAATGTATATAATGTCTATAATGTCTATAATGTCTATAATGTCTATAATATGACTATAGTGCCATGATATGACAATAATGACAATCGCAAAACTATAGTATGACAAACACGAGATTGTGTGCAATAATGTAGACACAAACTGTATGCCCACTAACTCCGTTCTTCTTTGTTCTTATGCATATTCTTGTTCTGTGTTCCCCTCCAGCTCCTATTCACAGCTGCAATTTCAAGTGAGCTTTCTCTTCCCTCTGTACCGGCATTTGTACTGTGATTTCAACCAATGTGCTGGTATTGGCTCTTTTCCGTGTTCCAGACCTGAATTTAACATGAACGTGATCTTGAACTGAATAATATGAGCCGATATATAAATTTCACTACGAATTTCATCTCAAACTGAGACATCCTTTCTAGCATTACTCATTCCTTCTTCATTCTTATACCTCAGTATTGATATTTTATAATGCATTTTGTATTCAAGCTAAAGCTCAAAATCTTCACTGATTGCACTATACTCATTTTCAGCGTTTGCTGGTACCTTTTTGGCTTTCTTGGTGTTTGGCACTTTCTGCTGCTCTATTGGTTTCCTCTTCTTATTTGCCTCTTTGTCTTGATCAGCTAATTGCTTCATGGCTTTTAGTACTACAGATTTCAATTTCACTTGCTCTTCACTATTCACAGGCAATTCTTTTAAGCTGCTCCAACTTACTCTAACTGGATACTTTCCTTCTAAAATTAATAACCCAGCAGTTTTCTTATTGGAATTAAGTCCATTATTATTAATACTCTGAGCAAATTCTTCTGCTGCCTGTCTCGTTTTAAAACTGATAAATCCACAACCTGCTCTATGAATAACAGTAATATTGCTTAATAAACCATACTTTCCACAGTAGTCAGTAATGCTATATTGGGGTACACTGGAGTCAATTCCAAATATGAAAAACGAAGCAATCAGCTTATCTTCAGGTGAAGGATCAACTACTCCTCCAAAGGGGAGTCTCTTGACAAATTTAGAAATATCAACTTTATTATTATTCATAGTTGAGGAATTCTTGGTGGCGGCGCCTTTTATCAGTTTCTTCGCCTGCTTTGACGTACCCACTGACTTGCCAAATTTTTCTGCTAGCTTCGTGAGGATTTCTTTTGCTCTTTCAAATGATCCATCGACTCCATTGGTAGATGACATTTCTAATTCTTTCTTATCCGCCAGTTGTGCTCTTATTTCGGAGTTTTGGGACGTAGATGAATCAGAAAATGCTTGGGTATCTATACCTGCTAATTTGAGGGCTGCATCTCGGACATCTAATGGGATCCCATAATGAATATCCAACATACAACTTTGACAGCAATTCTTGGTTTTACTACATGTGCCACAAACTATGGTTTTAAGATGTTTCAGTGATCTTACGGGTTTCCACATAAATACTGTGAATGGGCGGCCACAAAGTTTGCAGGCAGCACCATTATCGTGCTTTAATATCTTGATGTTTGAGTCTGGGCCAAGGCACTTGTCGCAGATGCTTGGTAGTTCGATGACTTCGTCCATTGGATAACTATTCTATTGGAAATCAACTTTAGTTCCTTATGTTACTAGTATGCCTTTATCTATTTGAATCGTTTATATGCAGATGCGATGAGATGAGGTAGTGGGGTAAGACCAACACTGGTATACTTTATGTCGTTAAGACGTTTTCTTAAAAGGAGGGCCTATCGAAGACTTTATGGAAGAGAAGCCACTGTTGCAAAGGAAGCATCAGAGAAAGTGGAAACAAGCATGCCTAGGTTTGAATTTAAAGAAAAGGGAGGAGAGATAGGAGAAAGAGAAGAAGAGAAAAGATAGAAGTAAACTGAATGCGTAGCATTTAATCATAGGTACTTGTGGACAAAATAATCAATATACACCATAATGGAACAATAAAAACTAAATTATCCAACTCCAGTACAGATTAAACCTTCGAGCCTTATAATGTGGTATATAGTGCGATCCATCAAAAAAAAGCTAGCAATAACACGCTTGAATTGTACTGGTGAAGACCTTTTAATTGCACTGTTTAGTCTCTAGATATCACATAAGCTTTAAATTTAAATTCAATTATAAGAAATAAGTCACTTGTTTCTGATTTGTTAGTATAAACATTCATAAAAAATAAATTTTAAAGATTGGATCTCTCAGGGTTAAAAAGCTCTGATAATTATTTGTTCCACATGGTTATTCAGGTGAAGAAATTCGTTGTAGTTAAATTATTGTTCATCAGCGAAATCCTATTCAGAAAATAAACATACCATTTACTTTACAAAATGAATACAAAGAAAAAGAAGTTATAAAAGTTTTTCGTTTATTAAATATTCTCTCCATCTGAAAAAGTGGGAATTACCCGGATAGAAATGCGAGCTGTTAAAAAAATAATTAGGGCTCGCTTAAATGAACGGTTACGCAGCCCTTTCAAGGCTCTCTAATTTAGTCTAGCAAATTTGCAGCCATTTTCTTGTTCAAGTAACAACTTTTGTAAAACAGCATTGAAGTAAGGATGGAATTGTAAAGAGTCTGTAACTTCAATCAATTGAGATACTTCTCTCAGCCAATATTGGAACTGAGAAAGGTATTGAATGTTCAATAAAAGTTGGGAAATTGCTTCAAATACAACATCATTTCTTGTCCAGCCAATAAATCCATCAACCCCATTTTTTAAAATGAATGCTTTTAAAATATTGTAATCCTTAGAAACTTGATCAACAAAGTTGGCCAATTGTTTACTGCTTAATTCTATTTTTTTCAAAATTTCAAGATAACTCTTGTGAACTTCAGTAATATTCTTGTATAAGTTTGTACTCTCCACGTCAAAAAGAGCATCTTGATCTGCTTCAACTTTTTGAACTTTCAATAATGATGAGTTCATAGCTTCTGAGTTTCTAATCAATTCCGATAATACAACTTCTCCAAATTGAGGAATATTTCCAATGAAATTAGTGTCAATCATTTTAGAAGCAACCACTACTCCAGTGGTCATGAATTTCAATCCCAAATACTCCGACAAAAATGATTCTGATTGGGTTCGGATTTCATGATCATCATCATTTAATGAGTTAAATAATATAAGAATTACCTCTGCCGATTGATAATTCATTGTATTAGATGTCTCCACAAAGGAAATGGCTGAACGAACTGCTGACATTCTAACGGTTTCTGGCTGTTCATCCCCTACAAATTCTCGAAGAGATAAAATAAATTTCTTTCTTTCCAGAATGTTGAACCTCCATGCTAAAGATCCCAAAGCTTCTAAAGCAGACGCATTTACATCTTCTCCATATTTCTTAACATCGATAAAATCAAAAAATACTTTAGAAGCAGCATCACTTTCTTGTTCGGAAAGTTGTACAAGTTTCTTACTGAGGAGGATCTGGATTAAGCTTAATGATTTTGCTTTTGTGAAACTCCATGAATCTCCGACAACAATGCTCCATAAATCAGAATAAAGATCTTGTAATTTCAAAACTTCAAGGTTATCTTTTGCAAATGAAACGGCTGCAAGTTGAGCCTCGTATACATTTGATGAAAGTATACATAATGAAACCAAGTCAGAAAGTTCATCAAATTTCTTAAGAATCAAAAGGGACTTGAAAGTAAATTCACATAAGCTTGTAACCAAAAGTTGCCAGGATCCTTCAACTCTGGATTTCTGGGTAATGATTTTAAACAATTCTTGGGAACAATTCTTCAAGACGAGCTCCAGGTTTAAGTATTCGTCTTCAAGTTCAAGGATTATATCAATATACACCTTTGAGTGTGCCCATGAAAAGACACTGCTATTAAAAAGGATATTAATATGGTTAAATATAAGTTTTATTGTTGTATGCATATTTATGTCAAGTGAGTTGGTTTTAACTTTCTTAATCGTTTCCAAGACCGCTAAAAGGTTACCATGGATTCTGTTTGGAGTAGTTTTTGGATCTTTCAATTCCTCCAATAATTTAGCACAATATAAGTCTAATCTCGATGGCTTAATGATTGCTGCCAAAGATCTGGCGGACATTTCCCTAATTTTCCAGTACTTATGTTGCAATAATTCATGCACAAGTTCCTCAAATGAATTTTCTAAATCTTGCTCTTCAACTGAAGTGTCATCAAGTCGAGTTAATACATTCAAAATAGGGAAAATCGATTCGGTGTTGCTCTCATCTGTCAAAGACGAACGCAATGCTTCTTGCAAAATTTCTTTAACTCCTTTAAATTTTAAGAAGAATGCTGTTGCACTAACAGTAGGAGAAATTTCTCCAACTTTTTTGGTTCCAAATAAACGATTTTGCAATGCAGTAAATAACATCACAGCACAATTTCTAATAGCCCAGGTATCAGAATTACAATTCAACAAAGATAAGCTCAATGAGTCTCTAACATAAAGAACACAATCGCTTGACAAAGTGGAATCTATGAATATATGTTTGATACTGTTAAAAGCGTGAACTTGAGGAATATCAGTTTTTTGATTTACATCATAAACATACGTTATGCTTGCAATACGAAGCAATTCAGTCATGGCATATTTCATTAGCTCTTTTCTATTACTACCAGAACTGGCCGATAAAATACCCGTGATAAGGAATGGTAAACCACCGGATCTTCTACTAATGAACTGGGACTTCAGTTCAATGACTGCAATATGGTTTCTGAGCCATTGCACTGGAAGTTCTTTATTATTTTCCAGATTGAAGCACCAAGAACAGCAGTCCACAAATGTAGGATAAACAGATGAAAATGCACCACGATGGTAAACGGATGACAATTGGTCTATAACTATATCAACTGAATTAATAAGATCTTCGTTTGTCAACAAGCCGGGGACTGACTTTGACAAAGATAGAATACTTTGTAAAAATGAAGCAGATTCTTTAACCAACTTCCAACTCAAAGTTAAAAAGATTCTATCGTCATCTTCATTTAAATCTTCTTTATCGTTTGAAAGAATAGGACGAACATTTTTCCAAAGTCTTGGGTACTGGCTAAGAGCTCTAGAAACAAAGGATGGCCAAAATGGATTCTTGTAGACTTCAATTTCAACACTACCGAAAACTAATCTAAGGGCTGTGAAAAACCCTTGAACTCTATCTTCTTTTGGAGGACTCCCTATATTTTCGTCAATAGGATTTTGGAAAGCATTTTCTATATAAGTTAAACATGTGTTACAGATATGTTCGACACCTGAAGGGTCAAATTTGGAAAGTGCTTGTGCAAGAAATTGTACAATTCTTGCACCACCTTCACTTTTTCTTCCTTTTAATTCTTGTAAAATTGGAACTGCACTATTAAGGATTGAATCTTTAGCGGAAGCAATCTCTTGAAGTTTTACACTTGGACAAGCCATCAAGAGGTTTACACTCATCTCTCTTATATCTTCGTAATTGTTTGATATGTTATTAGCGAGTAATTCAATAATAACGTCAGTATAAATTGGAACAGAGAATGGGAAATTAGTTTTGGAATTGATTTCTTTCTTCATTGATTTGTAATTCAAAAGAGTGGAAACATCAGTGACATCTTTATCTAAACCACAGGCAACAAGTATATCCAAGCATTGGAATCCTAATTGCAATTGAGAATACTTTGAACCTGGTTTGACGCTCTCAATCAAGAAATTCAAAAAGTACTCCAAGAATTCAAAATAACAAGATAAGGAAGATTCACAAGAAATAATTTTATCCTCATTTCCATCTGATTTTTGCTTCAATTTCTTCAATTGAGTGTTTACTGAATAAGATGAATCTTTTATTCTAAATAAAAATTGTCTCATTACACCAAAGAATTCATTTCTAATGTCTGTGTCTTCATTATCCTTGAAGAAATTTTCCAATACCCTACTTTGAACTAATTCTTCAAAAACGTATTGGGGAATTTGAAGTGAGTTTTTAGGTGAACCAACTAAGAAACTGAAAGCTTTAATTCTAAATCTAGGGTTTTGATGTCCTAAGAAAGAGGTGAAAGTCTCTAACGACATGAATTTCGATATATTTTCCATTGGCGATTCAACAAGTGCTAAATCTTGACCAATTTTAGCGATCCCAATAAGCACATCTATATCTTCATCCAAGATATTTTTCTGGTTAGTATCGACTTCAAAGCAAAGAAATGCCTTAGGAGCCACTGAAAACAAATGTACAAGTATATACTTTAAAATGTTTGAACGTAATGAAGCATCTTTAAGACCTTCCATGATCAATGGACTCCACAGAGATACCCATTCCTTTTCCATACCAGGCTTATATACACCTTTATACATTGTCGTCAAAGTCTTACTTGCCTGATTGGCAAGTACATCAGATTTCATAGTCAGAACACATTGTTGGGTATAAAATGGATATTTCTCCAAGATTACTCCAGTATTTAAATTCTTAGCTATTGAATCTACCAAGAAATAATGAGTTGCTGAAGAAGAAGATAACCCCATTGCAAGTGATAACCACTCCAAAAATGTATCTTGGGGAGAATTAAATATATATACAAGATCTAAAAGTCGATTTAAAGTACTTTTCAAAGCATTTACAAATGGGCCAGTACGGCTATCTAAAAATTCAGCAATGAACCAGAAAAGGTTCTTAGCCTGAGAATCTGAAACCAAGAATTTAAGTTTTAATTCTTCAGGGGCATCTTTACTTGCCTTTAACTCTCTCAATATCCAAATTGAAATTACATCACAAGCCAAGATTCTTGTTTTATCAACACCTTCAATAGTCACTAAAGTATTGAAAAGTTTCTCGAACGTAGGAATTGCACCTTGATCTAAGGCTTCGAAAAACTTATCTGCCTTGGTAGCAATCAATAACTTTTTTATTTCGAGCAAATCATCGTGAGAAAGGCACATTGAACGTTTTAGCTGAAATTAAGGATCACCTTAACTTTCTTTTATTATTGCTTTGTCCTTGTTCTGTCGTTCTTTAGTGAACTTAGGGCCCTCTCTTTACGACCCATCTCATCTCGGGTCACGTGAGAGTTATGAAGCTTACAAGACAAAGACAAAAGTGAGATAAAGAGAGCACAATATAAGAGGAGGAAGAGAGAAGGAAGAGAGAAGGAAGAGAGACGGGAAACAAATAGGTGGGTGACATGGTAACCTTCAATATCCATTAATACTGCCAACAATTCTCCATAAACAGAATACATTTATACCAATTTTGCTAGTCATTAAAAATTATAGCGATTAGCCTATTTCCAACTTCCTTGGCTGTCTTTGCAATTGCCAGGGTTGGCTAAATTCCTGATGTCCTTCACGTGCATTCCTGTATTTATCGGATGTAAGTTCCAGTAATAATAAAAACAGGTAACTTTTATTTTTTTTTTTTATTATTTATTTATTTATTTAATCGCTTGAACGAGATTTTCAAAAGAGAAACCCCTATATTGGATAGACGGAGAACCCCTTTTTTGAATAGATTTAGTTTCGTTATTCATCCTTCTTGTCCACCAGATTCGTAAAATTAAACCATGTCTCTTTCGTTACTGAAGATGTACCGTGCGTACTACCACCATTTCCCCCACCACATGTTAACATCTACTGAGAGCATGATGCTTCGTATGTACTTAAAATAACACCTATACTGTGCTTCTCACTGGCATTGTACTGGCACCCGTGATTCCAGATGATAATTGAACCCAAAGTTATTTGACTGTATGATTATATCAGAGCGCGTCGATTACCAACTATATACAGAGAAGTAATGAGTGTTTGTATCCCAACTGTATCACTGGTGTTGTTGTAGTAGCTAGAGAGTGAAAGAGTAGGCCATTATCTATGCCTTCAGCAATTACATAGAGCAAAAGAAGATTTGCTTTATTTTCCTTATTTTTCTACTTTGTATACTAACATTCCAGACTTATTCCTCATCTCCTTCTTCTTCTTCGTGAGTTATGGTATTATCAGTTACCTTCCATCCCAGCTTAGCTTTGTTGGTGCAAGAGGCTACTACTACTTGTTTGGCCCAGAAACTGCTTAGAATAAATTGAATATTTGAGTGAAAGAGTAATAGAAAATTTACTAAGCTGAAGAATAATCAAAACTTCATCCTGTTTTTTTGTTATTCGTTCAAAATGACCAATCTAATATATCTCATCCCCCCCTTCCATGAGGTCAGATCCAGAATCTACACCCTTACTTGCCGACCGTGTGTCCCCTTCTGACCCTTTGTACATTACATATAATTTAATAGGCAATAATACGCTCTTCTACGAAAAATCTTTTTCTCAGTGCGCGTTTTGGCTTGTCGCTTTATTTTTATTTTTGTTTCCTTCTCTCGAAAGGTAAACAAATGAGACAGCTTAGAACAGACATTAAGAAATAAAACCTCTCTGTAGTGCTTGTGTAAATGAACCGACCAGGAACAAGGGCTCCTTTCAAGCCTCCGAGGCCGTATTCAGCTTCTTCCAGTACTTCTTTACTTCATTCTTCGAGAAATTCCGGGTTAAATCGAAGACCGATTCCTCGGGAGCCAACGCGCTTGGTAGACCATAAAGAAGATCAAGATCAAGATCAAAATCAAAATCAAAATCAAAATCAAGATCGAACCAAGAAGCGAAAATTAGAATCGGAATTGGAACTGGAATCTGTGTCAAGATATATTGCACAATGGCGTAAAAAGACAAATAAAAAGAATAAGACTTGGGATGGCGATGGGATCATTGAATTTGATGGTTCACAAGTAATCCTCAAGATCGAAAAGCCTGATGGTAAACACAGTGTAGTAGCAAGGGCTCAGCGTAAAGATATCACTGGAGTAATCAGTTTGGGGAAGTATGAAGCAGAAGTGGATGAAGTGGAAGTTATGAACAAGCTGAATTCTGATATCGTGAGACTTAAGCCCACGTCTTCAATTCAAATGCCAAGAACTACTCAGCTAGCAAGACTGCAATATATTCCTTTGAAACCTACTTTTAAGAATTCCCTTGTGAGTTCTAAAAAAAATGAAGTACCTCTTGATAATACTTCAGGAACTCCTGAGGTTTCATTATTTGTAAATGAAACAGACGAAGAACAACCACTTGCTATAGAAACTTTCAATTTGAAATCAGAACAGTTCCCTGTAGTCGTAGAGCCACAACTCGTTGATGTACTTCGACCACATCAGAAAGAAGGCGTAAAGTTTTTGTACGAATGTGTTATGGGTTACAAATCACCGTCAGATTCAGCAAATAAAACATATGGTGCCTTATTGGCTGATGAGATGGGATTGGGGAAAACATTGATGACTATAACCACAATTTATACTTTACTTAAACAAAATCCTTCTTCAAAAGATGTGCCAGTATGTAAAAAAATCTTAATTGCATGTCCAGTGACTCTAATTGCTAACTGGAGAAAAGAATTCAAAAAATGGCTAGGTGAAAAGGTCAGTGTTCTTACATTGAATAGTAAGCAAACTAATTTCAAGGATAAACAAGACATAAAAAATTTTGGTAGAAACAAAGTGTATCAAGTGGTTATATTAAACTATGAAAAGATCATGTCTAGTTCTGAAGAACTTTCAGGTATTGATTTTGATCTTTTAGTTTGTGATGAAGGACATCGTTTAAAGAACATATCTAGCAAAGTTGTTAAAGTGTTATGCGATTTGAATATCAAGAGAAGAATTTTATTAACAGGGACTCCAATTCAAAATGATTTATCTGAATATTATAATATTATTAACTTTATAAATCCTGGGATATTGGGATCACAGGCTGAGTTTCAAAAGAATTTTTTAAAACCAATCTCCAGAGCCAGAGAGGTTAATTGCATGGATGAAGAAATCATTCGAATTGGAGAGCAAAAGTCAAAAGATTTAGTGGAATTAACTAATTATTTTACTCTTCGAAGAACTAGTGATATCTTAAAAAAATATCTTACTCCAAAAACTGATGTTATATTGTTTTGTCCTCCTACAGATCAACAACAACGGCTATTTAATTTTATTTCTTCAACTAATAAGTTTTCTAATCTTTCTGACAATTTGAATGATTCTTTAGCAATGATTTTATTGTACAAAAAAGTTTGCAACTCTCCTCTGCTTTTAGCTGAAGATAAAATATTTCAAAGTCTAAATTATAATGGACCACCTCTTGAGAAAAATAGTAGCAAAATCAATGTCTTGATTCCTTTGCTTATAGAAATTAGATCATTGAAAGAGAAAACAGTGATAATATCAAATTACACCCAAGTTTTAGATTTACTTCAAGATGTCTTGAGAAAGCTTAACATCGTATTTCTACGCCTAGATGGTCAAACACCAAGGAAAGATAGAGATAAATTGGTAAGCCAATTTAATACTACTCTTTCAGCTGAAAATTCTGTTTTCTTACTTTCAGCTAAATCTGGAGGGGTTGGTTTAAATTTAATAGGAGCATCTCGATTAATTCTTTTCGATAATGATTGGAACCCATCTGTCGACCTACAGGCTATGGCAAGAATACATCGAGATGGGCAAAAGAAACCAGTGTTTGTCTATAGATTATTCACAACTGGTTGTATTGATGAGAAGATTTTCCAAAGACAATTGATGAAAACAAGTCTTAGCGATAAATTTATAGATAATAAGATTGATTCAACAAATGATGTCTTTGAAGTGGAAGATTTGAAAGATTTATTTACTGTGGTTAAAGATACCAACAGTAATACGCATGATTTACTTGACTGCCAATGTTCAGGCAAAGGGGAAAGAGTGGATGCCATAGAGGAAAACAGCAATAGCGATGAAGAAGAAGAAGAAGAAGAAGAAGAAAAAGAAGGCAGTCAAGTAGATAAGGAATCGCAAACAGCAAAAGGATGGATGACGGCCCTAGACTATCAAAACCTTAGTCAAACACAAACTAAAAAGGCAGCAACTTTTAGATATGCTTTACTGGAGTATAGTCATTTTATTCCTCGTCAAGTTTCAAAAGAAACTATGAATGATAGAATATTAGTTAAGATCTTTCAAAATTCTCCAAATTGTGTATCATATTTATTTTCAAAAACTTCAGAAGGCTTGAGCTGAAGCATTACAAATTACATATATATAAATATAAATGATATCTATTAAATTACTTTATTTACCCAATCTAGCCAAGGCAGCTCTAGCGCGTTGTTCTCTCATGATTCTCATCTTTTGATCGTTTGATAAAGCATTCATCTCTGATTGCAATGAAGGTCCATTTCTTGCAATTCCAGAACCACTAAATTTTGGAGTTTTCAATTCCAATTCTGTTTTCTTGGCTAATTCTTCTTCTATAAGTTGTTTCTTTTCCTGAGATACTTTATCGGCTGCTTCCTTTTCTTCCATTTCAATTTCTTGTTTGGATTTTGGAGGGCCAACCTTGGCTACTTTCCAATCACAGTATTCTTCTCCTAATAAGTGTCTTGCTAATTGGAATGTCTTTCTAGTTGTTGAGTTTGCTGACAATTCTACCGGGGTTTTACCTGAATTGTTAACAATGGTTGGATCAGCTTTTATGTTTACCAATAATATTTGAACCATATGATTAAGGCCATGAGCAGATGCAAAGTGAAGCATGGTTGGGTTATGGGTGTACTGCAGTTTTGGTTCCAATTCAACATTTGGATCTATATTATTTTTCTTTAAGAAATTTAACAACAACGGAGCTTTTGATTTCTTTAATAAGGAAATTATTTCTGTAGTATTCTTCACTTCAATTGACACTTGAGATTTTGCTGAATTTTTTTGATTATTTTCGTTATTTTGTAAATTTTTTTGAATTAGCCTTTGTTGTTCTAAACGCTTCTTCTCCTTTACATCTACAGTTGGGGTCTTAACAATCTTCATATAGAAAAGTTCAGCCCAAGACCTTTTAATTTCACTAGCAGTAGCTCTCTTTGTAGTAAATGGGAAAGATCTTATTCTTTTGTCGTCCGAAGCCAAAGGTGCATTTTCATACCCAACTAAAACTTTCCTATTGGTAGGGCCATTTGCTCTAATAAAAACAAATGAACAGTCTTTCAAATGGTCTCTCCATTCGTCAAGCAAATTCCTTATATCTTGTATCAAGGCTTGTTCATTGTGTCTTCTAATAGAAGAACCGGCCGAATTGGCTTTACCTTTAGAGTTATCCGATGCACTTTGTGAACCACCTTGTTTTCTTCTGGTGGTATATCTATGGAAAGTTTTCGAAACAATAATGTTCACTGCTTGTTCTTGTTTAGTTTCTTTAGGGTTAAAAGCATTACCTTTAACGTTTTTAGGGGTATGGGAAATGATGGCACCAGCAAAATGACCACCACCAATCATGAAAAGAGCCGATTTGGACAACTTTAAAGTACTTAAACTTTTGGTAGATTCTAATGGGGTATCTTGTAATTGGGATAATGAAAATAAGCACTTGTATACTCCAAACACAGAATCTTTAGGTAACAATTGAGAATTGTAATATATGAAAGGTGATTTGGTGTTTAAATGACTTATAACATTTTCTTCATCATCAAGGGTCGCTTTATTCAAATTGAGTTGGTTGAAGGCAGCGTTTAATTTACTCCCATTCTTCTTATTATCATCTACTTCTTCTTCATCTTCGTTTTCGTCTTCGTCATCTTCTTCATCAGTTCCTGATAAACTTTCTAACGAGCTTTCTTCTACCAATTTATCAAACTCTGCTTCGGATACAGCAGGGAGCTGTTGTAAAGTTCTCTTGATGTTATACCTATGGAAGTCGGTCTTATAGTGGGATCTTCCCTCGCCATCGATATTTGTCCCACAGCTACTACAAATTTTACGATCATCGTGGGTACCACCTAAAGACTGCGGTGAAGGAGAAGGCAGACGAGAAATCGATTTTGCCACTTCCAGTGGAATCAAAGTCACTGTCTTATCAAAATACAAGAGCTCGAGGCTATCCCTTACACTCAGATCAAGACCCAAGAGATATAGTTGGTCTGGTTTTGGTTCTTTAGACATTTGGATGCTAATGCTGATGGATATAAATATCAGTAATAAAATATGAAACTTGGTTTCTTAAAATAAAAAGGTGGGTTTTGATTTCTAATGATCTCTCTTTCTCTTGATCGATTCCTTTCCACTCATTTATAAGCGTCTGCTTCCTGAGAGAAAATGGAGAAAATAGAGAGGCGACTGCGACAAAATGAATCATAAAGCTCAAAGTAGAAATGTCGTCATAAATGGAGCTGCGAGAAGAAACGGTGTGTCAACACAAGGAGAAGATGTGTTATTTTAGCGCCATATATATGCTAGTATTAGTCACTGGATATTTTTTCGATGTTATTTGAAAGGTGACAGCATTGGTTACTTTTAGAACCAAAACATGGGTCCTCTTGTATGTTTTTTCATTGACCTTTCATTTGTTTTCCAATAAAATGGCGAGAAAAAAATAGCGAGCAAATGGTGAGCAAACAGTGAAAATTTAGTGAAAATTTAGCGAGGAAACAGCCAAAAAATTGTGAAAATTTAGTAGCTAAAATTGAAAAATATATAAGAGAATAGCGGAAAATACCAGAAAGCAGTAGAAAAAAGTGTCTCACTAAATGAACTGATCTGATATAATACAGATGGCTTGTTGGGCTTTGTTTCTACTTCATCGTAAGATATCAACTTTAATAGTTTCTTCTATACATCTAATTTTATTTCAGTATCTGTAGAACTATTCCTTTTCTTGCTCTATTTCTCTTGGTATTCTACAACCCTTTCATTTATAAATTTAGATATATATTGGTATATACATTAGTTCTTATTATTTGAGTAACACTATCGGTAGAGACAACAGATTCTATTGTAACCCAACTCTGTGACATTCCTTCAAAAAATGTTCAATTTTTTCTGGCTTCATGAATGGGTGGGTACCATGACCAAAGTTGACGATATAGTTTTGCTTTCCGCCTCCAAAGCCCTTTATCATACGTTCAACTTGAGCAGTGATTTCAGCATCAGATCCATACATAATACCTGGATCCAAGTTACCTTGTAAAGTGATTCTACGGCCGTTGACGGTCTTGACGGCATCTTCTGGACGGTGAAGCCAATCCAAGGAAACAGTGTCATAACCAGATTCGCACAAGTCGTCTAAAGCGTACCAAGCACCTTTAGCAAATACAGTTAATGGGATACGTTCAGTGACTCCTAATTCGTGCAATCTCTTTGGTAATTTTTCAGCAATTTGTCTCAAATATGGTAAAGAGAATTCGTCAAATTCATGAGGAGCCAATTCACCAGCCCAGGATTCAAAGACTTGAACAATTTGAGCACCAGCTACGACTTGTTGAGCTAAAAATTCAATACAAGCATCAGTGGTGGCTTGTAATAATTTATGAGTAGCTTCCTTATATTCAAAGATCCATTGTTTAGCGAAACGGAACATCTTAGAACCTTGACCTTCAGTCATGTAGACTAAAAGGGTCCATGGGGCACCTACAAACCCGAAAAGAGGAACTCTACCGTTCAATCTTTTCCTAGTTAAAGTAATGGATTTAAAAGCCCAATCAAGTTCTTTTTTAATATCAGGATTTAAATTAATTTTAGCGAGATCTTCAGGAGTTCTTAAAGGATCTCTAAAGACGGGACCTTTACCGTCAATCATATCAATTTCAAAACCAAAAGCCTGTGGAATCACCAAAATGTCACTGAAAATAATAGCAGCATCTAAAAGACCATCATAACGATCAACTGGTTGAATAGTGATTTCAGATGCAATTTCTGGGTCTCTACAAGTTTCGAAAAAGTCTCTTTTACCCTTAACTTGATGATATTCTGGGAGATAACGTCCAGCTTGTCTCATGATCCAGATTGGTGGACGTTCGACTTTTTCACCTAATGCTGCTCTGAGCATCAAGTCGTTCTTCAAAGGAGCAAATTCAACCATCTTCCGCTTTAGTGTGTGTGTCTTGTGGGTCTTTGCTAGTTTCAATTAATCACAAGTTGGTTGCTTCGAGTCGATCTTTTTTATTTTTTCAAATGAGTTGTGCGACAGCAAAAGTGCGTTTGAAATCCCCGGAAAAAGACAAGTTAAACGAGCAAATAAGCCGTTCGGAGAGTTTTAAACGTGACTCAGTCTCTTCCATCTGACATTCATGGGTATTCGCTTCTAATCTCTTTTATACTCACCTTCTATAACTCACCTTGAGATAGCTATCTTCCATACCATATACTCTTGATATAAAAGCTTTTTTATATACTCTACTTATACTCTACTTATACAATTGTAACCGCTAAGTTGTGGGAGGCTATCTTGATTCATTAACTGCAATTGTACCAGCTCTGGCACAACATCGAGAGACTAAAAAAAAAACAGCATATACAATAATGAGTCCCTGCTGATGCCGCTCCAAATGGCTCCAAATGGCGCACTCTACACTCTAAATACAATCGATAACAATAAACAATAAAGATTGTGGAAAGACACAAGAATCAAGACAATAGAAGATACATAAACAAAAGACTCGAATTGGAAGATATGACGAATCAGTAAACAGCCACTGTATCGAGCTCCAAGTCTTACTATAGCTACCATCTAAGTCCTACTAATCTCCAGCTACCTTCTAAGCCCTACTAAATCTCTCCATCTCCATATACCACCTCTAGCTGTCACCACTTCCTATCTCTTGCTGTGCTCTTCGCGGTCCTCCGTTTTGGGCTCCGCTTTAGGGCCATCTCTTCTCAGTATCTCAATTAGGGTACTTTCGCTCCTCTTTTGTAAGATTGCTCAATGGAGCCTCCCACTATTATCGTCATTTTTACCCATACGGATATTACATTTTTGAGGCTTCTATCTATAAAATTAAAATTAAAATTAAATTTAAATTTAAGTTGTTTATCGCCCCTCCCTTGAAGTAAGTTTTCTTGATCATGCCAGAAGGTCATCCGAAACCAATCGGCGGCAGCTTGAACGAGAGCCATCTTACTCAATCTGCTACTGCTCCTCCTAAAAGGACCACGGTGGGCTCTTTCTTTAAAGCTATCTTTGGTTATAGGAAAACATCCCTTACCTTGTTTACTGTGATCACAGTATTTCTTTCAATTGTCATTGGATTATACGAACCAAACTTGGATTTATCCATAGATCTCCCCTCCCTTCCTGCTGAACAATCCTTATTGGAATACTCTTGGTTGGGCTTACAAGAATTTGCTATATCTCCCCACCCTTATGCCCTGTCTGAAAACGATAAGGCTAGAAACTACTTGTACAAAGAGGCCAAGAAATTGGCTCTGAAACAACCTTATATTGAAGTTGGTGATGATACTGATAACAATATCTTGTACGGATGGAACCCTAAAGAAACTGATAACGGTAGAACTTTAACTTATTATGAATCCAATAATGTCCTTGTTCGTATTAATGGTACTGACCCTTCGCTTACCGGGTTCCTTTTAAGTGCCCATTTTGACTCTGTCCCAAGTGCCGATGGGGTCACTGATGACGGTATGGGGGTAGCTTCGTTGATGGGAGTCTTGAAGGCCTTTTCCACTGGTCAATTCAAGCAACCAAAGAGAACTATTATTTTCAACATCAATAACGATGAAGAAGCTGGTCTCCATGGTGCCGAAGCTTTCATTAGACATCCTTGGGGTAAACAAGTCGGGTTTTTCTTGAATTTAGAAGGAACCGGTGCTGGTGGTAAATGTATTTTATTTAGAGGTACCGATTACGGGGTCACCAAATATTTCTCCAACGTTAGATACCCTTACGCTTCTTCGATCTTTCAAATGGGGTTCAATTCCGATTTGATTCATTCTGAAACTGATTATAAGGTTTATAAGATTTACGGTGGGTTAAGAGGTCTTGATTTGGCTTTCTATAAGCCAAGAGACTTATACCACACTCTTGGTGACAATATCAAGAATGTAGACCAAAAATCGTTATGGCACATGTTAAGTAACTCTTTAGATTACGTTGAAGGCGTTGCCTACGCAAAACTTGATTTGGATGACCAATTTGCTTCTTCTTCTTCTGATACCATTTCAACTAAAAATATCATCTCCGATGTGAAAGCTCATCTTCAAACTCCAGTTTATGGTACTTTGTTTAACCAATTCTTTGTTGTACCACAATCTGCTGTTTTCATCGTCAACATCATTCTCCTTGTTATTTTCCCATTGGTTAGTATCCCATTCTTCTTTGCCGTTGTTTTAAGAAGTAGTTGGAATGTTACCTTGATTAACATCATCAAGTTCCCAATTTCAATTTTCGTTTCTTATTACTTCCTTCAAATTGTATCAAAAATATTCAGTTTGTGGAATGAATTCTTACCAAACTCCCATCCATTAACCCTTATTTTCACTTATTCGGTTATTTTCCTCTTGCTGAATTACATTGTTTTGAACTTCATCAATATTGTCTTCCAAAATAAGAAAGTGATTAACCATGATGAAAAATTGATTATCATCTTGGAAACTGCCATTTTCTACTGGTTCTTGTTATTGGGATGCACGATCATGGGAAATGAATTGAAATCAGATGTTTCCGGTTTCTATTTGTTAACTTTTGCTTTTGCTACTGAAGCTACTGCCGGTTTATTGGGATTAATTTCTTGGTATTTCACTCCAATTAAAACTCATTATGAAATTAATACTATCCACGAATCCTCTTTACCTGAAGAAGAAGAACCTTTGATCGGTAGTTCACAAGGCTCTAATTTTGGTGCTGTCGAATCAGAAAACCATCTTTCTAGCCCACGTAATGAATCAATTTCATCTTCTATCTCATTACCTGAATCAATCTTGAATGGTACAAGAACTGAATCGAAGAAATCAGCAGCTTACGGTTGGTGGTTACAATTTTTGATCATTGTTCCTGTCACTTCTATCCTTGTATTTACTAATGGTTATTTGATTATTGCAGGTTTAAATAAAACTGTTCAAGAATCACTTGAGGCACAACAATTACTTTATAAAGTTCTTGAACAATTTTCAATCTACTGGGTTTTACCATTCTTACCATTTGTTGTAAAGCTCAATCGTTTTGCTGTGTTTTTCGTGATCCTTATAGCTTTACAAGGACTTTATGTGATTTCATTTTCATCTGGATTTGATTCTGAAAATCCACTCAAATTAAGAATGCTTCAAACTATCAATGGGGTTTCATCTGGTCTTTCTTCAACTAGTTCAGTTACTGTCTATGGAAGACAAGGTTCCGGAATTGAAGATATCTTGAAGAACATAGGAGCAATCCATGATTCCATTGACACTCTTGAATGTATCAAGTTGACCGATGGAATGGAAAATTGTATTGTTCAAGTTACCAAGCCAAGCTTACAACCTAACGTTATCCCAGCTGGTGAAGATTATGTTAGTATTGATATTTTAAGAAACTCCCTGAATGCTAATATTCCATATGGTCTTCTTACTGGAGAAATCCAGATTAACGCTCCAGAGAATAGAATTTGTGATTTGAAATTTGTGGTTCCAAAATCTGAAGGCGATTCAAGTGGTATGTCTCCAGTGAAATCTGTTATTATTTACAACGATGATCATAAAAATAAAACCGGAATCGTCGATCGATACCCAGATATTAACGCAATTCCAAAAGGTTTTTCAAAAGATAAACTTGGTAATTATATTTATAAAGATTTAAGTGGTATCAGTGGAGTTAAATTAAATAAATTGGATTGGAAGAAACTGTATAAAGTTGCTTTCCAATGGGTACCAAATTTCATAAGTTCATCTTCATCTGAAAATGACATTGTACAAGTACAAGAACAAGAGTACGATGTTTTGGCCAAACATAAAATTGGAATTAAAGTTGAATGTGTATGGGCTGGTATTAGTGACAATAGAATCCCATTATTCCTGGCCTTTTATGCTGAAGCTCCAAACCATGTTTCTTGGTCCAACTTGAAAATGGGTCTTGTTGCTAGCAATGTCTCTATCGAAGTTTGAGGGGAAAATATTAATAATATGAAATTATGAAAATAAAGTATAGCATACAAGAAACAGAAAAATGGAATAGATACTTGGTATCTTTTCATCCACATTACCTAATTAACTACTATGTGTAATAATAATAAATACCCTACAATTAACTACTGTAATAATAATAAATAAAACACTAATACTTCCACTTCTCCACTTTTTCACTTCTTTTCAATGGACATAGTAAAGGTGCTGTTTACCTAGTATTCTGGAGCAAAAAAAGTATGCGATTTCTGTGGATCGAACACAGGACCTCCAGGTTTCTTGACCGAAGTTACTCTTCAGTCTGGCGCTCTCCCAACTGAGCTAAAACCGCAAACCTAAACCCACGGCGGGAGTCGAACCCGCAATCTTTTGATTAGAAGTCAAACGCGTTAACCATTACGCTACGCAGGCAACTGTGATATAGTTTGTTCCCTGATGAATCACATCCTCCAGGCGGCTCCTTTATTAGTTACAAAAGTGGTTCTTTTGCGTCAGTTTTTTGCAGCCCTTTTGCAGCCATTGGAATTTAAAATTATCTTATTTCTTATTCAAGAAGGCTAGAATAAATAATGTTGATGTTTAGTTCCTTAGCAAAGCTTTTATACTTGGTTTACTTGCTGAAATACGTATTGGCTTACATTGAGCCTATATCCATCAAGGGAAGATATTTTATCAAGTCAACCTCAGAGGAACCAGTACGTTTTCTTTCTCTCTTTTTTTCTTTGTAACCGTTTTTCAATTCTTACTAACCTAATAGTTTTTTATTAAAGGGGTAGATTACCAGCCTGGAGGTTCCAGTGCTGTTTCGGATCTTAGTGACCCCCTTTCAGATCCTCAGATTTGTGCCCGTGATATCGTTTTGTTCCAAGATCTTGGGATCAACGTAAGTACCAAATTAATCATATTCAATAAGGAAATTGGAAATATAGATTCTTTGTACTAACTTTTAACTTTCTAGACCATAAGAGTATATTCAATCAATCCAGAATTAAATCATGACGCCTGTATGTCCTTGTTGGCAGCAGCCGATATCTACCTTATCTTAGACGTCAATTCACCTCAGCAAAATCAACATTTAAACAGATATGAACCACATACAAGTTATTCGGAACTATATTTGGCCCATGTCTTCCTGGTGATTGAACAATTTTCATCGTATAATAATACATTGGGTTTCTTTGCAGGAAACGAAGTCATAAACGATAAATTATCTGCTAAAGCTTCTCCAGTTTATGTGAAAGCAGTAATTGGAGACATGAAGAAATATATTGCATTCAATTCCCCCAGATACATCCCAGTAGGATATTCAGCAGCTGATGATTTGATGTTTCGAATGCCTTTGTCGCAATACCTTGAATGTGAAAATGCTGGAGCTATGGATTCAATTGACTTTTATGGTGTTAATTCTTATCAATGGTGTGGTGAACAGACATTTTACTCCAGTGGGTATAATGTCTTGGTGGATGATTATTCAACTTATAGCAAGCCTGTTTTCTTTTCAGAGTACGTATAAAAAGGTATTAAGTTTTCTGGTCTATTTTTTCTATACTAACAAATTAAAAAGGTTTGGGTGTAACGAAGTTTCACCCAGAACGTTTGGAGAAATTTCATCGATATATTCTAATGATATGATGAATGTTTTTAGTGGAGGCCTAGTATATGAATTCTCTCAAGAACCAAACAATTATGGATTGGTGGAAATAAACCAAGATGGAAGTATAATAATTCAGCAAGATTATCTTGAACTTAAAGCTAGATATAAGTATCTTCCTGAGCTTGATATAAGCCAAGTCAAAGCAAACATTAAAAGCTTTGAAAGAGAAGAAAGAGTGAAAACAGAAAAAAGCGAAAGCTTGAATTGTGCATTGGCATATTCCAACTTGGATATTACTCGTAAGATTCCAAATAATTTAGCGGATAATTTAATTGAAATGGGAGTATCCACTGAAAAGGGTAAACTAGTACCATTAGAAGAAAGTGAATATGAAACTATCTTTCCTTATTACTCATTTGATGGATCCATTTATGAAGTTCCTACAAAAGTTGTTGCTGTACAGAAAGTTGTAAAAGAAACTAAACTGAACCTGATTTTCAGATTTCAAAATTGTACGTATTAACAGAAAATATTTTTCACTACAAAAATTTGTTTAAAAGATAAAATTATCTTTGCTATTAATACTAACCTAAGTAAGTCTGAAACCTGTTCTTTCTGTATCTTGTTTAGTGGCTGTCCTCGGTGGGTTGATAATTATTAACGGGTTGTTTTAAATAATACATTGTAATGGTCATCGAATATACGAAGTTTACAATTTGGATTTGCATCCATTAGTGGCTTGAATATTTTAATCCAAGACTGTGATCGTTCGACTTCTGAATTTCTTCTACTAGAAACAACACTATGAGAAATTGATGATGTATCATCTTGATGGCCACGATCTTTTAAATATATATTGATGTTCTTCATGGAAGCAATGAAGGATAAGAATGCTTTAAAAGTATCATTTGAAGGAGCAACCCAATCATCAATATCATGCTCTTCCTCCTTCTTATAATAATAAGAATTAGCAAACTTATCTAATAAATTAAAGTTGGCCAAATTTAATTGATTAATTTTTCCATAAGAGCCGCTACCAGAGCATAACAACTTGAAAAATGAATTAAATTTTGAAAAAGTGAATTGTCGATCGATTGAAGAAGAATCAAAGAATATGGAAGAGCTCAAATCAATCGTGAGGTTTGTTAAATTGTTATTTGCCTTGATGAAATCAATTAAAGAAAGATCATTTCCTGAGTTTATTTTCATTAAACTTAAACTAGAAGTGGAAATAAATAAAGGTAATGGTTCTCTTGGATATTTTCTGGGTTTATTTATGTATGAGCAAGATACCAAAGTCAATTTATTAATTGAAAAATCTGCAGGGGCTTGGCTTAAGCAATTTGATATTTTAGTTTCATCGATAATATAATTTCGAAGTTCTAATTCTTCAATTTTGTTACAATGTAAGAAAAGTAAAGATAACAATTCCAATTTGAAAGTGATGGACCAACCACTCTGTGCACTTAATACCAACTTCTTTAATGACATCTTAGGTTTTTCACGTTTAAATCCCAGGAATAAGAAAGATGAAGATGATGATGATGACGAACCACCATTGGCATTACCTTGTGGATTCAGAGGGAATGCAAAATAAGGCAGAATTTCAGTGAATTCCAAAGTTTCCAACAGTTTACATTCTTTTAATAAGTTGCCGACTGATCTAATAAATAATTCATATACGGATTCTTGACTTCTCTTATCCATGGCCTCGATATTATAAGTACCAGCGATTTTTGCTTTACTATTGGAATCCGATTTTTTAGGAGGGTTTTCTATGGTTAATTTATGAATTTGACACAATTTGGCGCTGGCTTCACTGCTACTACCACGAAGTGAAGTTATAGTGAATTTCTTGGTAAGCGTCAATGGAGGCATATGAGAGTCATAGAAATTGAAAAAACTTCCTCCAGTTCCATTAACACTAACATTCTTATAAAGAAGGTTGGCACTTATGATTTGATTGAATCTTTGACATACCAATACAAGCAGAAGTAATTGGGATACATCTTTTTCAAAATTGCTGAATATTTCGATCAAGATTTCTTCTGGAAGCAGAAGGATGTGGCCAGGAGGGTAACTACAAGGAGTTCTTGAAGTAGTTTTGAGTTTTTTAACTTGGTTTCGGCGCATTAACAAGTGATTTGGTATAGGAGTGTTGAATATGTGATGTAATGGAGTATTATTATTATTATTTCACCTGAATAATATGGTTATCAGAGTATGTATGTATCGATGGGCTCCGTAGGATGTAAAGAAAGGGTTGTTATTAGTCGTGATTGTAGTTTGATTGTAGTGTGATTGTAGTGTGATTGTATGTGAACAAGTTGGAATGAAAGATGGTTAAAAATTCAACTGTAATTGAAATGATTGTAAGACTAAGTACAGATCTACCTGCAACACGTTTTCCACTAGAAATAAGACTCACAGATCAAGCTGGAAAGTGTTTAGTCTTTACTTGGCACCGCAAGGCTGAATCAAAAAGGTTGAGAAAAAAGGAAAGACAAATTAAATTTATCTTCTTTGCAGCTTTTTTATGACATTTCTGTGGCGTCTTCAGCGGTGGGTAAAAACCGAGATGAGAAATAATAAAAATCCCCGCCCTAAACGTAAAATAGGCGGGTCCGTCCGCCAGGCAACTAGAGAGATAAGGAGACAAGTGGTGGACAGACAAGTGGTGTTGATCAGAATATTGAGGGTGTTTGCATATAGATAGGATAAGTGGATGTAAAGAAATGTGGGTATGAAGGTAGGTATGAAGATGGATATGTGGGTATATAGATGGATATAGTTGGGCTTACAGATGTCTGTCTCCCCTCGTTAAAACTTATTCTGTTCATTCTTCAATCTCTCACTGTTGGAGTATTTTGTGAGCATTTAGTTCTTACATTATTATTGTCTTCTTTGTTTCCACGTTGCGAATCGTTCGATTGTCGCGAACATGCTTATCTTTTCGCAATATTCGCTGCATCGGGGCGGCGGCCTTTAACCGACGGATGCTACGAATTTTGTTGTCGGACCGGGTTGAGCCTTCTAGAATAGGCATCAATAGGTATAGGGGTATAAGCAGAGAGTGTAAAGGTGAATATGTGAATATGTACCAAAGTGTAAAATGTAAACGCAGTTCATACATTACTAGAAAGCGTATATTATTAGAAACGTATTATATTATTATTAGATATATTTTTATTAGATAATATATTATTAGAAAACGTAGTATATTTTTCTCAGAAGATGCTACACATTATAAGAATACATTATTCTTAGAATAATTAACTGGTGCAATGATCTAGGCTGCATTCCAGGTAGATTATAATTTTTTTATTATTTGGATTTGTTAGGTAGACCAAACCGCAGCTGGATATCTTGGCTAATTTAGTGCTAGATATCTAAAATCTAAAATTGGGTAAATTAGCGCTAGTACCAGTAGTGTCTAGTACTAGAGTTCAGTGTATGTGCTCTTCCCTCTTCACCTGCTGCTTCGTTTCTGTGTAGTGTCCCATCAGAATCACCCAAACCATCTCCTCCCACTTACACCCCCACCTCAGTTGTTGCAGAAATCGATTTGAGCTGCAAAACTCAGAAACACCAGTTTGTAGTTCCATCTTAGCTGTAAGAATACCGGTTGAATAAGAGGCAAGATGGCTGAAGACCAAAGAAAACGGTTGGAACAGCTCATGGGTAAAGATGCATTGATCTCCCCCATGGTAAGAAGGAAGGACCCATCAATGACAGATCCACGAGTTTGTAAGTCATTTTTACTTGGTACATGCCCCCATGATCTATTTGCCGGTACAAAGCAAGATATAGGGAAATGTCCACAACTTCATTTAGAAAAGCATAAGCTTGAATACGAGTATAGAACGAAAAAGGGGGAAAAATTCCCGGAAATCGAATATGAATACTTCAAGAACCTTCAAAAATATATCCATGATATCGATAAAACCATCCAGAGTGCTATGAAGAGATTAGAACATACCCCTGAAGAAAAGGCTAGAATCGGTGAAGTTACAAAAGAGTTGGACTCGTTGGACGCTAAAATAGGTCTTGTCACCCAGGAAATCGATCTTCTTTCAGAGGCAAATGAAAACTTGAAGTTGATTGAACAGAACCAGAAACTTCAACAAATGTGTGAACAAAGAGAAGTATTGGCGGAAGATGCACGAAGTATAGCGGAAAATGTTGGTCAATCGTCACAACAGAAGCTTCAAGTCTGTGAACAGTGTGGAGCTTATTTATCCAGATTGGACAACGACCGTCGGTTGGCTGATCATTTCGTGGGGAAAATCCATCTTGGTTACGTTCAAATGCGTTTGGCGTATAACGATTTCACCACGAGATTAAGGTAATATCCAGATATCAAATACTATAGAGACAAAAATATTAACACTTACACATTGCACATCATCATATATAATTGCTAATCTAAATATACATAATAGTTATACCAACCCTAGATTCTTTCTTCTTCTTCTTCTTCTTCTACTTCTTCTACTTCTTCTACATTTTCTTTCTTTTCTTCCTTTTCTTCATCCTTGACAACCTTTTCCTTCAGAACGTAGTTGATGTTTCTTAATCTGTCAGCCAAAATAGGGTGGCTGTGGTTGAAAGCCAGGTACAACCAATCAGCATCCATAGCAGACAAATTCTTAACCAAAAGCTTGATTAAAGCTCTTCCCAAGTTCTGATCGTGGCCACAACTCTTGGCGTATTGATCAGCTTCGTATTCGTGCTTTCTCAGTAAAGCATTCATCAAGAATTGCTGGGCACAAGCCAATGGCAGGTAAAGATCACTGAACAAAAGGAATCCAATAATAGTTGGTTGAACCACTGGGAATCCAAATTGGGTGTATAAGGAGTTGTTTCTGTAAACAAAAGAAAACAAATAGAAAGTAAGGAACATATTAAGTTCAACGGCAATCAAAGTCTTGGGTAAATGCAGACGTTTCCAATGACCAATTTCATGGGCCAAGACAGCAACAGTTTCTTCAGTTGTCAGATGGTCAATTAAAGTATCATACAAGACGATTTTCTTGGACCATGGTAACCCAACAAAATAAGCATTCAGATGTCCTGATCTCTTAGATCCATCAACAACGTAAAGACTTTGCAATGGGAATTTATGTTCCTTAGCTAAGTTTTCAATGGCAGTCTTCAATTCACCTTCTTCTAAAGGCAGGAATTTGTTGAAAAGAGGTTCGATGAAAGTAGGATAAATGGTCATAGCAATCAAATTGACCACTAAAATGAACCCACAAAGCCAAATAATGAAAGAATTACCCAAGGAATCAATGATTTTAATGAATCCAGCAATCACTGGAAGTCCCAATCCAAGGAACAAACCATAAGATTTAAACATATCCAGAACCCAAAGCCCCACAGTACTCTTATTGAATCCATATTTCTCTTCAAGAACAAAAGTTCCATAATACAGAGTTGGTAATCCAATAACGGTGCTAAACAATTGGAAAGTGGCAAAGAAGAAAAGAGTTTGGGTGATGACACCACCCATGAATTTAGGAAGAATTGGGGCAGCTAACGACATTAAATGACCACCCAAGTTCCAAACTTTAGGTAATAAATCATATTTGATCACAGTAGCATTGATAAAGAATTGGTAAATCCCGGATACAAAACCAAATCTCATCTTAGCCTTGGAATAGTCTTGAGATTTGGCTAAAGTTTCGCCAGTGATTTCTTTCTCCAAGGCCTTTGGTGGGGTGTTTCTACCCAAGACTTGGTATTGACGGTAATTCAAGTAGTTTTCAAAACAAAATTGACCCACAGAAAGGCCAATAATGATAGACTTCCATGAGAAGTTCAGCGTGCTGATCAACGAGTCCATTTTGTGGAGTATAAAATTTATTTTAAAACGCCTAAAAAACGCATAAAAAAGCGCTGCTCTTTGAGAAAAAGACACGCTAAATTTAGCGTGTGGCAACGAAAATTTCTCGCTAAATATGAGGGCCTTCCCCACTAAAAGCCACCTGTTAAAAAGGCAAAAGGCACACGCTAAAAACCACTGGAAATCATCACTAAGAACCAAGTGACCAACTAAACCAAGTAGACCAAGTAGGACTATACATGTATATATATATATATATATATATATTTAGAGATTATGAAGAGAGTATTTAGAGTATTTAGAGAGAGGTTTATAACTACATTTTTTAAATCAATCTAATGTTATTTTCTGAAACTAATATATAAAGAGTAGTTTCTGTTGGGCGTTAATGAGTCGCTTATTTAGCTTCAGCAGCCAACTTTTCAGCCTTAGCAACAACATCTTCAATACCACCGACCATGTAGAAAGCGTTTTCTGGTAAGTGATCATACTTACCTTCCAAAACATCCTTGAAGGACTTGATGGTGTCTTGCAATCTGACCAATCTACCGGAAATACCAGTGAAAACTTCAGCGACAGCGAATGGTTGAGACAAGAATCTTTGAATCTTACGGGCTCTTTCGACAGTCAACTTATCAGCTTCAGACAATTCATCCATACCTAAAATGGCAATGATATCTTGAAGAGACTTGTAAGCTTGCAAGGTTTGTTGAACGTTGGTAGCAACATCGTAATGTTCTTGACCAACAACGGCAACATCTAACAATCTAGACTTGGAATCCAATGGATCGACAGCTGGGTAAATACCCAATTCAGAGATACCTCTGGACAAGACAGTGGTAGCATCCAAATGGGCGAAAGTGGTAGCTGGAGCTGGATCGGTCAAATCATCGGCTGGGACATAGACGGCTTGGACAGAAGTAACTGAACCCTTGTTGGTGGTGGTAATACGTTCTTGTAACAAACCCATATCAGTGGCCAAAGTTGGTTGATAACCGACAGCGGATGGAATACGACCTAACAAAGCAGAGACTTCGGAACCAGCTTGGGTGAATCTGAAAATGTTGTCAACGAACAACAAGACATCTTGACCTTCTTCATCTCTGAAGTATTCAGCAATAGTTAAACCAGTCAAAGCAACACGAGCTCTAGCTCCTGGTGGTTCGTTCATTTGACCGAAAACCAAGGAGACCTTGGAGTCACCTTCTAAGTTGATGACACCAGTTTCCTTCATTTCACGGTACAAATCGTTACCTTCTCTGGTACGTTCACCGACACCGGTGAAAACAGAGAAACCACCATGGGCCTTAGCAATGTTGTTAATCAATTCTTGAATGAAAACGGTCTTACCGACACCGGCACCACCGAATAAACCAATCTTACCACCTCTGGCGTAAGGAGCCAATAAATCGACAACCTTAATACCGGTTTCTAAAACTTCAGCAGAAGTAGATTGATCAGTGAATGATGGTGGGTCAGTGTGAATTGGGTTTCTTTGCTTACATTCAATTGGACCTCTTTCATCAATTGGGTCACCAGTAACGTTAATGATACGACCTAAAGTACCACGACCGACTGGGACGGAAATTGGAGCACCAGTGTCAGTAACTGGAGCACCTCTAACCAAACCTTCAGTACCATCCATAGCAATGGCTCTGACGGTGTTTTCACCCAAATGTTGAGCAACTTCTAAGACTAAGTCGTTGTCACCATTCTTCAAGGTCAAAGCATTCAAAATAGCTGGAAGGTTACCAGATTCGAATTGGACGTCGACGACGGCACCAATAACAGCTCTGTAAATGTTAGTAAAAAAGTTTTTTATTTATAATATCATTGCTACATTTCTATATTTCTATCTCGTTGGCTTGTGTCGAAGAAAGGGAAATGGAAAAAATTGGCGACTCTCATTGGCCAGGAGGCTGCATGCAGGAACCAAGAACGAAACTCGGAATCAAAATTGGACTTCCAAGGGGGAATATAGACGGAAAGGAGATGAAATAGTAGTAAAAAACAAATCAATTAGTAGGTAGGATGTAACTGATTCCAATTGGAATCATGATAGTTGTACCCATAATAGTATGAATAGGATAAAAAATCGATTTTATTTTTTTTACAACACCAAATTTTCACCCTTTCACCTCCAAAGTCCACCCTCCACAATTGGAATTCGACACCAAATCAATCAATCAATCAATCGATCGATCCATTGGGCGAGTAGATATGTTCTATAAAGAATGGAAATAGATCCAATATGAGTAGTTGTTTGTCTACTCCCTCGTCTTAAGCCAACAGAAATAGTTCAGAAATAGGATCCCTGATTCAAAATAATCTTAAAATTACATACCTGACTTTACCAGAAACTGGAGCAGCAGAAGCAAGACCTCTGTTAAAGATGACATTGCGCTTGGCAGCAGTGAAAGCACTACGTGATGCAGTGTTGAACAATCTAGGAAGAACCATGACGACTCCACTAACAAATTTAGTTAACTATTCAATTCAAAGAAATTCAACAGTTTTAATATTATGTTGAAAAAGTCGCACTCGGAGAGTTCGGTGTGCACACGCCTTGGGGAAATTAGCGAATTCCATTGGTCAATCGAGTTTTCATAGGCTCCGGCAGGCTTTGCGGTTTTATTGGGCGAGCGAGGATGTTACCCGGCAAAGCGGCCCACTTGGTTTCTTGGTTTGGTGAGTATGGAAGTGAGTGAATGCGAATCTATTCCGGGGCAATGGTAGGAAATGGAAGGAGTTAGGCTGGGGTGGTATTATCTAAGGATCTGGGTATAAGCATTATGCATAGTAATTGGTATGTACGAAAAAAATGGGGGTATAAGATGAAAATTGAAAATTAATGATAGTGAATGTGAATGTGAATACTTGAAGAATTGAGTTTAAAGAGGTGACACAGAGATTGGTGGATTGTACTTTGTTCTAAAGTGTACAAGCAATTGATAGAGAACCGGAGAGAGGCCTAAACTAGTGGTGTTCACGTTAATTTTCATTCGTATTATTGAACTGAAAAATACTGGCTATTTTATGTACTTATTTTATTTGATTTAATATTTATTGATTCATGATATCGGTATTTAAACTCACCGAGTTTCTTCTGGCAGTGAGAATTCTATCTGAGTACTGCAACTGGCCTGATTGCAATCATTATTATACTGTGTTGTAGTAATATATTCCCGTACTATTTTCCATTATTACTGTTATTGCTATTTTTTTTTTTTCAGTGACTACCTCTCGCTGCAGTACATTCTTGGTTCACTCCTAACTTATCGTAACGCCGACTTTTAAGAACCCATCCGTACACTTCGATTAATAGAGTACGGATAGAGTAAATGGTAGCTGTTTTTCGTCAATTGACATTAGATATTAGAATTGTCTCTCGCAAGCGCTTCTAAACAACCCTCGTGCCAGTAATTTAACTTTTGTATGTGTCCTTAATTGTCTCTTCGTTCACAGCGGATTGGGCATCCGAAATAGTAGCTATCCGAAACAGCCTATTTCTTTTTTGTTTTCCGCACTCTTCTTTCCTAGCTATTTCCTTGAAAGTTTCATGTTGCAGCCACTTATTTCCTGTTGTAATTCGCAAATCGCGCCAAATTCGAATAGCAAGAAAGACCACCAGTTCAAACAATCTCTACCGTTTCTCTACATCTGATTACCTATAGATAGATCCCGTAATTCATTATTATATCAAATACACACGCTACTCATACAAATACACCACTTTTTCGATATTATCATTATACCTCTAATAAAATTTGTTTCACTTCCCCTACCAAATCAGTCACTTCTTGTGGATTACGCTCATACACTAATTGTGTTCCTTCTGGCATATCTCCTCCGTAGAGTTGACAGCATTCAACACATAATCTGAGCTCTTTCTTTTCGTTAACTGGTGGAATAAATTTCTTGGGTCTCCCAATTGATGCCACGGTAACTATTTCTTGCTTTTGAAGTCTAGTCGATCTTCTTCTCTTATAACATGGTTTCAGATCCTCTCCAGATTCTTTCCGTGCTGAGTGTATTAATTCTTCAAATTCTTGTTCCTTGCTTAATTTGATTGTATTGCTATCGTCTTCACTTATCAAAGATGACAATTTTTGCCCAGATTCAGATTCTTGCATCTTAGTAACCATTTCTTCATCAATTTCTTTTTTAATCACTTTATCCACCACCAATTCCTTTGGTGTAGCAAGAATTGTTGGTGCTATAGCAGTAAAATCTTCCTCCTCCTCTTCTTCTTCTTCTTCTTCTTCTTGTTTTATATTTTGCTTCCCTAACTTCTTACCTTCTTTATAAATATGGCGTTCAAATTTTAACCTAGAATATTGATGATCTCTATTTGGAACAATATAATGGTGATACCCCAAATACGTCTTACAATCATCGCAAACTACTTCTTCCTCTTCACTTGGATTAAGAATAGGTGACATAGTCTGTCCACCGTTAAATGATGTATCTCTGAAGTTCCTTCTTACATTTACTTTTTCTCCATTCAATTTTATGATACGCATATCATTTACATGAAATCTTTCCAAACTTTTAACGGCTTTTTCAATAAAAGCCTGATTAAATTTATTTGGGTTTCGAACGAATGCCTTCAATATATTTTCTTCTAATCTGAAATGATTGAAAACATTTTCCTTTTTAATTTCTCGATAGTCATTTATAGCTCTTTCTCCATAGTCCAACCATGGTTCTATAACAAAATTGACTGCTTCATTAAAGTTGAATCCACAATTGAATCCAGAATGATATACTCGAGGGTATGTTACAATGAATTCATTAGGTTGTTGATCAGCATAAACACATTGTATTCCATTTTGATGTAATGTCATTGGCAGCAATAAAGTCACTAATTGATGCAATAAATCAGGTTGTCGTTGAAACAAGTCTGGTGCCGAATCCTTCATTAATTTTTCAAATTGATCTGCTTGTGAAGCAGGAATACCGTACCATTTTTTTGTTGCTCCCATATGACAATAGTTTATCAGAAGAGTGTAATGGTCTTCGACATGCCAGCAGAAGGTCAGAAAGAGAGACCCAACATAAATCCATGGGATGGTCATTCCAGAGATAGACGAATCGATGAATTTCATTAAAGAACCCCCGGCAAATGGTAATTTGGTCAAGTTAAATGGATGAGATGAATAGTAATCTAACTTTTCGTTATCCACATAATCTCTTCCAAAAGATGATCCCATGGGGAAACCCAGAATTTCACCAGGTACCATGTTGTGGATATCAGCTCCATAACGAACTTCTAAATCCAGTTTTTCGATATCTACAAATTCCCAGAATTTCTTTTCAATCTCGTCAACTTCAAGAGGGTTTCCATTGTTGTCTTCTTCTTCGAAAGTACCAGCAAATTCTTGGCAATGCTTTTGGAAATCAGAAATTGAATATTTCAAGTTTACTTGCTCTTCAAAACCATAAGCACCAGTTCCTATTAAACATTTATCACAATACCAAGAACCTTTAGGGATATCAGACAATTTTGGTTCTAAACAACCCATGTGGTATGCACGGTCACAGCCATCACATAATAATGTTTCTTCTGGGTTATTGCTCAAATTGCATACTACACAGTTTTCTTCTCCATCATCATTAGCTCGTCTTTTACGACGACCATCTACTTCATCTTCTTCATTTACACCATTTTCATGGACACCAGCAGAAGAATGATGGAAAGCTCCTTCTGTTATACTGACACTATTTGAAGCTAAAAACAAGGCGTATCCTTTTAAATTAGCATTATATTCTTGTTCCAAGTCAGAACTATTTATCGGTATTACCCCAAATTTTTTATTTACTTGTTTCCAATCATTCATATTCATAGCTTCACTACCCCCTAATTTTTCTACTGACAGATACAAGTCATAGTAATAGACTTTAGGTCTTTTCAGTGATTTTTCACCAAATTCTCTTTTACCAGCACGGAAATATAATCTTAATTGCTTTTTACCTCTCATCTTAAGAAATCTATTGATACTTTTCTTAAAGAATTCTCTACTTCTAGTTGACAATCCCAAATCACTAATTCTTTGTAATCTTGTATGAAATCTGAATTTTGGTGATATCAGAAATGGTGGCTGCCATCCTACAGGTGGAACAACTTTTACAATACCATATTTGTTACCAAGAAGTAAAATATCCGACCTTGAAAAATAACTAGTTGGATTACTAAATTCATCAATGTTAGGATAAAGTACTGGGCAAGGAGTTAATTTCAGTTTATCAAACTCCATTATTGCTAGGCCCTACTTTTTTGTTTCAGAAACAATTATTAGTTGAAAATGATTAAAATTGATTTTTCGCTCAAAACGACAAAATCAGTAAAATTATATTAAGGAAAGCAAAAATCGATAAACGGCGATTGCAACACAACGAAAAAAATATTGTAACGAAAACTCTTGTTTTCGTTGTATATATTATTAACAATGAAATAGTCAAACTGTAGTAACCAGTTGCTAACTTAATTTATAAAAACAGAACTCCGTTTGCGTTTCGTATATATTGCCTGATTTCCTCCAGCACAGGCCAGGAAAAAAAAAGTGGTTTAAATTTAAAGGGAAAAGCAGAAACGAAAAAAAGGAAAACCGCCCCAAGATAAGAACGAAAATCCGATTGCACAGAAGAAGGTTTCCTTTTTTTTTTTAATGGAAACTCTAATGTACTTGAAGCGAGATACTGTATATGTAGCCTCCAATTTTAACAACGACAAAATTTACTGGAAGCGATCTTAGCAAACAATTGTAACCTGTAAAACAAAATCGGGGGAATACCTGGCAGTTCAATAGATGCCAAAAAATTAAAATTACAAGTTGCTAAAAAAGGAAAGGAGAATCGAAAGCGAATTTCTGATAGAACTTAGACGAAATAAACGGGACAAAAATCTGACGACTGTATGCATGGGCCATGTTGTCTGAGCTTACGTACAGGAAGAAGCTGCATATACAGAGGGCGTTCTCCATTACGTTAGTTGCAGTCTCTGTCTGAGCAAGAGGAAATTAAAACGAGTCAGTAAGAAGTTGTGCGGAAGGTAATCGCGAACTGTACAAGGCCTCTGTGGAGTACCACACATGCTATCAGGAATGTCCTATTCAGGGCACCTTTTCTATCTGCACTAGATGGAGAGGCAGAAAAAAACGTGAAGAGATACAGAGGTAGGCAAAACACATTTATCCAGATCAATCGAATTTAATAATAAGGTATATAAATAGAGACTGATATATAGAGAGCTAAACAAATACGAATAGAGACAGAAATTGCTTTAAAATCCCAGGGGGGGACTATATAAGTGTAGTGTACAGTAAACTAATAATGTGTCCTACTAATACAGGCTTTCGCTTGACTCACCTCAATTCCCCGATACCGTAAAACCCCTTACACCCGGATCTGGCGGAAAGTCACTAAAAATTCACCAATTTTCATTTCTGGTCGAAGTTGTCACTTTAAATCAAAGTAACTTATATAACTAATACCATGGAAAACTATACTATCACTGTTCTTGGATGTGGGGTAATGGGTACTGCTGTTACCTCTGCCATTCTTAAGGCTGACTTCCAACCATTCCCAGCTAAAATCATCTGTTGTACTGGCTCTGAAAAGCTGGCCGCCAAATTACAATCTACTTTAGCTAAGCAAAGTGATATCATAGAAACTTCTTATGGAGTAGAATCCAACAAGGCCGCTGCTTCTAAGGCTGATATTATCATTTTGGGTTGTAAACCATACATGGTTGATGATGTCTATCAACAAGTCAAGGATTCTTTAACCGGTGAACAATTGATCATTTCCCTTACCGCTGGTTTAACCATTGAACAATTACAAATTTTTTCTCCATATGTTGCCAAATTAATGACCAATACTCCAGCTCAATGGGGTGTAGGTATGGCCGCTGTAGCATTTTCTCCAGAAGCTGAAGCTAAATATGAAGATTTAGTTATGAAATTGGCTCACCCTGTTGGTAAAGCAGTTAAAATTCCAGAAAAGAACATGAGTGCTGCTCTGTCTTTGATTGGTAGTGGTCCAGCTTTTTACTGTTTGATGTTAGAATCTGTTACTGACGCTGGGATTAGATTGGGTCTCCCATATGATATTTCCCGCGAAATGGCAATTAAAGTTATGGAAGGTACCGCTAAGATGGCTGAAATTACTGGTGACCACCCAGCTCTTTTAAAGACTAAGGTTTGTACTCCAGGTGGTATGACCATTGCTGGTTTATTGAAGATGGAAGATCTTGGTGTTAGAGCCGGTATAATTAGAGGTGTTGAAGAAGCTGCCATTGTTGGTGCCACTTTAGGTCAAAAGAAGAAATAGATATATGCTAGCAATGAAGAACCGAGAAGTCAATATTATTTACATACTACTGTAGTTACGCGCAGTGTAGAATAGCTCCTACATCAAATCACAGTTAAGATGCCCTAAATGGGGTATAATGAGTCATTTTTATACTACACTTTATCTTCTCTCGACCTTTGCTACTTTATGCCTTCAATATACCCCTATAACTTCAAAGGTCATGTGCATAAAGAATACATTACTTGTACGAATCATACCTTTCATCCTCTAGTTATAAAATTTGACACTTAAAGCAGAGTTCTAAGATTGGTGCCAGTAGGGAATATCCAAGCAATATAGAAGCAGAGTAAAAAGCAAAGCAACATTCAAACAACATTCAAACAACATTCAAACAATACTCAAACAATACTCAAACAATACTCAAACACTATTACAGACCGCACACCCATAAGCGAACGAATGCTATCTATTAGCACGGCTTCTCCAAATAGTGCGGAAATGGCCTTTTAGATTTTAGGGCATTTTAGATGCGATTTTAGATTTTGACGTAAATTCTTTTCGCATTGATTAAGGTTTGCTGATAGAAATGACATCAGCGTGATGTTTTGGGGGGAGCCCCTGCTGTAGCGAATGATTATGTGTCACATAGCAATTTCTGGGGAAGCGGAGAATGTTCAAATAAGAAAATTACCAAGACAAGACAAAGAAGCAAAAAGGGTAGACAAAGGCTTGGTCAATTGCTTGTAAAGTAGTTATACGAAGTATACTACAGCGTGGCGCGATGGCAATGGCAATGGTAATGCAAGGAAATTATGCTTGACGCATGAATTCGTATATCGACCAGATACTACATGTAGATCATCAATGCAGTTTTTTTTTAGGTCACCCTACAGTGATAGCCTTACATAATAGGTGAGATTTTATAATTTAAATATTATGTCTTTTCTACTTTTGAATTAAAAAATTTTATCTCCGTAGAAAGCAATTCATGAAGGGGTACTTCTTATTGTTTGCAATTGCATCAATTTTACCAGTTTTGTTATTGAATTTCAATAAACTTTCTGAATCATTTATCTTTTCAAACTACCCATCTTCATCATCTTCTTCTATTCTGAAAGATGAAGAATGGCAAACCACAATTACAAAGGTCATAAAACTGCTGGTTTCCATTAAATTTTCCCACGTTGTAGCCTTTGATACCGAGCAAAAAATGATTTCAGAAGCTTCTGGGTTTATCGTGGATGCTAAAAGAGGAATTATTTTAACAAATAGACATGTAGTTGGCCCAGGACCATTCACCGGACATGTTGTTTTTGATAATCATGAAGAGGCAATTGTAAAGCCAATTTACCGAGACCCAGTTCATGATTTTGGTTTCTTACAATTCGACCCTTCAATAATTAAGCATTTGAATGTAACAGAAATAAAACTTAATCCAGACGCTGCTGAAGTTGGCACTGAAATAAGAGTTGTGGGGAACGATGCTGGTCAAAAATTATCAATTCTCTCTGGTTTTATTTCGAGAATCGATAGAGATCCTCCAGATTATCATTATGGATATTCAGATTTCAACACAGAATATATACAAGCTGCTGCATCAGCTTCTGGTGGATCTTCTGGATCTCCAGTTGTCGATATTAATGGGAACGCAATAGCACTTCAAGCTGGGGGGATGTTTTTTGCAGCAACTGATTTCTTTTTACCCATGTATCGTCCCTTAAGAGCCTTAAAGGAAATACAAGCCGGTAAACCAGTTACCAGAGGTGATATTCAAGTTAAATGGGAATTTAAGGCCTTTGACGAATGTAAGCGATTAGGCTTAAGTGAAGAAGCCGAAAATGAAGCAAGATTAAGCTTTCCAGAAAGAGTCGGGCTCTTGGTTGTAGGAAGAGTTCTCCCCGAGGGTCAATCTGCTAATTTGCTTGCGGAAGGTGATATATTATTAACTGTAAATGGACAGCACATTAGTGGTCATGTACACCTTGACGAAATTTTGGATAACAGTATTGGAGAATTAGTAGAAGTGGAGATTCAAAGAGGTCAAACCTTATTAAAAAAGTCTATTATGGTGCAAGATTTAAATGAAATCTCTCCTTCTAAATATGTTCATGTGACCGGAACTACATTTACAGATGTTTCTTACATTATTGCAATGACACGAGGTATTCCAATGAAAGGTGTCTATACCAACAATGCAAAGGATTTGTTGGACGAATATGAAGTATTTATTGATTCAATTGATGATCAAGAAACTCCAAATTTGAATGCTTTCATTGAAGTCATGAAAAGAATACCCCAAGGAGCAGAACTTTCAATGACCTTCCGTAGACTTTATGAACCTACAGTTCAAGTCCAAAAATTGTTCCTTAACGAGCGATACTGGAATTCTGAATTTAAGGTTGCTACAAGAAATGATACTAGTGGTTTATGGGATTTTGAAAGCCTTGAGCTGGAGCACAATATTTTGAAGCCAACACCAAAATCTGTAAAACTTCATATTGCAGAAATACCAAACAAGGAATGTGCTAAGGTTTCCAAGTCTTTTGTAAAAGTGAAATGCAATCTTCCGTTGCACTTAGACGGTATTTACCAACACAAGGATGAAAGTTATGGACTCGTTGTCGATGCAGAGAAAGGATATATATTAGTTTCCAGTTCAGTTGTTCCAACTGATGTATCAACAATTTCAATTTTGTTTGGTGATAGTGTCTCGATCCCAGCAAAGGTATCATTCATCCACCCAATCCAGAAATATGCTATTTTGAAGTACGATCCTAGTTTAATCATCTCAAATGTGGTCACACCAAAGTTTGCTAATAATAATCCATTGAAAAGAGGAGATAATGTATTATTTATGGGGTACAACAATCAAGGACATATAGTTACCGAGGAAACTCAAGTATCCGGAACTACACTTAGTAAAAAACTTACAAATGTGGAATCAATTGTGGTGGATAAAGAATTACACAGTAAGAGTATTTCAGGAATTTTCCTTGACTTTGATGGAACAGTTCGAGCAGTAATTATTGACTTTGATTCACCAAGTTGGTTTAATAATGATGGACAAAAGCATGCTCTCTTGGATGCAACTGATTTTTCAGAAATCATTCAAGAATTATCATTGACCGATAGAGTTGAACCACCACGGATTGTTGATGTGGAATTTGCAACCATTTCATTTAGTGATGCCCGGTTAAGAAATGTTAGTGACGAATGGATCAGTAGATACGAAGAAATGGAAAATGGGAACCCGAAACTTTTAACTGTTAAGCATATCAATGCTATTAGAGAAGACGAAAAACCAACACCACTTAAAATAGGTGATATTGTTCTTTCCATTGATGATCGATTGATAAATGGGATGAGAGACCTAAAGATGATGTACCATAAGAATTCATTAAATTTCACTGTGCAAAGAGCCAAGAAAGAGATCAATTTTGAAGTTCCAACTGTAGATAGTTCTTCGTTTACTATCAATAATTTCATTCATTGGAATGGTGCAATACTTCAAAGAGCTCCATCTGCGTTTAGATCTCATTGGGAGAAAGTACCACTGGATGTTTGTTTAGTTTACGTTGAAAATGCATCACCATTTATGAGGAGTAAAATCTATGATCCTACATTTATTACTCATGTCAATGATGTAGAAACACCTGATTTGAAGCTGTTTATTAATGAAATCAAGAATGTTGGGAACAATGAATACGTTAAGTTCCGGTTAGTTGACGAGAATTTAATTCCAAGAGCAGAAACCTTAAGAACCGATTATCATTATTTCCCAAGCATTGAGTACGAAAAGGTAGACGGTGAATGGAAAAGAGAAACCATAAACGCATAGAAAAAAATGTATGTAGAAGCTGTACCTAAGTGAGGTGAAGTATATATTTATATAGAAGCTGTACCTAAGTGAAAGATAATTGATTTTAGATAGTTATGGATATTTGTAGTTCTTGAAAATTGCTGCAAAAAGCCAACTCTTTTAATTCTCGTAAGAACCAAAAAATAATAATTCTTAGCCACTTCTAATTAAGTCCTATTTGGGACCGCCCGCCCGGTGCGCGCACGACCGGTTTTCGAATTTTCAAAATTCGCCAAAACCGCAAAATCAAAAAAACACGTCGAGATAAACATTATCATCAACGCTTGAAACATGTCAGCCGAAGGACAAGAAGAATTATTGGATTACTCTGATTCCGAAGAAATCGCCGTTCCATCCACCACCGTAGCCACCACTGAAGAAGGAGCCGAAGCCGGTGAAAAGGATGCGGATAAAAAGGGATCTTACGTTGGTATCCATGCCACTGGTTTCAGAGATTTCCTTTTAAAACCAGAATTACTTCGTGCCATTGGTGATTGTGGTTTCGAACATCCATCAGAAGTTCAACAAGTTTGTATTCCTCAATCCATTTTGGGAACTGATGTTCTTTGTCAAGCCAAGTCTGGTTTAGGTAAAACTGCTGTTTTCGTTTTATCTACTTTGCAACAATTAGATCCAGTTCCAGGTGAAGTATCTACTTTAGTTATTTGTCATACTAGAGAATTGGCTTATCAAATTAAAAATGAATATGCCCGTTTCTCCAAGTATATGCCAGACGTTAAGACTGAAGTCTTCTACGGTGGTATTCCAATTGCTAGAGATTTAGAAAAATTGAAGAATAAGGAAACTTGTCCTCAAATTGTTGTTGCCACCCCAGGTAGATTACATGCTTTAGTTAAGGAAAAGGCCTTGCGTTTAAATAACTTGAAATCATTTGTTATCGATGAATGTGACAAGGTTCTTGAAGCTGTTGATATGAGAAGAGACGTTCAAGACGTTTTCCGTAACACTCCTCTTCAAAAGCAAGTTATGATGTTCTCTGCAACTTTGTCCCAAGAAATCCGTCCTATTTGTAAGAAATTTATGCAAAACCCATTGGAAATTTACGTTGACGATGAAGCTAAATTAACTTTACATGGTTTACAACAATACTACTTGAAATTAGATGAAAAGGAGAAAAACAGAAAATTGGCGGATTTATTGGACTCTTTGGAATTCAACCAAGTTATTATTTTCGTTAAATCTACTCAAAGAGCCAACGAATTAAACAAGTTATTGACTGCTTCCAACTTCCCATCTATCGCTGTTCACTCTGGTTTACCACAAGAAGAAAGAATTGAAAGATACAGATTATTCAAGGAATTCAACAAACGTATCTGTATTTCTACTGATGTTTTCGGTAGAGGAATTGATATTGAAAGAATTAACTTGGCCATCAACTACGATATGCCAAATGAAGCTGATCAATACTTGCACAGAGTTGGTAGAGCTGGTAGATTCGGTACCAAGGGTTTGGCTGTTTCTTTTGTTTCTAACAAGGAAGATGAAGAAATCTTGGAAAAGATTCAATCTAGATTCGATGTTAAGATCACTGATTTCCCAGAAGAAGGTGTTGATCCATCAACTTACATGAACACCTAGGAAAGACACATCAATTGACCTTAAAAAAAAGAATTAAATGTGTGATTGAATCATACTGACCCCCTCCCATTACAAGAAGAAAAAAAAGAAGATGTTATTTTAGACTGATTTAGGTATATATAAGATAAATGTAAAATGTATTAGTATATTTAGAAACCATGTAGATATTAAGTAATCTATAACTTACGAAAAGTTTGATTAGGATATATATATTAAGTCATTATAGTCGTTGTGTGTATTATGTTATTATGTTATTATACAAAGGCGAGCTTCTTACTTCTCCTTTTCAAATGAAATGCAGACTTTGTTGATCAACGTGAACACCTCCCGAAGGTTATTCTTTGGGACCAAGAACCATTCAACATGTTTGACTGGCTTATTCTTATATTGTGAACAAGCAGGACATGTCAAGTCTCCAGAGCCAAATAGCTCTTTCAATTTCCGGTGTATTTCCTTTTCCACATTTTTAATTGGTTTACTACAGTAGAACCCTTTATCCATATAACTATCATATAAGCCACCTCTAATGGTTACTGAATTTTTGAATCGTTCCAACATACTGCTTCCCACGGAAAAGTATCCTATAAATGGTTGTAAGCAAGTGATGCTACACTTACATTTTGACTCCCATTGATGTAGTCTTGCCAGGACTGTTCCAGTAGTCATTCCGACTTTAATCAAAGTCATATCTGAATGCTTTGGATTGAATTTCTTTGGCTTGTCAGATTTATAATTCTGAATTTCAAATCCTTTACGGTTGGAGTAAGGAGGAAGAAAGTCAGTGTATGTATATACGTAAATGAAACCACCAGCACCATTTCTACTGCTACTGCTGCTGTTGCTACTTCTACTCGAAGAGGAGGTTTTAGGAGCAGCCTTGGGTTTAGCAGCTTTAGTACGAGAATGTGAACGTGGGCGTGAACGGCTTGGAGGAGGATGAGGAGGTGTAGGAGGGATGCTAGAAGGAGAAGAAGAAGGAGTAGGAGAAGGAGAAGGAGACGCGGTATGAGACAGGGTGGTGGTTGGAGACTGAGTAGGAGTAGGCGTAGGGGTATTGGACCTACTTTCGTCGCTACTGCTGTCGCTATTATGAGCAGTGTATGAATAAGAGCTAAGACTAGGGTTAGCGACAGGAACAAGGTTGTTTTCATAGATGGATGACGGTTTAACAAAGATTTTGGATGGTATGGGCCGTTCAATCTTCTTCGGTAAAGATGGTCGTGGTGGAGGTGGTGGTGGATTAGAACGGTGGTAGGCAGCACTGGGGTTGTAGTTGTAGCCCCTGGGAACGGTGCTGACGCCTAAGAGTGGGAAATCATCTGAGTGGGTTCTAGATGGGGCTATTGAATGGTGTTGCGAAGCAGGGCTAAGAGGACGGTAGCTCATGGGCGATGGCGGCGGCGGAGGTCTACGTTGTAATTGCGGTGGTGGTGGTGGTGGTGAAGGTAGTGGTCGAAGAGTACTGTCAATCAGATGCAGAGAACAGTAACTACCAGTTTTAACTTGTCGTTTACAACGATCGCCTTTCAATGTGGTACCACAGCATTGTTGCATATGTAGATGCTAGGTAAGTGTAAGTATAAATGAGTATAAGCAAATATAAATGTACCTCAAATATAAGTAAATATAAATTATTAAATAATATAAATGAATATAAATAAATGTAAACCTCAAATGAGCCCAAAAGGGGCAGGTGCCATGAGAGAAAAGCTATGATAAAGATAAGAGATGAAAACAACTATCATCAACTGTCCCGCACTACCATATAACGATGGTTACGGAAAGGGGACCAAGTTGCTCTCATTTGGGCATGTGAAGTAAGAGGCTATCAAATTAGCTTTAGCGACCCCACCCATTTTCCCGTAATGGACAGACAACAAAGTCCATGCGGAGGTCGAGAGGTGGAGAGGTAGCTAGGAAGAAAAAGCAACCGAAGTCAAACCTTCAATGAACCTTAATTGTTTCCTAAACATACTCCAAGATCCAGCCACAGTTTAGGGTCGGTCCATCTGCTAGATAAAAGATCCACAGCAAGTAGGCGAACCACTCTTAGCAGTAGTAGCTCTTAACTCCAGCGCCATACTTGATGAAGCAGCTCGGCTCGGGATAAGACCACGGTAATTCACATCTTATAGTAAGCAGATAGCTCAAGGGAATTGGGTAAAGTTATGTCTGAGGCAGATGGAAGACAATAAAGTCAAATAGAACATAGTTAAACTATCTAATATATGTAAATATCCATATATATATATGCAAGATATAGAGTTTTAGCAAAAACAGAACAAGTATATAAATAGACATAAATTTTATTTATATATAGAATGTATGTTCAATTAGATCTAGAATTTGATACAAAGTATAAGGTATTGAATATAGAATATAGAATTTGGGAACGGAACGTTATCGATTAGCTTATAGGGTAGGCGATAGATATAGAACAAGTAATTAACACAATTGTCCATAATTACTACGTTTGTTTAATATCTCTCTTAAGACCTCCGTTGAATGCTGTTGAATACCCGTTGAATACCTCGGGCCTACCAAGAGGTAGGTCCGCTGTTTCGGCTATTGTCTGTCGGTAAGCTTAGCAACGGCCCACACAATCCATACGGTTCATCACTCCACAATTGTGCTCAACGTCCAACTGTGTCACTTTAAGCTCTAAGCAGCTGCAGAAGAAGCGAAAAAAAAAACAGCCCTCGACAATTCCATACCACCTATGATTAGATTCCGTACTCATCATTCATCGAAGCTTAAGCTTAAGATCTCCACATTTTAAGACAAGCATTCAAATGAACACGTAAACAAATAACCGAATAAACAAATAAGCACAAAAACACAGAATTACACACCATACCTCGAGACCGACCTCAATTCTATATACTTCAGTCTCTTTCATCGTCTCATCGTGCTTCATCCTTGAGTCGCCTCATGTTCCAGCCATATTTTTTACCTGCGTGCCATCACAAAGCCCCCAGCCGATTTCCAATGCTGCAAAATAATTTGTCGTTCTCTGTGGTTGCATCTTTCACGTGCAATTCCCCAATGTCTAACCGCTAGCACAAACACCATTAAGGTTTTAAGACTCTTCAGCCGCATCTATACGTATATATATGTAGGGGGTTTTCCTCAGGCCATCTTGGATATAAATCATCAATTAAATATCATCAATTGTTATATATTTTATATATATATTTTTTATCATAAGTTAGATTGATAAAATGCCTTCCCATTTCGATACCCTTCAGTTGCACGCTGGTCAAGAACCAGAAGCTCCACACAGAGCCAGAGCTCCTCCAATCTATGCCACCACCTCTTATGTGTTCAATGACTCCAAACACGGAGCTCAACTTTTCGGTTTGGAAACCCCAGGTTACATCTACTCTCGTATCATGAACCCAACCAACGACGTTTTCGAAAAAAGAATTGCTGCTTTGGAAGGTGGGGTAGCTGCTGTTGCCGTCTCTTCTGGTCAAGCTGCTCAATTCTTGGCCATTGCTGGGTTAGCTCATGTTGGTGATAACATTATCTCTACTTCTTTCCTTTACGGTGGTACTTATAACCAATTCAAAGTTGCCTTCAAGAGATTGGGAATTGAAACCAAATTTGTCAATGGTGATAAGCCAGAAGATTTCGGCAAGTTGATCGACTCCAAGACTAAAGCCATCTACTTGGAATCTCTTGGTAACCCAAAATACAATGTTCCTGATTTTGAAAAAATCGTCAAGATTGCCCATGAAAACGGGATCCCAGTAGTCGTTGATAACACTTTCGGTGCTGGTGGATTCTTGGTTAACCCACTTAAACATGGTGCCGATATCGTGGTCCATTCTGCTACCAAATGGATCGGTGGTCACGGTAACACCATCGCCGGTGTCATCGTTGACTCTGGTAACTTCCCTTGGAAAGACTACCCAGAGAAATTCCCACAATTTTCTCAACCTTCCGAAGGTTATCACGGTCTTGTCTTGAACGAAGCCTTGGGTAACCAAGCTTACATTGGCCACGTTAGAATTGAATTGTTGCGTGATTTGGGTCCTTCTTTGAACCCATTCGGTGCTTTCTTGTTACTTCAAGGTTTGGAAACTCTCTCTTTGAGAGTTGAAAGACAATCTGATAATGCCGCCAAATTGGCTGCTTACTTGGAAGCCCACCCAAAGGTTGAATGGGTTTCTTATATTGGTCTCCCATCCCATGAAAGTCACGAATTGGCCAACAAATACTTCAACAACACCAAGTACTACGGTGGTGCCTTATCCTTTGGGGTTAAGGCTTTAGAAGGTCCACAACCAGAATCCCCATTTGAAGAAGCTTCTCCTAAATTCGTAGACAGCTTGAAGATTCCTTCTAACTTGGCTAACGTTGGTGATTCCAAGACCTTGATTATTGCTCCATACTACACCACCCATCAACAATTATCCGAGGAAGAAAAGGTTGCTTCCGGTGTCACCAAGGATTTGATCAGATTGTCCATTGGTACCGAATACATCGACGATATCATTGCTGACTTTGAACAAGCCTTCAAGGTTGTTTACGGTTAGAAGAAGATTTAATAATAATATGACCATTATATGTAGAATATAGAAAGTGAACTCGATACTTTTAATATATAAGATATTTAGCAATACCATTGGTAGATAGGAGTTAGTACATTTTACAATTAAGTTATGGGTCTCTATAATATTAGTATTAGTATTAGTATAAACATGTCATAAGCATCTAGGAAATTTGATTATATTTTATTCACGTAATTGTTCATGTCAAGGTACTCCATTTCATCGTCGTTTAAAAACGACTCTCCGCCTGTTGACTTTCTGGCTTCTCTCTTCAGAAATGCATTCAAAAGGTCTTCTGCCTGGTTAGTTTCGTCCTCGTCGTCTTCAAATGGGCTCCTCGATTGTATGTGTCTCTTCACAGTAGCGTTTCTGCTAATCCCGGTCAACGAGCTTTGCAGTTTCAGTTGAAGTTGCAGTGGGTAATGGCCATGGCCAATTTCTTCTGGGTTATCTCTATATCCATCATAAACTTCTTCTTGGGTATGTGTGGTTCTGGTGTTCCAAATTGGATAGGCGTTAGACACCAAAGAAGTAGAACTAGCTTCAATGATAGGGAATCTGGCACTATTTAACGATGTTTTGATATGCCCAGACCCCTTGGTACGAAGTGAAAAATCTGTTCTACTGGCGCTTGCATCAGAAGAACTGCCTCCTGGCTGGACATAAGTCCCAGAAGAGTTACTTGAAGAATTCGACGGAGAATCCACTGAAGTGCCACTTTGTGTTGTAGGAGGTCTCTTAAGCGATGGGTTTGATCTCTTTGGATCACGGACACTGTTCAATCTACGAACAGAGGCCTTTCTAGAGATCGATTCCCCCATTTGACGAAGTTCTGCTTCTCCAATGACATTAGCACTCTCTTCAGCATGGTAAATATTATGCATTTCATAGGTATTAGAATCGCTTCTACTTCTACCTCTACTGGTATTGTTATTGTTTTCTCTTGATTCAATATCTTCAACAAATGCTCCATCTTTGTTATCAAGATACATTTTGGAAGCATTTCTTTGAGTCAATGAAGGTCCTGATACTGTTCTTCTATTGATATTGTAAGGGTAAGGAGAAGCCAGCACCACAGTAGAATCATTATCGTTATAATATTCTGGGTCTGGATTGGCACACCATAATGGGATCACCCATAACAGCATGGAAATGAAAGCCATACAGAACAGAGTCCAGGCAATAGCAAACCAAGTTTCACCTACTAATTCTTTCACTCCGTAAAGACGTAAATTAACATTAATTTCACTCTTAATCGAACCTACGAGATATGTCATCAAACTTACTCCAACGGTGATACTAATGAAAGACAGAATGGTCATTAAAGCTATTCCATGAATGAAAATGGCTTTACGTTGATTAAGTTCTCTCTTGACATCTTGAAATCCGAAAAGTACAAATGAAAAGGCCATGATAAAGATCTGGCTGGCAATCCCGTAATAGAATGAACCAGGAACCAATCTAAAGAGTTTCTTACGATACTGATTGTGTTGAATGTAAGTAGGGTTATTACTCATCCCAGCGTAAGATACAATGATTTGAAGATTTACTTGTTCCAACTGAGCTATATAATCCAAGGCGTCTCTTGAATTCCTGTAACAGTCCATTCTTTCGTTGGTACGACTTGGTCTAGACGTCATGGTCTCTACCTCACCTGAAGATGATGCATATTCATTAGTGTATTCAGAGTCATAGTAGCAATAGCAATATTTATACAAAGAAGTCACAAGGTACTGTGGGGATCCTTGAATCATGGTCTGGGCGTATTCAGAGAATAATTCGATTTCTGAATTGGAAAGGGATGAATCCATAGGAATCTTAATTCCACTTGAAGAAGATATGATATCGTTAGTAAGACCAGCTTGACCTCTAAGGACATTATAGATACCTTTGGAGACGTCCAGATGAGTGGTATTAATTCTGGAGAAAGGCATAGTCGCCGGTGATACCATGGGACCTACGATGGCTACGATTAGGAATAGCACAGTTAGTGCCAGTGTGATATAGCGGAATATTTGGAGATTTCTATTAGGGATTCGTAGAATCGGATTAAGGAGCTTTAACATGATATGTGTTAATTGTATGGTTGAGGATATGCTAATGATGCTATGATAAATGTAACTGTGGTCTGGGTGATATGCTGGATTATTACAGTTTGGCTATTATTCGATTATTAGGACCGGATCAAAGTCCAGATCGATGCTAAGGTGTAACGGGAAAGGGGGCGATGGAGGGGCTAAACAGATAGCAGATAGATGGTAGCTAACGTCCTGCCCTATGGAAAACGACTTGGATACTAATAAAGAAAACGGAATCACTAATTCCAGTTTCCCTTGATTCTTTTCACACCCACAAGAAGCACTAAATTAAGTATAAGGAATTAAGTATAACAAGAAAAAGGGTGGCTTAGGATTAGTGGGATGCGGCCTAGAGAAGTTAAAAATAGAGGCAAGCAAGGAAACAATGGAACAGACCAGAGTGGGTAAGCAGGCAGCAGATGTAAGGCGTCGCAAGAAATAAATAAATAAATAAATAATTAGCGACGTGCCCCTTCAGTGAGCTCTATAGAGATGGATAGATATAGTAATTAAAATAAGCCCACATGGAACTACAGGGTCTTCTGTTTAATCCTTACCACACTAGCTGGAGGCAGGGAAAACTATAGGGAAAGAGAAAGAGAGAGGGAGGGGGAGGGGGGAAGCTTCGGAAACCAAGGTGAAAATTTGAATCTACCTGTACATAGTAAAAGGTGCGTCTGATCCGCATTTGCATCAGGAGCCTAAAACGCGAAGGTTTATTTCGTTCTTTATCGCTGGTGCTAGTGTGATCGTTTTAGGGACCAGGAGTCCCTTTTGTTGGCAGGGGACTTGCGACTACCAGAGACTGGAGGCTTGTTATCACAAGCAAATCGTGATTCATATTTTTAGGCATATTTTATAGACATATTTATCATATTTATAATATTTTATAGATATCTTTTTATCATCTTTTTATGCTGTCATACATTTTTATTCATTCTTGTTTCTACTCCTTATCCTAGGCTACACCTGTCTACACATTTGCAACACATACTTATTTTATTACATTGTTATCTATTTTTGCTTTTCTTTTTTCTTTGATCATAATATTTCCTACTTTCCAAATTCTTTTAATCTAAGCTACCCTTTCCCGTTCCCTCTCTTTTTTACTTTTACTTTTAATTTATTATAATTTATATTTATAATTTATCGGAGATACCAGGGCCAGCCTAAAAATCTTCATTGAACAGAAGCAGATCATATTTTTTCGAAAAATCAACATTGTCTCTGAATCTAGAGTATCCTTCTTCCTCTTCTTCGTGCTTTCTCTTACCAAATTGTGATTGTTCAGGGATAGAGACCATTGGACGTTGAGCAGCAGCTCCGGCAGCACCCAAATAGGAGCCATTCCCCCATTCTGATAAATTGGAACCAGTGATTCCTGAAGAAGAGTTCGACCCCACAAGAGATGGTGGTTCACTTATATGGGATGGCAAAGGAGCTCTATTATAATTGGCTTGGCCATTATTACCACTATTATTACCCAAGTTATAGCCATCGGCAACAGCTTTTCTAATACGCATACCAATGGTAGATAATGAAGCTATATCTGAGTTGTATGAATTGTTGTAGTTATTTTCATTGTTGATATTGCTAGTAGGGACCGCATGGGTCATTGGTCTCTTGAAAGCCATGGTGTTCTGATTGTTCTGATAGTGCCAGCAAGTAATTAATTGAATTCTTTTTTTATTATTTTATTTTATTATAATTTTATTATCCTTTGTGATAGTGCGAAAGTGGGAAAGTTTAAGCAGCATGAACAACCAGTTTGACGCTGTGAGAGAACAGGCGCTTAGGAGGCTATGAGGAACGCCAAATCGTAAAAGTCATAAGTCATAAGTCAAAAAAGACACCAAAGTCATAAAAATATAGAGATCGCAAAAGTCAAAAGTAGAGAGAAAAAGAATTAAAGTGAAGAATTGAAATGAATAATTGGTGTGATGAAGTTACTGGAGTCTGTGGTCATTTGAAGAAAGCTGCCTTACACTGCCGGACCGTATGCTGATCTGATGCTAGTGCTGCCGTTGCCGCATTCGGTGAAAATCATCGAGCGATACAGAATCTAGAGCTGCCTAGTGTGTAATCGGTACCGACGAAAAAACTGAAAATTACGACAACTACGAAAATGTGAAAACTTGAAATATATAGTAGCTGTGAAAAATACGAATAATATGAATAATATGGAAATTTTGAAAATAGGTGCTCAATTAAGAATTTTGCTGATTTAAAGCACAGCATTTAGAAGCCAAGTGGACATAGAAGTAGATAGACGTACTAGTAGAAGTAGACACTAGATTTTAACTTTAACTTCAATACAAAAGGGCTACAGGTAGTTACCAGAAAGAAGAGATATTAGAAGTAGGAATAGGAATAGAAGTAGAATAGACACAGTGGGGTGCGGCCCGAGTCACCATCTGTAAAGATGTCATCCAGATCAAAAAACACACATACATATATAAATAAATACGTATATTTTGTATGTGTATATATTTACATATTTATATATTTATATATTTATATATACGGATTGGCATGGTGATCGGAGTTGGTGCTCGTGCCCCAAAGGTAAGCTGATCCCGAAAAAACAGCAAACTAAACCAAATTAAACCAAATTAAATCAAATTTTACGTCACTCTTTGTTCGCTATTCCCCACAGTCGGCACTTCCTCTCTCAAATCGTATATCCCAGGCGATCCTCTTCCGCTTCTCTTACGGCTTTCACTACCCACCCTGCACATACCAAAGTTCCAGAAACCGCTATGGTATAGTGATTGCGGTGACAATGCTTATAAAACGGTTGCGTCCGCTAACGGAAATCGATAGCGGCAGCCGCTCACCAGTATAAAGACCAGTGAAAATTCTCCACAAAATCGAAACCAGTATAATTTATTAATTAACCTTTGATTTGATAGATATAATGTCCGCTCCTAACTTCAAGGTTTCCTCTGAAACCGCCGTTGAATACGAACAAGAATACTCTGCCCACAACTACCACCCACTTCCAGTTGTCTTTGAAAGAGCTGAAGGTGCCCACGTTTGGGATCCAGAAGGAAAAGAATACTTGGATTTCCTTTCTGCTTACTCTGCAGTTAACCAAGGTCATTGTCATCCAAAGATCGTCGCTGCTCTTGTTGAACAAGCCCACAAACTTACTCTTTCCTCTAGAGCTTTCTCTTCCAATGTCTTTGGTGTCTTTGCCAAGTACATCACTGAATACTTCAACTATGAAATGGTCTTGCCAATGAACACTGGTGCTGAAGCCGTTGAAACTGGTTTGAAGCTTGCTAGAAGATGGGGTTACGTCAAGAAGGGAATTCCAGCCGACGAAGCCATCATCTTGTCTGCTGTCAACAACTTCCACGGTAGAACCTTGGGGGTCATTTCCATGTCCACTGATCCAGATGCTACCACCAACTTCGGTCCATACTTGAGTGGTGTTGGTCCACAAATCCCAGGTGCTCCACAGGGTACTCTCTTGAGATACGGTGTCATTGAAGATGTCGAATTGGCCTTCAACAATGCCGGTGACAAGATCGCCGCCATCTTATTGGAACCAATCCAAGGTGAAGCCGGTATTGTTGTCCCACCAGCTGACTACTTACCAAGAGTCCAAGCTCTTTGTAAGAAACACAACATCTTGTTGATCTGTGATGAAATCCAAACTGGTGTTGCCAGAACCGGTAAGATGTTATGTTACGAACACTCTGAAGGGGTTAAGCCAGATCTTGTTCTTTTGGGTAAGGCCATCTCCGGTGGTGTCTACCCAGTTTCCGCTGTTCTTTCTTCCAAGGAAATCATGTTATGTTTGGAAGCTGGTTCTCATGGTTCCACTTACGGTGGTAACCCATTGGCCTGTGCCGTTGCCACTGCTGCTTTGCAAGTGGTTAAGGATGAAAAGTTGGTTGAAAGAGCCGCCGATTTGGGTAAGAAATTGACTGCTTCTTTGGAACAATTAAGATCTGAATCCAATGGGATCATCTCTGAAGTCAGAGGTAAAGGTTTATTGGCTGCCATTGTCATTGACGAATCCAAGACCAACGGTAGAACCGCTTGGGACTTGTGTTTGTTGATGAAGAACCACGGTGTTTTGGCCAAGCCAACCCACGACAACATCATCAGATTGGCTCCACCTTTGGTCATCTCCGAAGAAGACTTGGAAAAGGGTGTTGAATCCATCAGAAAGTCCTTGGTTGATTTACCAACCGTCGAAAAGGCTGCCCATTAAGCAACCAAATCATGTACATTTAGGAATATAAGTTATAATAGTACTACCTGTAAAATACTCTTCTACTCTTCTTCTTCTTGTTGTTGTTGTTGTTAATTATATTATTATTAGTTACTATACGTATATATTAAATATCACAAAGATTATCACTCTTCGTCATGCTCGTCTCTATTAGCACTCAGACCCAAGGCAGCTAGTCTTCTTTTCTTTTCCACTTCGGTTTCGAAATCTGAATGGTCAGAATCTTCAGAATCAAAGGAATCGTCACTATTGATATCGTCTTCTTCTTCTTCTTCTTCCTCGTCTTCCTCTTCCACTGCATCCTTTGGTTCTTCCTTGATCTTATTCTTTCCACTTAAAATCGTAGCAATATGTGAATCCAAGATAGATTTTCTTCTACGACCATTGACTGAGCTTGGCCCGCTAACCACTGGGCTAACGTTGGTAGGGCTAACGTTTCCTGAAGAATCCACTTGGACGCCACCTTCTGAGTTATGGTGGTCACCTTTAAACCCGACAAACGATAAGGCTCTATTAACGATAGAACCAGATCTTTGTCTAGGATTCTTTTGTACTGGCTTATGTCTGTTGACTCTGTACCGACGGATGATTTCACCATCTTCGTTTTCAATCAAAATCATATCATCAACTTGATGGGCATAAACTTTTCTATGTTTTGGATCACCTTTCTTGATGAATGCCTTTTTCTTCTTGAATGTACTGGATGTGGCACTTGGTATCTTCTTTAACTTGCCTGTGGTTGTTGGAGAGATCATCGAATTATACAGTTCAGCATCATCTGATAAAGCAGAGTAGTTGGTCAAGTTACGACGTAATGATTCCATCGAGTGAATACTAAGGTTATCACCAGTTGGAGACTTAGTTCTCGAAATTTTTGGACTTGGAATGGTATCAACGATTTCTCCGTGCTGATCTTCAACGATGATTTTATCTCCTTCTTCATACATGGTAGTTGGGATTTGATCTGGATGAATATGGATATGTGGAAGTTCTTTAAGTTCTGTCTTGACAACTTCTTCCAGCTCTTGCTTATTGGTAGATCCCGATGATATTTCAGTGGACGAGATTTCCTTCTGTTCACCATCGTCTCTTGCAATAGTTTCATTGATTTCTTCTCCTTCTTCTTCTTCTTGATCCGACAATCCTTCTCTTTGTACCATTCTAGAATTGGTTTTACCAAGTTGCAAGAATTCTGTTTGAGGTCTTGTTCTTTTCAGGGTTGCTTCATCTTCAGGACTATGGTTTCTTGAAATTGTCTTTGCCAATTTTGTAGCTGGTCTTCTCTTCTTCTTATGCTTTCTACGTTGGGCTCCACCAGCTGGTCTTACCTTGATACCACTAGTTTCAATAGTGTTACTTTGTTGAACTGGAGGTGGCACGTCAAGGTGAACGATCTTTTGATCTGGACTTCCACTTGTATGGTCTGATTTTTCAGCAAGCCATGAATCACTATGAGCCGAGTCAACACGATGTAATGAAAACAGGGTAGTAGTTCTTTCTAACTTCAGTAATCTGGACATCCAGTTTGGTCCTTGATCTCTGGTATTTGTAGCGGTGAAACTCATAGTAATTGCCATTCTATTCAATTGTTTACCAAGAGTCAAGACAGCCACTGAAGAACCATGAACGATAATTGAAGTTAAAATAATGAAACAAACAAGAGGCCAAATAGCTGCCAATAATTGATAATGAGGGAAATCTTTTGGTAAATGTTCAAGTGGGGTTTCTTCATCGGTATAATGAGCTTCCAAATCTTTTCTTGCCAAAATACAAGCAAAAATAGCACCAACACCAATTGGACCAAAATGACCACAAAATAATGCTTCTCTCCAAGATTTAATATCCGGGGTGAAAGGTTTTAAAGCAAGGACACCTGGAATTCTACGTAAGAAAATAATGACTATCCCTAAGATAACCAATCTCCAAGCATCTAAACCTAATTCAGAGTTATTGAAATCAGGCCATGGGATGATAGCACCAAAATAAACAAAGAATGATAAATTTAAAAGTAAATCAATAACAGTGGAAACATGAGATTCTTCAGTCTTTTTGGCAAAGTCACCATTCCAACCGAAAGCGGTACCAGCTGCAAATGAAACCAATAAATCATCAACACCCAAGATGGAACCAAGACCAGCTGAATTAAAGGCTAAGAATACGAAAATTGCCAAGAATGATTCTCTATCGATAAGTTTTTTATTTTCAGCGATTTCCACGGCTTTTCTTAAAGCCCAACCCAAGGCTACCCCCAAGATACAACCAAAAATACATTCCCATAAGATAGTTAACGTGATCCAATCTTTAACAATTTCCTTGGCATCACCATGATGAATGATTAAATTCATAGAAAGAAAGATGAATGGGAAAGCCATACCATCATTACAACCGGATTCAGCGGAAAGTAAATTACGTAAATGACCTGGAACTCTTTCAGCAAATTTACCTTTACCAACAACTGCAGCAGCCAAAACAGGATCAGTAGCCGTTACACAGGCAGAAACCAAAAGGGCATCAGTGAAACTGAAATGTGGGATCAAAACCCAAACAAATAATCCAACTACTAACCAACCAACAGTCATAATTGGAACAAGAAGAATGGCCACTGAAACCCAGTGATTCTTCATATATTTTCTAGGTAATTCTACCGCCACAGCAACAATTTGAATACATAATACAATTCTACTAATTTCAAGGGTAATATTATCTGAGTTACCCCAAGTCACTGGATCAAACCAATCTAAACAATGTGGACCTAAAATTAACCCTGCAAGTGTAGCAACAGTGGCTTCACCGATATAGAGCTTTTCCTTAACGAAAAGGGATATGAGAGAGAAGATTGTACTGAATATACCAACACAAGCGTACGCTACATGCGGTTTATCGACCTAGCAGTTAGTATACAAGAAAAAATAATCAATAATATCGGAATTCATGATGTTCAAATGAAGAGTAAACCTGGGCTCTGATTCAGTTGGTTCCTTTAGTTCCGGAAATTCGCCTAAGAAAAACGCATTTGTGAGCGCGCAAAAAGCAACTAAAATTGCCATTTTTTACGCTATGAGAAATTGGGGGTATCACAAATTCACTAAAGGACACACCACGATCAGGGTCATATTGGTGGTGGTAGATGGTAGGTATGATTGTGTGGTTGTCTTTATTTCGTATTTCTGATCGTCTTTTGTTACTTTTCGTAGTTGTTTCGTATATCTTTCGTACTTCATTCGTATATTTTTCGTACTTGTTTGTGGACTTTGTAATCACTCACTAAATTTTACCGCATTGCAAAAAAAAACCCCACAAGAAAGAGCAGTAAAAAAAAATGGATCCCATGGGGTGCAAAGCCATCTAGCCAAAGACAGGGGACAAAAGGGATACAGTCCCAAGGGCTAAGACTCTCGCCTAGAGTTAGACAGATCTCCAAGGCCTTCTCTTAGATCAAAAAGCTTGTGTTATGATGTTATGATACTTGTTGTCCAACTTTATCCATTCTCATTGCTCTCCTTACTTGGCACCCTTGCGAATTTATAATGACTATTATTAGCTCGCGAAGGGCTGTTCTCTTACCGGGCAAGAATCCCAAAAAAAAGCGGTATTAAGACGGGCAACATATACATGTTGTATTGTTATTCAACAACTCGGTTTCTTTTCATTTGACCTCTTCTAGGACATCAATTCTTCTTCTCCTTTGATACTTACTTCTAACTGTGACCACACCATGTTTTTGTCGAGTTCAGTTCATTCCAAGATTATGAAATACTTAAAAAATAAACAGATAGACGCCGAGAAACTAGACCTTGGTCTTCCTGCAGACAATCACTGGTGTACAGGAAAGGCCAAGCAAATTCGAAAGATAAAAAAAAAACCAAGAGATAGAGAAGAGATAATGATATGGAAAAAAAATAATAATAATTGAAGTAAAAAAAAATACCTGCTTCTTGCCGTATCTCATTGTGATTTCTTCTATGACTTTCCGTTTAATGTTTAATTGAGAATGTCTATAGTTTCTTTATTTCTCTATATTCTCCAGCTTCTTTATTTTATTTCTATGCTTCTATATTTCTTTAATTGATTTAATTTCTACAAATTAATAAAAATCTCTTTAATTTCTTTATTTCTTTATTTCTTCATTTATTTGATTTATTTAATTACTTTAGTTCCTTAATTTTCTTAATTTCTTTGATTTATTTAATTTCTACATTTATTTATTTCTTTAATTTATTTAATTTTCTTTAATTTCTATAATTTCTTATTTGTTTATATTATTTCTTTAATGTGCTTGTTTTTATTTTTTTAGGATTTTTTGCCAAATTTAATTTGGCTTATTGATAATCAACCACATTAGCTTATAGTGGTTTGTTGCAGCTCATATCTTATTGTAGCTCATGATTTAAATGGTGTATGGGTATCTACTTAATTATCCGAAACAGCTTAAATTATCTTCGCTTACGAATTTATTCCTTCTCTTTTTTCAAATGAAATTCATTTTTCTGAAACATCTACTGTACGTAAGGGTTCCCCCTTTAGTAGAGGGGCCTCAAGATCCCAAGTTTCTCTCACATTAAGAATTACGTAATTGGTGATACTCGTTTTAGTCAAACTCATTTGATCTACACGTTTGATTTACTCGCTTGATCGTATTCATCACGCCATGACCACCGATGAAGGCCTCTGGATCATTGGCTATGGCTCATTAATCTTTAAGCCTCCACCTTTAACTGAATTTAGAGTGGACGGTTACCTTAAGGGGTTTATTCGTAGATTCTGGCAGAGCCTGACCGATCATCGAGGTGTTCCTGGATCCCCAGGTAGAGTTGTAACGTTGGTTTCGTTAAAAGATTTAAAAGAAAACCCATACTTTCATAACGATATTCATTTATATAGACAAGACCCAAATTCACATTCCATTGTTGATATAGAAACAAGAACAAATGACCTTACTGAAGAAGATTTAAAAGTATGGGGTTGCGCTTATTATGTGGCCCCAAAGAATGCCCAAAAAGTTCGAGAATTATTAGATATTAGAGAGAAAGGTGGGTATACTTTGCATAAATTACCATTCCATATTAGTGGACAACTCCCAAGCGAATCCCATTCTGTATTAGATAATTTAAAAAAATTAGATAATGGTGATTATTTATTGGAATCAAGCATTTACATAGGAACTATCGATAACGATGAATTCATCGGTCCTGAAGATATAGAGAAAACTGCTGAAATCATTAGTAATTCAAAAGGTCCAAGTGGGTTAAATAGCGAGTACTTACTAAATCTTAACCGCGCAATTGATGAGTTGTCACCGCAAGATGGCTCATGTGATTACTACTTAAAAGAGTTATCTAAATTGGTTGAAGAAAGGATAAATAAATAATAATTAAAAATAAAAAATTCCTAAACACATTTCCGTAGTTTAAAATACCTTATCTCTTGGTTCAGTTGTACGTCTTCATCTACCTTCCCCCCGCCCCATAAATCTATAAATCATTACGTGCACTTCCTTATCAAAGGAATAACATATTTCCAAGTGATCTGATAAGAAGCCTGGATTCTATTTCCATTTAAGACAACATCATACTTGATAAGCCACAAAAAGACACGCTACATAAATTCTTTAATTTTAAGATCAAAGCCGTGTATGCTTTTACTATATTTTTCAGTATTCAAAAGTATAGTTAAAAAAATTGAAACAAAAAAACAAATCTCCTGGGGGTGAGTCGAACACCCGATCTCAAGATTACTTTGAGGAAATCATTACAGTCTCGCGCCTTAGCCAGCTTGGCCACCAAGAGGAATTGTTAACTGAGAACACAATTTTCAGAACCAATATAATGGTATTAGCTTATTCTATATATCTCTCTTAATTTTTACTGTATAATAATCTGTATAATAAGCTATACATCTACATGAAATATTACTGTACGATAATCTATTTGCTTATAATAAACTTCTTACTTTTTGTTTAAATGCCATGTCCTATATTTATGTTAATAAAACCTCAATTAGTACTACCTATATATCTTAACCCATTCCAGTATTATTCGAACACCAAGTTTCTCTTAATTGGCCAGCATCTTTTTCGCTACAAGTTCGAAAAGATTGGCTATATGGTAAATATCCTTTTGTGCATATTCCCATTCTCCGTTGGCAATGAAATCTCTAATTGACGGGAAAGTATTCCAATAATAAGTTTCGTCACCTTCGGCCACTTTTGCTGGTGCATCAAATGGTAATCCAAACAAAATATTCATATACCCCGGTCTACGAGGTTTAACATTTTGAACTACAAAGAGAGAATTGAAATCAACGAAACGATTGTTTTGTTGCCAACGATTTAACGCCAAATATGATGGTTCTGCTCCTTCCAGTTCAGAAATGAATACATTCCAACCGGCCACATACTCTTGAATTTGAAGCAGAGCTTCCCTTAATGAATTAATTGATTTTATAAGTGGATCAAATCTTAATTTATTAATCAGTGAAGCATCAGTTGCTTTTGCAAAATTTTCAACATCTTTAGCGTATTCTAATAAATTTGAAGTTAATGAATCGAAGCTGTAAGGAATAAATGGTGATTCTGCCAAATATAACGCAATCCTAGCAATTGCCTCTACTATAAGTTTATGTTTATCCATATTGGTATCAATTCCAGACAGTTCGAAATTTTTGAAATTATCCAAGCATGTTCCCTTTGGGTATTTTTGACCAGTGAATTTCACTTCAATACTTGGGATATTTAATAAATTAATAAATGGTAAATAATTTTTAGCTTCTAAAAATGAATTTGTAAATTGATGTCTTTTACCATTGACAATTTTTTGATTATGGAAATATTCCAAGAAATTTTGGTTATCTTTTAATTTAAATCCTTGTAAGGCAGTATTTAAGACATCGTTTAAAAATGGATGTGCTTTAATTTCTAAAGTATCACCAGAGACTAAATCACTTAAATCAATATAAGCATAACCTTCTTTTTCAACCAAATCTCGTTTATTTTCAATCCATTCTGTCAGACCAGCCATATTATACTCGGTACCGTCAAACAGAACAAAATAAATCAGACGAGCTGGTGACCAATTATATTTCCTTTGAATTGAAGTGAAAAGTTTGATTAATTCGAGTAATACCACTGATCCTGAATTACTTTGAATGGTTCCATAACAAGTTGAATCTCTAGATGCTCCAATAATAATCCCTTTACTAGCTTGTTCTCTACCAATAATTGATCCAACTACATTCCAAATTGGTGTAACTGGTTTTTGGTTATAAGTGATTTTAATGGAAAGCTTTTCGGTGGTTTTATCACCAGAATATTCATTTTCAGAGTATTTAGCCCCTTTACCTTTCAACTTTGAAATTAAATGTTCACCATCATTAGCTGAAATAGGGATGGTTGGAATCTTAGGGGTACATTCACTCTTAAACCAAGGTAACCTAGTTACGTACCCTTCACCAGAAGACCAACCAGGGGTCAATACATCACCCGTGCTAAGACGTTCAAGACCAACGTTCAATCTTTGAATGGCATCTTTATGAACTTGACCATTTATTGTAAATTCTTCCAGAATAAATATAACTGCTGCTGCCCCATGTTCTTGAGCCAATTTCACTTTATTCAGTTCAGGTGGGCTATCCTTGCCACCATATTTAATAAGGACAATAGAATCTCTAATTTCAGCATGTTCTGATAAAGTTTTGAAATCTGATTTCAAACCAAAACCGGCAAATAAATAGGGGGCTTTGATTTCACCGTTACTATTCATAGCGTTTGGATTAAATGCAAAATTGTTTATACTTTTGGAATCACCATCGGATAACTTGGCTTGCCAATTATCACCCGAATCTGAATCTAATTTGATATAATTTTCGTCTGAACGAGGATAATTTATATTTGAGGAAACTTGATTGAAATCCATTTGTGACACCCCATTATTCTTCATAAAACTTTCAATATATCTTGCCAAAGTTAAGTCACCTTTAGTACCAGAAAGATGAGGCATAGACAGGAAATATTGTAAATGTTCTTTCATGATTTTAGGGTCAATGAAAGGTTCAAAAGAATTTGCCAATTCTTCCATATTATAAATACTACCCATACGAAATCCAGCTCCGGACCCATCACCGTTACCTCCATACTTGGTGAATATAAAGATGAAACAAACCACAAAGAAAACGTATAGAAGTCTTTTAACCACTAAGGGGTTCCCAAGCTTCAAGATGAAGTGTTCATATTGGAGTTGGAAATATTTATAACCTTCATAGATTGGATCTATCATTTGCGCCACCGGATTAATAATAGTGGATCTTAAATTGGAGAGTTTCTTAATGGAAGCCCGAATGATTTTACCTGGACCATTCACTATTCCTCGACCTCTACCTCTCATTCTTGAAGTACTTGATCCATCATCGATTCCTTCGTCAATTTCGAACTGTTCGATATTGACATGCGATGATGAATGGTCTAGCCCATTATCGTGATCAAAATCATCAATAGTATCGTAAAGAGGGGGAGCAGCTGGCGGTACCAGTGAGTTTAGGTTATAGTATGATGACATGATGGTATATCGTGTCTTCGATTAAATCCCTTTTCTCTTTCTCTCACACCTGGAAAACTCTACTCTATAATATTTACTCCTTGATTGGGGACAAGCAAAAGGTTAAGATTTGTAAATTATTATTATTACAGAAATACGTACGTATTCTTTTTTTTTTTAGTGAAATCCACTAAAACACACAGGAGAGCCCGCGCCTAACTGGCAAGTAAAATAGAGAAAAATAAACACTGCCCAGAACCGGAGACAAAGGGAAAGAGACAAACGACAAAGCGACAAGGAAGAGAGAAAGGGGACAAAGGGACAAAGAAGGTACACGAGATAGGTGGGGAGAATGGGAGTGCGAAGAGTTGAGGTAAGAGGTCGAGGTAAAGTGGGATAAGATGTAAGAGATAAGATGGCAGGTTCGTCTAAGATAGTTACTACGTGTTTGTGAAAATTGTGGATATTGTATGGTTGGGTTGTGGGGAATATAATAGACTGAGTAGACAGCTAAGTAGGAGTAGGCTTGTAGAGAAAATGTGGAACGAGAACGAGGCAAAGTACCAGGACTACGGGGCTTAAAGTGAAATTTACAGCCGGTGTAGCCAGAGCCAACGACAGTTATAATGTACAAACTCAAATTTATATTTGCCACAACAGATTAGAAAATGGAAGTTAGATTAGAAGATGTAGATTAGATAGTCTTTTGTTTATACTACACTGATATTCTTTAATGTTTGTTCCAGATTCCTGTCGGTTCGCCAGAACATTTAGAGTGCAGATGTTGTACCACGACGTTACGGGAAATAAAGCGCACTTCAGCACACCCACCCAAAAAATGTTTAGCTGTTTGCCAGTAACTGCGGGACTCCATCCACTCAGACAACCTCCAAACTGGTTCCAAACTCGTTATTCTAACTAGTTATTCAAATTGGCTCAAACTGGCTCAAACTTCTTATTCGATTGTTTCCAAGAATAAAAGCTATCCGATCCCTGGTTGGCCGTGAAAATGTACCAAATATTTGGCGCTTATTTTTTTTTCATACTGCCAAATTTTATACCCATTTAAGCAATATTTCCAACGAAAATGGTACAAACAGAAATATTTAGAGAATTGGATAATTTTGCAATCACTTTCAGTAAAATCAGAATACTTAATCCTCTACATATATAAACATGTACTTCAAAGGGTAAATTAAAGGTTAAATTAAACGTCTTTTCAGTTTGTGCTTTAAATCATAAGAATCAGTACTATATATGTTTTATTAAGAGATTCAAAACATATTGATCTTATGTAACATACACTATCTCAATTAGGGGCGTGTGGCGTAGTTGGTAGCGCGTTCGCTTAGCATGCGAAAGGTCTCCGGTTCGACTCCGGACTCGTCCACTCTTTTTTTGCAAAAGCATATATCTCATATATGAGAGCTAATTTTTTATTTTTATATATATAAATATATATATATATTTTTTTAGCGCCTTTGCTCAGTAACGTCTCACTTTCGCTGCCGTCCTTCTACGCTCCTAACGAAGGTAAGCCAAGCAATTTTAGCGCTTCCATTGGCATATTTTCTTCGGGTTTTCTTGGATTGGATCTTAACTGGAACAATAGTTGTCAAAAATACCAAGCAATTGGCAAACTTGTCAGACAAAGATAACTCAGTGTGACCCATAAACTTCTTTTAGTCTTGAAATCTGGATAGCTCCTTTAGTCCTATCGTTGCTCCTGCGAGTAGCTGAGCGGAGGGTTTCCTCCAAATAGAGCCTGACCGCCGCTGCAGCAATATTTCTATTTTCGGGTCACCTAGCGGGCTGGCTGGAAAAAAAAAACAACACCCGATTTCTAGCTATCGTTATCTTGCTGAGAGAACTGTAATACGAGTGAGTTTTTCATTACTAATATACCCGCTAGGTAAAATTTTAAAGATAAACAGGTACAGTGGTAAGATCCACATATCTGAAAATATGTAATCGTTCTTTCTTTCTATGATTGTAGCCCATAGAAAATGATGTAACATCTACAATTCGGTAATTGTTCACACGCACACCGAACTTCATGTTTCATTCAATACCCTGATTAATGTTGTTTCCACTAAATGGGGACTGAAGCCTTAGTGGTATTATTACCCCGCTGTCTACAACGGCGTTCTTGCTTGCATTCTTGTTTTTGTCCCCACAAGAAACAAGTAAGAGGAACAGGAAAAAGAAATACCCTACTCCCCAAAGGGCACTTCTCTTTTTAAAATTTCATATACCCGCTACCGGTATTTCACCAAAATCACCGTTACCTGGCAATTATTATTATCGTACTGAAATACTTATCAGACTGGGATTCGGCGTTTGGACTGCTAAAAATAAAATAAAAAAAAATAAAAAATGAAATACAAAGAAGGCGAAACTTAAAGCAAACGTTAAAGCACCCATCCAATCATTGTTTCAGATCATATTCATGAAAAGCAACAAGTTCAACTGAGACACTGGTGACGATTTAGGACTAAATAGACGTACTCAACATATATTAAAACGGTAATAATAATAGAATAACAGTAATAATATAGTTCATCTTTATGTAATGGCTCTCAGAGAATGGCTCAAAGAGAGTTTTTCGGTTGCTCTACGTAATTGAACCAGTAAATAATACTCCTTACTCTCGGATAAAACAGAAACATTTTTACAGATAGAAGATAGCTTAGACTCATTAAAATCAACATTAGCCAAGAGCAAACGTCAAACCACATTGAAGGTTCACCGCTACTGATTCTTAGCGTATCAATTCTCCAAGAGATATATATTCTAAGTGATGCGTTGCAAAAAAAAAAATGGCTACGTCAAAAAATAATTTTGATTAAGTTGCAAGATGGACTTAAAAGAATTGAACAGAAGTAGAGCTGAGCTGAAAATGGATACCCTTCAGCTTACTAGATTGTGTAAAAAAAACGTCCCAACGAAAGCTAGCCTGTGTTGCAGCCTAGCAAAACCGTGCTAGAATAAACTTGTTTCACTGATAAGAAAACCACAAGACGTCTGCAGTAATAATCTACGTCCAATCATGTCACATCCAACAACCTATCCGCTACCTTCAGGGCGATTTTTTAATCTAAGATGACAGCCATTGGTACCTTAACAGACGCTCTTGGCGCATTGCTAAAACCGGCACTGATGAAATTTAGAGCGAAGTAGTATGATTTATTTTTTCGTTGCAGTTTCTTTTTTTATTTATTTATTTTTTTCTCTTTTTTGGCTTTGGGTAATGGTCTCGTAAGTTTGGAGTAACGAGCAAAACTGGAAAAGAAAGGTTGCGTTCAGCAAGGCTAATGAAAACAAACAGCAACAACAAAGTTTCTTGACTTGAATAGAAATATTTGGATGGCTAGTAAACTCAAAATGCCAGGGTTCCCCCCCTTGGACCTGACCCCCTTTTGTCTACTCAATCGCCACTCTTTTGCCTTGCCTTCTTTCTCTCTGGAGCTTGGTGGGAAACTCCGAGTCCATTAGCTGCCAGCCCCAAAAGTGTCTCCTTGGCGCATTTCCTAAAAGGACTAATCATCAATGCAGCTGTTTTCTAATGCAGATTATATCAGTAAGAGGCCAAAAAATAATCCCCAAACAATAACCTTTCACCTATTTGCAACCTTAACCGAAAAAAAGATAGTTGATATAGGGTATAAAATTTAAATGTATATATATGGAGAGAAAATGACCTTTGTGAAGCTTGAATTTTTCCCCCCTCATCTTCATTAAGATTACTTTGATCAAATATGAGATTAAATCCTATAAAGTCTATTGCTTCAAAATCTGAAAGTCATCTTCATGCTGTTCGTTCAAATGTATCTGAATTACGTATAGTCAGTGTTGATCCAACTGCAGTTGGTGATGAAGAATTATTGGCTGATATTGGTTATAAGCAAGAATTAAATAGAACTTATTCTACTTTACAAGTTTTCGGGATTGCATTTTCCATTATGGGTCTTTTACCTTCCATTGCTTCAGTTATGGGTGGTGGTTTAGAAACTGGTTCTGTTGGTCTTGTTTGGGGTTGGTTTTGTGCTTCAATTTTCATTTTATGTATTGGTGTTTCAATGTCTATTCTTTCTTCAGCTTTACCAACTTCTGGTGGGTTATATTACTGGACTAATTATTATGCCCCAGAACTGGTTAGAGTTCCATTAAGTTTTTTAATTGGTTGTTCCAATGCTCTTGGTTTAACTTCAGGGTTCTGTTCCATTAATTATGGGTTTGCTTCTGAATTACTTTCTGCCGTTTACATCAATAAAGATGGTGATTTCAACATTACCAATGGTATCCGTTACGGTGTCTTTGCTGCTTGTTGTGTTTCTCATATCTTCCTTTGTTCTGCTGCTTCTAAGCAAACTGCTTGGTTACAATCATTTTCCATCTACGTAAACGTCTTCCTTATCATCCTTTTCTTTATCGCTGTTCCAATTGGTGCCCATAACAAGTATGGTTTCAATGACGCTAAATTTATCTTTGGTAACTTTGATAATACCAGAGATTGGAATCATGGATGGTCTTTCATGCTCTCTTGGATGCCAGCTATTTGGACCATTGGTTCATTCGATTCTTGTGTCCATATGTCTGAAGAAGCAAAGAATGCTGCTAGAGGGGTTCCAATCGGTATTATTGGTTCCATCAGTGTTTGTGGTGTCCTTGGTTGGTTAATTTGTATCGTTATCTGTGCTTGTATTAAGGATGGTGACATTGAAGCAGTTCTTTCCACTCCAAGTGGTCAACCATTAGCTCAAATTATCCATGATGCCTTGGGAAAGAACTGGGCTGTTGCCTTTATGTCTCTTATTGCCTTTGCCCAATATCTTATGGGTGCTTCCATTTTAACTGCTGCTTCAAGACAAATTTGGGCTTTCGCTAGAGATGATGGTTTACCATTCCACAACTTCGTTAAGGTTATTAACCCAACTTTGAAAGTTCCATTAAGAGCCATGTTATTCGGTGCTGTCTTAGGTATGATCTGTGGTCTTTTAATCTTGATTGGATCTACTGCTGCCAATGCTCTTTTCTCTTTGGCAGTTGCTTCCAATTATTTATCTTGGGGTCTTCCAGTTTTCTTGGTATTATTACCAGAAGGTAGTAAAAGATTTAAACAAGGTTATTTCACTTTAGGTTCCATTGGTAACACTATTGTACATGTTATTACTTGCGCATGGATTGCATTTGTAATTATCTTATGTATGTTCCCTGACGCTACTACTGTTGATAAGGAAACTATGAACTATACCGTTGTCATCAATTGTGGTGTCTGGATTATCTCCATGGCTTACTACTACATTTACGGTTACAAGAAGTACCATGGTCCAGTTTCTAACCTTGATTCCAACGAAGTTGATGGAGTTTCCCAGATCGATGAAGTTCTTTATAAAGAAGAAAAGAACATGTAAATTGGCCCTAGTGGTTGATTTTACCAATCCAGTATCTTATAATTCATTAAACATATCAAATTATTATTGATATTCTTATTATTACTATTACGTTATTAATGTTATGTAGTATATTTCTATCATAAATTTAATCACTATATTAAACATACCATATTAAATACTATATTAAACGCTATATTAAACATACTCTATTAAACATACTATACTAACTGCATCTAAAATAATAGTATAGTTGTGAATCTAGAATAATGATAATATAGTAGTCGGTAATCGGTTTTGTCCGGCCTCGCTAAGAGCAAGTCTCCCCCGTGGGCCACTAAAGTTGCTGCCTGGAGCGAGCGGCTCTCTAAGTAACCTGGCCCCACTAAAATACAACATACATATACAAAATAGCAACTGCAAAGTAACTACAAAAGTAACTACAAAAGTAACTACAAATAGTGGTGAAAATATTCTAGGTGCCGCTGGCAAGGAATAAATCAGCATCAGAGATAATACTTATCTATTGATATGGTGAATCTATATTGGACTTAGCCTGGACTTGCTCTGCCTTCACCGCCTTCGCTGTTTAGCCACGCTCCCTCTAATTCGCGCAATTGACTCACTATTTATACCCACTAATTCGCTTACTTGCTCACTACTTTACCCACTAATTCCCTCTAATTATCTCTTTATTGCCCACTAATTCCCTCTAACTAACTCTATTTGACCCACTACTTACTCACTACTTGCCCGCTAATTAGCGCACCTACTTTGTAAGTACGGTAATGGCAAATTTTAAAAATTTAAATAAACCTCCTCTCTACCCCAACAAGCTTGTCCAGTCCTGCTGGACAAAACATGATATATCGGTCATGAAAAGTGTAAATACGGCTGCTCCCAGTGTGCCCAAGACCAGGAAGAGTTCCAGAAGAAACCAACTATCAATAAATCATCTTCTAGACTTCCAGTCGTACGAGGACCTGGAGGAGTACCACCAAAACCAAATCCAAGCTAGGAACAACAATAATAACAATAATAGACGAAGAAAAAACAATGGGAATAGAACCGAAGCATTTAGAACCACCTTGTTACGGGGGTTTGCTTACGTGAATTGCCACTATAAGTTCGTAGTGGATCATAGGGTCGACTTGTCCCAGCAATTAATGGACCCCAATGTCCCAGTCAAGGTACAAGATATTCTTTGTATCTTATCTTCTAAGGGTAATCTCTGCCCCATCTGTCTTTCAGACGAACCAGTGGCCCCAAGAATGCTTACTGCCTGTGGCCATACGTTATGCTTAACTTGTTTATATTCGTTATTAGAAAGTGAAGTTCCAAAGGCGAAAAAGAAACAGGCTGATAGTGTAGTGGAAAAGTATCGGGAATGCCCCTTATGTTCCTCTTATATCAAGCTAAGTGAAGTGGTCCCGGTCAAGATCACCTCTGTTGATGACCGATTCGAAGTTCCTAAAGTGGGGGACGACTGTGTGCTCTCTTTGATGGTAAGAAACCAAGATAAAGCCTGGGCCACTCCTAGGTCACTAGAAAACTACTACGAGATCTATCCCCTGTTCCCCATGGTATCCGGTGGTGATAAGAGCCGTGATACGGAAATGCCTGATTTCCAGCTGTATCTGAGGATCCTATTGAGCGGATGCGATTACATAGAAGATGTCTTGGAAAAGCAGAAAAGGGATATCGAAGACCAATACAAGATGGAAAAGGAGTTGTATAACGACGACGGCGTTTCCACCAAGCTTGCAATCGACGACATAAATAATAGCATTGCCGAGTGGAAGCGTAAATTCGACAGTAAACCTCCTTTGAATGATCAACGGAAACACAACATCAACCATAACTATAGCTATAATAGTAACAATAACAAAAACAATAATAGTAATCACGTTGCGGCGCCACCTTTTTATTATTTCCAGACTGGTTTCAACGCTTCCGCCACGTTTGTTTTATCTCCCTTGGATATGAAGGTTTTGAAAACGGCTTATGGCTCATACGCTTCCTTACCTTCGGCGTTAATAGCCAAGATCGAAAACATAAGATACGAAGAATTGAACGCTGAATTGGCTCATACCAAGTACAAGTACCTTTCCCATTTACCGTTTGGAACTACCATTGGGTTCTTGGAATGTAATTGGTATAAAAACGATTACATCGATGAGAGCACTTGGGCCCTTTTCAGTAGCGATTTGAGTAGCAGATCCAAGATGACCAAGAATAAATTGAATCGGGAAGAGAAGAACCGAAGACGGGCTTTGAACGACCAAGAATTACGGACCAAGAAGTTTTATGAAACGGAAAACGGTATGGCCAGTTTGGTAACTGAAACTGCCCAACTAGCAGTGGAGGATTTACCCCTGCTTTCACAAAGTGACGGAGATACTTCAAGACGAACTCTGGAACTAGAAGAAGTGGATATGACCACCTCTGTATGGGGTACCAAGATTCCTAAAACAGAACCAGTATTCGAAGAAGAATACGAAGTAGACTGGGAAACTGAAAATATGATTAGAATGGCCAAACAAGAATCACTCAAAGGAGGACCCAAGGGAAAGAAAAAAAAGAAAATAGTGCTATCATTGCAATAAAGATTAACGAACACTTAATACTAGGATTAATATAGAACATTTAAAATAATACAATAATGCAATAAACGATACACAAGATGCCAATGTAGTTTATATAATATTTAATGATATCAATGTAAAGGTATCTGTTATTTGATATCGTCAATTGTCTATTAATGGTGCATTGTAAGATACTCTTGTAAAATCCCAAAAGAAAGAGAGGTGTTGTGGTACATTTTCTGGAACCTGGCATTGTTTAACGATATCAAAATTACCGATCTTTTGATGTACATAGTTTTCAAAATCTTCCAATTGACATGAAAACCCTGGACCCATGGTACAACCTGGAATGGGATGCACAGCGTCATTAAGAACAAATCGAACATACAGGTGTTCGCCACACTTGAACTTTTCTGCAATAAGACGGCCACCCTGTGGTAGCAAATATGCATGGATATATGGATTAGGAAATGGTATATGATCGACTGGTAAGTTATTATCTTGAGGACCAAATATCCCCAAAGCTGAATGGAGTATTTCCCAATCAGTGTCATGAGAGAAGGAAACCCAAATCTTGTTTTCGATATGTTCTTGGTTTAATAAGCTTAGTGTAGCATTTAACATCACTGCACCAATAACTTGAGTAATGTTATTACCTCGTGAATTTGCATAGTATTTGGTTAAATCTTCACCATACCCATATTTCACAAATTCATCGTTTGTGAAAAGTTTAGCAAACGGTGAATATCCCTTTACGTTAATTTCGTAGGCTATATACTGGAATAAAACTTCTATATCTTCAGTAGTGATATTCAAATGTTGATGGTTTTCAACAAACCGCTTTAAAATTCCTTGTAGATACGATTTATCATACTTATCGACCAATTCTGAATTTAGGGTCTTATTATAAGTTGTACAGGCGTATCGGGGAGTTAAAGAATTCAAACCTTGGTCCCCAGATTCATCGATAATTGAAAATAGAACTTTGTCTTCAGAATAGTGGTCACCAAGGAAACCAATTGCAAAAGATTTAGCTGATTCGTATACTCTACCAGAGTTTGAAGAGAAAATAGGTAATTTGGAGTTTCCATCAAATAAAGAACCATATTTCCTTCTAAAATTGGAACCATGGCGTTTACAATCTACAATACCAGAATATTGACCATTTGAATTCAAAGGGGTTGTTTCCTTTTCATAGTATTCAGTATGACCTTTTGCAAAATACTCGTAATTGTTTAAAAAATCCAATTCCCCAGTGAAAGTACCGTTATATTGAAGAAACTTATCAATTACATCTTCAAATCTCTTACCGGCATTTCTGGTGGGGTACCTAGCCCCATGTCTGCTAAACAAATGGACTTGTTCCAAAGAGCATTGATCCGGGATATCCAATGATATTCCAAACCCTGGATGTTGTATATAGGGTCCAGCCCCAGATAAATGATGAAGGAAGTTATACTGTTCCAAGGCAGCCTGAGGATGGGTGGCTACTGACTCATAGCTTTTAGGGTCAACAAAGATAAATGAGCCCAGAAGAAGCTTGGATAAGGCGACCATAGAATAAACGGCTAATTCTCAATGTCTAACATGTATGGGGGAAGTAATTACCTTAGCTGAATACAAGAGCGAGGGTGGTAGAGTCAACTAAAAATTTCTAAAAGTATGAAAGTATAAAATATAAAAAACTTTAAAAGCCTTAAGCGAATGAATTCAAACGAATTCAAATTGAAGCGTCTAAAGCAACCAAAAGAGATTTGCAACCAAAAGCTCTGCACTTACAGGAATTTAAAGGGAGAATTTTGGCTGTAAGAAATGGCAGTAAAAGAGGACAGTAAAAAAGGCAGTAAAAAAGGCGTAGAAAAAAGGCAGTAAAAAATAGGCAGTAAAATAAATTCTCACTGACACGTTGCTGCAAAAGTTTCTCTCCCACAAAGAAGGCGTTTTACAACGATTCATAAGATCAAGGGGAAACGATATTTGTTATTGTTATAGTTGTTATTGTTTAATAGACCATGTCAGCGTTGAAGAAGACCAATTTAAAGTGAGTATTATCGGAAAGATAATTATTATTATCGAATATTGATGATGTGATTACTAACATTATTTTCAGCTCGGTTTCAGACTTGAGAACTTCGATTGACGAGAACCTTGCCAACTCGTTGGGGGCCCTTGGGTATACCCAATCCTTCAGTATAGTTGACACAAAGATAGCCATTGGCCTTTTATCTGTAGCTATATCGGGGGGATTATACATGGCCGATAAGAAATTAGGATTTGAAGCTACTTATAATCTTACTGTTTTATGTGTAGCAGTGTACTTTTTTTTAAACGTGATTCACTTTTATTTCACATACGCTCCTTCTTATAAGGACGTTAAATATATCGGGTATGACAAGAAGAAAGAACGTAAAATATCGGTGGCTGGTTGGACCAAATCGTATGATCCATTGTACTACTATAGAATTACAGTTTCAGGAGAAGCCCCAGTGGAAGGCAAGTTTGAGTTTATGAAAGTATTTGATGGATTGGGGTATTTCAAAGAAGACCAATTGACCAAGATCCTTTCTGAAGAATTGGAAAACGTTAACAAAAAGAAGTTATGAATCCACGACCAGCATATAGTATATATAAGATAACATACAAAGGAGTATATCAAATATCAATGTATTGTAACCACCTACCTACCTACCTACCTCTCTATCTATCTACCCATTTATCTCTATCTACCTACCTATCTCTATGATGTATGCTTAGATTTTATTGTCCATGTCTGAAAACCAGCGACAAAATTGCTGAAGAAACACCGGCAACACCTTGACTATCGGCAAGAAGTTTGTGTACATCGGGGTACAAAGAACCCCAGTATTGCCCTTGACTATACGGTCAACAATCGTAGTAGCAAGCCAGTTGGAATTTACTATAGGTGCCAAATACCTATTCGACGGATCAATATCTTGAAACATCCGCAGATCCAATTGCCCCGGGGTGACTAAAAGGATTCCAAACGTTTCCCCAGTGTCCTTGGTCTCTTGGTAGAGTCCTTCATAGAGCTGGGTCACGGCTGCCTTCAGCGATGAATACAATGTCAAATTCTTAGGAGCTAGATGTCCCAATACCAGAGAAATCCCCACTACAAATAGAGGCATCTCTTTAGATGTCATTTGGTGGGATTGACGGAATTTCAACACTGCTTTCAACATCCAATAGTGGGCAAACAAGTTGACACTGAAAACCTGTTTGATGTTGGGCCAAGTTTCGATCAATGGGCCCCTAGAGTCTATCCCAGCGTTGTTAACTAAGATGGATATATACTTATTATCTTGTTTCCAGAGATCTTCTTGTAAAGAGTACATACAGCGGTTGACTTCTTCCTCTTTGGAAACATCTACTTGGATATACTTTACATTCCCCTCCATTGGATTGTCTACACTTTCTACTGGTACATTGATATCCAATACCACGACTTCTTTAACCTCTTTTGCACGCAAGGCCTGCCATATATCACGACCAAGACCAGAAGCACCTCCAGTTACTACAGCCACCTTATTATCCCCATGAATACAATCCCCTTCAAACTTCAAAGGTTGGAATGCAACATAAATGGCAGCCACAAAAACAGCCAATGCTAAGACTGCTGCAGCAAAGCACAATTCTATCTTGCAATCATGAAAACATGTTAAATCAGCATATATCACATTTGAACCCATCTGGACCCCAATTCCAAGCACAGAGCCGGCCAAAATCACTGCCCATGCCAACCAGTTTCCCATGGCTAGTGACTTAAAGAGTTGCAAATTTAAATCTTTTTATTTTTTTGCTTCTCAAAATGGAAACCAAAAGAGAAGAAGAAGAATAAGATGATGATGAAGAAATAAAAAGATTATGTAGATGTAGAATATGTATATATCAGGAATATATGAAGCAGCTGGAACACAAAAACAGTAAAAAAGAGTTTTGATTTCATGATACCAACGTGTATTTACGATATGATTATGCTGAGGGCCCATTATGTATTAGGACTATATGATACACTATGGTCAATCTGGACTATGATCTTGGGCTATGATCTGTCCGGTCTATTTGGTCTATTATCTATTTGATCTACTGGGCATTAGTCCCAGCCTTCTATTCTCTTGTAACGTCTCCTTCAAACCCACGAGCTACACCTCCTCTTCCTTCCTCCAACACAGCTGGCGTTTGGTCGGCTTCATTGAAGTCACTACCAAGCCCAGTCCAGATCCTGTTCTGAAGATGGATGGCAGAAGTAGACACAGTGTCTTTCAACACAACCGATCCAGAGAGCTTTTTAACCAAACTGGTTTCACTAGTTTCTGTCAGACCTTCTTCTTCAGCTGTGATCTGCAAATGCTGTAATCTTCTAAGCGGTCTAGCATTACTAACAAAGGTACCAGTTACAGGGTCAAATTCTGGTGCTTCATCTTCTGAAGAACCAATTTCATCTTGATCTTGATCTTGCTCTTGCTCTTGTTCTTCTTCTTCATTCATTTTCTCCAAAATGGACTCAAAACTAGTCACCCAATTCCCAGTCCAAGCTTCTTCGCTTAACGCCAAATCAAGTTCATATGGCGTCACAATAGGCTTGAAATATTCATTGGTCTGATCGATAATGATCCCCTGTTGGTCACATCCAAGAATACACCATACATCCACATTTGCAAAGTTAGCTAATTTAGCTACATTTGGTTTCCCAACCACAAATATATAGTGCTTCTTTCCACTATCTTTTATCTTTTTGGCCACTGCATTTATAAGCTTCTTGGTATGCTCCAAGGATAAAGTATTCACCAAGAGCCCAACAGTTCCAGCAGATCTTGCTACATGGACATTTCTATAACGACGCATCAAGTTTGGGGCTGCTTTCTTGGAAAACGACCCCGATTCACCAACATCTGAGTCAAATACATGTACATTATTGAACTGAGTGGTTAATTGTAAATGACGTGGGGTAGATGGTACGGAAATGTGAACCAAATCCCAATCACGAAGATCCAGTATATCTGTAATAGACTTCTTGGAGCTTACTTCTCCTACAAGCTTACGACGGACCGATTTCATCAATTGTTCATCTACTTCACTCAACTCTTTATCAGTAGGCTCAGAAGTATACCCTATAATGTCTCCAGAACCAGGAGCGTATATATCGGCGTATACTAGCCATGGGAAATCTTCACGGAGCTTTTCGTAGAGTGGTTTTAAATGTAATGTATGGGCAGCATCTGCCATCAAGAAAAGCTTGTCATCATTGGTGAAACTAGATCTTATTTGAGACTCCAATGCTTGCAAATCAAGGTATGGTTTCCCAAGAACGAAAGCTACATCTACTTTTTCAACTGGGTTTAAACAGGCATCACCGAAATGTAATACCAAGTCACTACCTACATGTTCAGCCGCCACTTCATCTACACAGCATGCAGAGTATGAGGTATCGGCCAAGATCCATATTCTTTGAGTTATTTCATCATCGTTATTGTCATTCTTATCTTGAGCTGCTTGTGCTTCGGGCTTGGTTGACAAACTGAGACCCAATCTCAGCTGAAGTTCATATACAACGGCAGCTGAATCCCCGATAAGATTATCTGGGAATTGCAAAGTAATATTTCTATATCGACGAGTAACACCATCTTCCTTGGTTTGTTTCAAGTATTCTACAATTTTCTCTATACTATAGTACTCTGAGATGAGCTTCTGGTATTGTGTGGATGAGATGGAATCAGAGTGAGGTCCCAAGTACTTTCTTGCATGCTTTGTGGACTCGACTTTAGCAAATTCAAAAGTCGAGTCGTCTTGATAAGTCGATAGCATGGGTGCCGGAGCCACTGTTTCTTCTGACATCTTTTATAATTGTATATAATACTACTAAAAAATGAAGTCTTTTAGCTATGAAACTCTTATTCAAGCCTCTTCTTCTTTACTAAGTTTTTTTTTTTTTTCACAAGATTTTATTATTTTTATTATTTTCCTACTATTATTATTTTTATTTTTTTATTTTTCATGCTATTTCCTTTTTGGGTTTATCTATAGTAATTACATATGGAGTGGTCTCTACTGGATCAATATCAACAGCATAAAGAAAATGAATGATATCAATGAATATTATCCTTGAATATTATCAATTAGATAGTAGTTTATAGAGTCCCTGCCCAGGTACTGTCCACTGGTCTGAAAACTGTGACTTCCCCGGTTTCTAAATACCTGAGATTGTATGTACCTTCAACCACTTTTTTAACATTGTTAACGTTCTGTTCAGCTACTTTCAATTCACCGTTTACATTGGAAAGAACCACTGAAGTATGGTCAGGCGCACCAACAGTCTGTACTGTTCCAGTTGGATACGAAAGCTTACAACTTTTAAATTGGAGAATATCACCAGTTCTAATTTCATCTTCTGGTCCAGAAGCCACTTGGTTACCATTCAAATGAAGAATTGGATATCCATGGAAATAGTATGTAGATACAAATGCATGGTTACCACACCCTTTTTCAAGTGCTTTTTTAGCTAAATCCCAACATTCTCCAGTTCCAACTTTCTTATCGAAATTGTGTTGACACCATGAGGCTACGTGTGTCCCGTATTTTTCAGATGATTGTACGAGTTCAGGTTTAGTAAGTTTCTTATTATTGATTGGCAGCGGTACATATTCAACAATCTTTTCACGTACAGATCCCAAATTACTTCCTTGCCAACTAAATTCATATCTAATAATACTTAAATCCTTTAATACAAGTGAGATGTGTCTTTTATTACCTCCAAAGCCTGAAGATATCAGCATTGACGTGGTATAGTTTAATCCTTGAAATGCCTTTGGCAATGGATCTTGTAAGTCAGCAAACCATCCTGAACTTAACTCCAAGTCAAAATTTGGTGGTCCTGTTGGAGTAGGGTTACTTGGAGGTAAAGGTGCAGCAGCTCTTGAATACTTCTTAGGGGGTGGAGGTGCTGGGCTAGCTACTTTCTCTGGAACTTCTACATGCAGAATCAGATTTCTAGAAGGTGGGGCTGGAGGTGGAGTTGAAACTTTGATCAGAGAAGCTTCAACTGACGTGGCTTCACGAACTCTAGATGGAGGAGGAGGAGGAGGGCTCAGATTGTTACTTGGAACAGACAGAGAAATCGATGCAGGTTTTTGTACTGGAGGAGGAGCTGAGGGCTTCAATGGGATCCCAGACTTTTTAAGATTGTTTCGAAGACTGGCAAAGTCTTCCACCTCGCTAGAATCAACTACAGGCGATACAATTTTCGCTGGTTTCGTACTCAACGAGGACGGTTTCTTCAGAATTTCTGGTTTCTTCAGAATTTCTGGTTTCTTCAGAATTTCTGGTTTCTTCAGAATTTCTGGTTTCTTCAGAATTTCTGGTTTCTTCAGAATTTCTGGTTTCTTCAGAATTTCTGGTTTCTTCAAAATTTCCGGCTTCTTCAGAATCTCTGGTTTCTTCTCTGGCTTGATAGGCAAAGTTGGTTTCTTAAGAATATCCGGTTTAGCAGAGATTTCTGGCTTATTTGGAAAATCCGGTTTTGGTTTTGAAGCTGGATTGTTCCGATTGGCAATGATTTCAGCAAAATTTGGGGTTGAATTCATTGTCTTTGCAGTAGATCCAACTGTAAGGTCATAAGGAGGAGGATTTGAAGGAATACTGGCTACTCTTTCAGGTTTCTTTGGTTTTTCAGGCTTGAGACTAGCAGGCTTTTCAGGCTTTGCAGGAGAGTTGCCAACACTGCCGTAGATTGGAGCCAAGAGATCTTCTGAATAGTTATCTTGTCTACTCATAATAGGAGCAGGAGCAGGCACAATGACAGGAGTCTCAGCTACCTGAGACCCATGCCTTCTGGGCAATTGAGGAGGATGCTCTTCTTCTTCAACTGTATGTCTCGTTGGTAAATGAGGAGGATGCTCTTCTTCTTCAACTGTATGTCTCGTTGGTAAATGAGGAGGATGCTCTTCTTCTTCAACTGTATGTCTCGTTGGTAAATGAGGAGGATGCTCTTCTTCTTCAGCAGCGTGTCTTCGTGGAAAGTGGGGAGGGTGTTCCTCTTCAGATACTGAACTCTTTAGGACGTTTTTGTGGCCATTTCTGTTTGGAAGACCAGGTGGAGCATTACTTTTTTCCATATCCTTTGGATCCACAGGTCTATGGTACTTGGGGGGCGGTGGGAAAGAAGAGAGGGGAACAGGCTCTACCAAAGAAGGACCCGATTGGCTTCCAGATTCACTCAAAGTCAGAGAGGTCAGAGCTGGCGAATTTCTTCTTGGAGGAGGTGGAGGAGTGGCACCAGCTCCGACAGCTCCGGATGGAATAGCAGATCCAGCTCCAGGCGGAACAGCACTAGCTCTAGAAGGAAGAGTGGGTCTTGCAGGTGGAGTTACAGCTTCTACTGGTCCTCTATGTGGCTTTGGAGGAGGAGCAAACAGCAGTGAGTCTGGTACGGGCTTTACAGGTCTAGGCAAGCTTTCCGAAGACTTGTTGTACGAGTTAGATGATGTCATTGTGCTTGCCTTAGGTTTATCCCTTTGAGAAGCAGCACCTCCACCGTATTGATCTCTATCTTTCCGGACAGGAGGAGGGGCGAAATGGCTAGCGTCTGGAACAGGAGTTCTAGGTTTTGGCTCTTCGCCGTTTACATCAGGCATATGGGCTCCGTAGTTGTATTTATGTGGCTGGCTGCCTACCAGAGATACGGACAGACTGGTCTCCATTGGTTGGATTGGCTGAACTGGCTGAACTGGCTGAACTGGCTGAACTGGCTGAACCTGCTGTACTGGAAGAATGTTTGGTCCCTGGTTATATGCTGGGGTAGCCTGGTTGTATGCTGGAGCAGCCTGGGGAGCCTGGGGAGCCTGGGGAGCCTGGGCTTGATCTTGCTGATTCTGACTCTGGAACTGGGTCTGGATCTGGCTCTGTGCCTGGGTAAGTCCCTGCAGCACCGCTGGAGTCAAGGTAGACACAACCGCCAGGTTAATGGAAGACTGGACCCGTGGAGGGAGTGGACGAGGAGCATTACCCTGTGGAGCGTTAGGATCAGCGTTGGGCTGGGCCTGGGCCCCTGCAAACTGGGCCTGTGCCGATTGAACAGCGCTGTTAGCAATGCCCTGCACCGCCATGTTGGTGATGTTCTGTTGAAGGCCCAGGAAAGCTCCTTGGGCCGGTTGGTTCTGGGCTGGATCAGCCGTGGCAGGGGCGCCAGGGGTAGGAATCGGAGCACGCAGAGGGAGTGTTGGAGGGGCTGGCTGCTGATACCCTAGCTGAGCTGGCTGAGCCATTGGCTGGCCAATTGGCTGCTGATACCCTGGCTGGGCTACTGGTTGCTGATAAGCTGGAGCAGGTTGTGGAGGTTGTGGAGCTTGTTGAGCTTGTTGAGCTTGTGGAGCTTGTGGGACCGTATACTTGGACATTTCACCCCTTGCTGGGACTGCAAACGTACCCACGTTACGCTTAGGCGGTGGAGGAAGCGATTTAAGCTGATCTTCAGGAACTGGAGCCACCAGGACGCCCGTTTCATAGGATGAAGATGAATCATCCGTAGAGTCCTTGGGCTTGTTCTTGTGATTCTGATAGGTCTTGTGACCGGCCTTGGCGACGGCTTTACTTCCCTTTCCAATACCCTTTACCGTCGCCACACCGGCAGATTTAAACGTGCCTTTGTTATTTTCCCAAAAAGACATCTCTGGTATGCAATTGTTGGCGTTCTGTCCAGATGGTTTCTAGCTACTTCACACACTTTCCTCTCGGTAGGGGCTTATAAGGTGGGACTTGGTGGTATGCGCCAAGTGGGAATATTGTGTGGAATGGGGCCAAAAAGTGGCGCTGATCTGGTGAAGGAGGGAGAAACGTATAGAGCCAGAGCTAGAGCTGGGCTATGCCAGGGAATGAATGACACCCCACAATTCAGACACCTTCAGACTCTACTTGGTGTATTGAATGATATATAATTAACCAGGGTCTACTAGGCAATACTGAATGATATATATTGGTATTAGAAGATATATGATTATGATTATATTGGTTCGGGTCACCAATCACTTTTTATTGCTACTCCCTGTATATAATGATTCTTTTGAACTCCGTCTCTATAGCTCAGCTGTAACTTGTCTCTGTCTTTTCTATTTCTTTCTCTCTTCTTCACTTCTTCTCTATCCTTATTCTTCTTTTTCTACTATTCTTCTATCTCTCTTTATTCTACTTCTTCTTTTCTCTCCCTATGAGATGGCTAATACAAGCAAGTAACTCAAAACACTGCCAAATGCCAAACCCACACTCAAGAAAACAGCAGTGAACCCGCCGGCTGCTTCCTTCTCGTCATCGTCATCACAATAGTTCCCGACTACCATGAAACATGATGTACAAAGCTGTCCGTTCAGAAGCCCAAACAAAAATTGTAATAAGATATACCAAAGATCAGAATTGATTAACGCCATCAGTGGACCCCCAACCTTTGGATTGAAATTACATGTCAAAAAAAGTGGAACAAATACAAGTCTCAGAATAGAATAAATGATCTGTACTCTGGGAGATTGGACTACAAATTTAGGGAAAAATCCACATAAGATTCTCCCCATCAAATCACCCATATTCCAGATAAGGAAGATAAACGGTACAAAGATCGATTTATCGAAAAATCTACTGGTACTATCAGTATGTACGGATTCAACGTTTGAAGCAAAAACGGGGAAAATAAGCGTGATCAGGAAGGTCAAGAAAATCGCCGAAACAATGTTCTTCAATTTAGACCATAATTGCATAAATGGAACGTATTTATCTTGAACAACTTCATCGGTACCCAAGGTGTCTTCCACAGCAAACGAAATATCTTCTGAAGTACTGGATAAAACGTTATAAGCAGATTCGACTTTATAATAATTGGTCCAATATAAAAGGGTCATCAGAGTGAAAGAAATAAGCAGAGCAGTGATATAATAGAGGAAAACTCCATAATTTTCTTCGTGGTTTGCTACTTGCTCTTCAATCAGACCTTGCTTTTGGATTTGTGTTTTGCTTTTAATTGGCTTATCAAGGATCAAAATCAGAATAATGATGGCAACCGATGGTAAGACCCCAGCTACTGCTTGACCTACCATGACAGCGTTGGCGTAAATGCTACCCATGACGTTGGCAATAGCCATAGCACCATTTTGGGCAAAACAAGTCGCTATAGCTGATAAAAACACCATAAACATAAGCCCCGTGAATAGAGCAGTGTCTTTCAATTCCAAAAAGACATCCAGAACACAGGAAACTGCCATTATAATGAAAATAGCAATAGTCAAAGAAAGCCCCAAATTGACTCTATGGTTATAATCAACCCCAGTTTGAGATTGCAGAAGATAATAGTTGAATAAAGTACTTGTTATGGTCAGAATCAGCATCATCGTACTCAGATAGATTTTAGTTAGACCAGGCAGAGCAGCAAACATATCAGCATAATAAGCCAGGGCAGTTAAAAAGCAGTTCCATGGCCAAAGTAACAGGATCCCAATCAAGGAAAATGTAAGGTATTTCAATTGAGAATAAGTGAATGCACCACCTCTTTTACCCAAGATATTAAAGATAACAAAATCTAAATCTGGATGTTCATGAAGATGATCTATGGTTTCTTCTTCACCCCATCGATCATCGATATCGTTATCGTCGGCAGCAGCAGCACCTGCTTCTGAGTCGAAAGATGAAGAAAATTGGCGTGGACCACCCATGATATCTAGTTCAAAAGACGACGTTGGCGTGCTCAAACCGGCAAAAGTTATATTATTTATAGCTATTTTTGGGGAGGGGGCGAGTTAAAAATCACAAAAGGGACAAACTGATAAGATAAAAAAATATACACGGTGAAATTAGTGAATCAGGCAGGGCAACAATCAAAAATCAATTTACCATCACACGCTAAATGTAAAATATAAATTCAAATAAATCAAACAATTGAAATAAATTGAAAAGAATTCAAATATAAACAGTGAGAACAAACCCCTTCTATTTATGTATTATCTGGTCAATATCTAAAGGTTCGAGTCGCGTCAGCTTTTCTTATCCTTTTTTCCTGTCTTCTGTAGGCTGAAGATGTAAGGGAAACAAGAGGTAAAGTAAAGCTCTTTGAGGGAATAAACTAAAACTGCTAGCGTATAAAAATGACCTCGCTACTGGATTGGGGGGATTTTTTTTTTGCGTTTTTTCTTAGCGTATACGCGCACTAGCTGGGCGAAAATAAAAGAAAAATTAAAAATTAAGTTATAAAATAAAACAAAAACAAGGGGAAAAAGAGATTGTTTTTATAATTTTTATAATTTCACAGAATTTCTTATATATACCACAAGTTGTGTAGAGTTGCCCCATAGAATTTGGCTTGGTGCCGTTTGTAATAATTTTTTCACCTTTTCCCACAAGTCTTGGCTCGAAGTATAGATAGATAGCTGAATTTCGGAGTTATGTCTAAGTTGTCTTGAAGATAACGTTGTATTAGAAGATTAGAAGATGTTCTAGATGAAGTTTTGAACTTTTGTGAGGGACGGTGGTAAGGAGTGGGAGCAGCGTCCACGTCCATACCGATGGATATGCTTGCTAGCTCTTCTATTTCTGCACACCTACCGACTCCCACACACACGTCTCTATTTTTCACTCGTATATCGTATATCTCTTTACAAGTCGTCTAATTGAATATATTTGAATATATTTGTATATCTACTTGTTATCACTTGTATATCACTTCCATATATTTCTATGTCTACTTGTAGATCACTTTCACTTACTTTTATGTATTGCGTACCTCTCGGATTTATTCATAAATGATATGCCGGGTATCTATGACTTTAGCTGGTGTACATGATCTTACTCGCTACTTATTTGCTTTTATTCTTTTAATTTCCGTCGGTCACTTGTTGTCTTCACTCAATTGCTGCTTCAACTAGGTGCCTTACCTAATTTCTGGTCTCTTTACTCTTATCCTCTGTTATCACACCCTTTTTTTCATAGTCTATTGTCCTGCGCCTCGGAATCGTCCAATCCTTCTCCAATCTAAATTACCCTGTATGTGACGTAATGGCGAGCAATCGGGATGGGAGAATGGTTGCTAAGCAAGTTTAAATCATGATCTATTGTTCCCTGAAACCTTATTTATTTGTTTCACTTTTAGCTTAATGCGTTCAACATAACTTATGACTGATTGCTACAGTAATCTTACTTTCACTCTATATATTATTAACGTAAAAAAAATTGTATGTAAAAAATTTTATGTAAATTATGCAAAACTCAAGTCATCTTGAACTGGTTTTTTTCTATTCGATGGCAAAAGGACTTACATTTAATGGGTCAACTTCTGCTGCGGTACGACTGCGAGTAAAGCCTCTACTAAGGCCTCTACTAAACTCATCTTTTTCTGCTTGTTTCTTAAGAACTTCAATATCTCTCATGAGAGACTCCACACTCCTCCTGGTCTCTACAAAAAACTTGGTCAATAAGTATTTGGGTTCACTTAAAGGAAGTCGAAGTGGTGACTCTTCCGAAAGCCAGTAATCATCGGAAAATTTGGGATTCTTGGATAATTTCCTCAAGTAATACTTCCATTCGTCGTGATCATATTTTTTATCAGGATCATCTATAACGTCACCTAAAGTACTTTCAACCAATTTAAACAATTGTGACATTCTCTCTGCTTCTTTTTTAATCTTTACAACTTGTAATTTTTGGTCGATTTCGCTAGATAATGTCATTCTGGTGTATTGTGGTGCAAATTCTCTCAACAGACTTTGTGATCTCTGACTAGAACGTCTAGTTCTTGTTTTCTTATCCTTACCATTTGACTCACGTGAATTTAAGCTACTTTCACTTGATGAAGAATTATTACTATTGATGGAAGCGAGATCGTCTTCTTCTAAATCATCGTTCACAGTTTTTCGTAAAGCCAGTATTTCCTGTTGATCCATTTCTTCCATAGTAAGTGGTACAACCTTATTCGAATTCTTAGAACTATTCTCGACCTCTATTTCGTCTACATCATCATCCTGTTTTGAGTCTGAAAATACCACTGAATCTGCATCCTCGTTTTCGTAATCCCTATTTCCTTTTACTTTATCTGATGAATATTCATCATCTTCATCATCATCACTAGCCAATTCAGCCACTTCATCGTCTTTGATTTCGTCGGCCTCCAATTCTGGGTCAATGCCTTGTACTCTTTCTTTCTTAAAATATTCTTCGATATTATCCAAATTCTTACCATTCATGCTATCGACAACCAGTTTCTTCACTTCAAGATTGTCATCGTCTTCTTCGTCATCAGAGTCGAATTTACGCTTCTTTTTAGCTAAAAGGTATCTGTAGTAATCTGGAAAGAAAATTCTTGCCAAATGGAAACTCAAAGTAATAGCAAAATCATATAAATAATCACCAACATTGGAGATTAAGATAGTCATTAAGGGGACTGCACCAATACCCCAACAAACAAAGAATGCTCTACCTAACGGAGTCACTGGATGGAAGTCACCGTAACCAATTGTAAGCAAACAAAGAAAACAAAAATAGAACCCATTAAAATAGTTCCAGCCCTCTGTGAAGTAGAAAACTGTGGAACCTATGAGCCAAAATCCAACGAAATTCAAAAGGGTTAAGATTAACGATATCCTCTTTTGCTTAGATTGCATTTCTTTTCTAATTTCACGCATCTTGTTATACAGTTGTTCTTTGGTAATTGTTGGATGAACTCCAGATTTTTGCCTCTTCAATTCTTTCAATCTTTCCCTTTCAATCATATGCCAAAAAATGGTTGGTCCACCAGCGGAAAGGACCACTTGTCTAATCATAGTAATTATAAGACCCAAAATAAGAACACCGATTAAAGAAAATAATAAAGAAAGAACTTTGGCCCCTGGAGTTAATGGTACAATATCTCCCAACCCAATGGTAAGAACAGACACAGCACAGAAATAAAGCAGGGCACCATAAGATAAATTTGGAAGCATATGAGCAAATAAAACGGTACCACAGAACAACCAAATGGCCATAACAATTGTAAAGATCATTAAAGACCGTTGCTTTGGACCTAAATTAAAAGATGGTGGATATTTCTTTAATTTGTAACCCAAAAAATTAATGATCAAGATCATCAGACATACGAAATAAAACCCAGCAGTTAAGATGGCAAAGAAATAAGCTTCTGAAGGGGTATACTTTGAATCTAAACCATCAAAGAATTTAACTTTCAGAACTGCTACTGCAGAAGTTAACATCAAGGAAGCAACCACCCAGCAACAAATCAGAACGGATTGGGATATCAAATAACGAATTCTACCAGAGAAATTCATAAGTAAAGAGATATTACCCATGAGACCTAAAATTAACAGGATAATATTGAAAGTAAGGAAAAATCCATAATCATGTACTGTTTTACCAGTGGATCTTTCAATTCTCCAAGGTTCGATTAAACCAACCATTGAAATTAAATTGGCAATGGGGCCTAAACATGCAGTTATAAGAGGGAAATACATTGAAATAAAGTACCATATTAAAAAATTCAGCTCCCCTGGTTTAATCAGAAGCATCGTTAACGTTTGGATAGGCACTTTTATTACATGTTGAGCGGTCATCATCGCCTGGTGCCGACGGTCATTTGGGGTTTTATTGGCAGTATTATTTGCTGAATTATTATTAGTATTACTAGTAGTATTATGAAGATCATTCTTGTTGTTATTTTTACGGGCCTTATAGTCGGAATAACTCGTTGATACACTTTCTCTACGAGGTACAAAACTGTAATCAGAGATATTGCGATCAATACCAGCACCACCAACACTTGCAATGGAACTTTGTCTTGATCCAGAGAAAGTTGATAGTATAGGCTGTAATTTCTGTCTAGATTTCAGCCAATCAAGATCATAGTTTGGGGTGGAATAATCGATGGTCTTGTTTGTGATGGACCTGGATGCCACTTTTAAGGACTTGGCTAACTTATCCATTGCCCTTGATTCCTTTTTCTTGGGAGCTTCGGGTAGCTGCACAGACACAGACATCTTATTTTAAGAAGTATAAGTGAAGTATGTGCAGTGGTGGCAGATAAAATGTGGGTAGTGGTGGGGAAGTCCAGGTGGGTATTTAAATGTGGGTTGATTAAAAAAAAAGATTCTTCCTAAATTAAACAAGGTTCAATGAAAATACTAAAACTAATTTATCAGACATGCAAGCCCATCTGATTAGGCTTCTATGCGTATTTCAGATTATTATTATTATTATTTTTAAACTTTCATGTGTTGCTATACACTGACAGCAGTGATGGGAGATACGGGATTCGGGCAGGAGGTAGCGAAAAGTTCGATGGGTCATCTGGGGAACAAAGATAGGAATAGGGGAGAAAAAAAATAAATGGCCAGAAACAAAGAAGATGACAGGGATTTGACAGCAGAGATGTGGAGATAGAAGGAACGGTTTTTTGTTTTTTATATTTTATATATATATGTCATACTGTCTCGAGACTTATGATGGTTATCAGAGAGCTGCATCTACTTACCAGGTGACATTATATTCTTGTAGGATATTCTATACTTATAGGCTATTCTCGTAGGGACATTTTATGAAGCACTCTTGATTTCTTCCACTTGAAAAATTAGAATAGCTGCTAATTCATATAAATATACATTTACTAATACTAATAAAAACACTACTACAAATACAATACATATACAAATAGTATACAAATACATACATATATATATATATATATATATGGATATATGTGTGATAGAAGACATTATGTCTTGTGTGAAAGCAGTGTGATATCAGGTGTAAGTGGTATGCACTGCTTAAATGGCGCAGATAACGGCGCAGACGATAACTTCTAATGCAGCTAGTGAGTTCCTAGATACCCAGATAGCAGATAGCAAAATCAGATGGAAGATATCACTTGGCAGATGGCAGATGGTAGACAACCATTGTGATAGCAATAACAGATAACAACTAACAACCGTTAATCTAGACCAACAACCATTCTATGATCAGTGATAAGTCTAACAACTAAACCTGTCAACGAATGCCAAGGCTGTCAGCCACAGATGTTAGAGCGTCCCAATTGTTTGAGACATCGCTTAAACCGTCTTCCTCTCTCCTCTCTCCTCTCATCGCTTCCTCTCCTCAAGCCACCATTGGCTCACCTCTGTCTCTCTACCCATGCCTCTCTATACATGTCTCTCTATACATGTCTCTCTATACTTACCCTCTGCTCCCGTCATATCTACTCTCACATCTGCTCCCATCTTCTCCCATCTTCTCCCAGATATTCCACCTTCTGAGGTTTGCTGGGGCTCACAAGACACTTTAAGTGGACAGACCCAAACAGTGACATTTTTCAATCATCTCCACTATTTCAACTATTTCCACTATTTCCACTAATTCTAGAATAGATGACTTAAAAGCCTTACAGACCTTACAGGCCTTTCAGGATTTTGCCTACTTTATGTTATATATCGTTTATTTACAAGATATACTATACTCTCTAGTTTACGGGACCCGAAAGTGCTTCCTTTTCCCTATATGATTCATTCTAAACGTCCTTCTTTTTCAGCTTCTTTTTCAGCAATTGCAATTTCCACATCTTCTATTAAACCTTCAGGTAATTCATTCTTGAGTACCCACTTACGTAACATATTCCTTTTAATTCTAGATTTCAATTCTTGTGCATTCTTCTTGGAATTTTGTAAAGATTCATCGACAAATTCTTGATATTTCCCATTGTTTTCTAAAACTTTCAAGATAATATTAATATTATCTAATTTAAAATCAGTTTCTTTTAATGTTTCACCAGTTTTTTGAATATCTAATTCAACTACTGGTTGAGTTGATGGCCATGATTCAATACCGTATTTTTGTTTTATTTCACTTATTTGTTGCAAGATACTTTGTCTTTCCTCTTCAGAAATGGCAAAACCACTTTGAAATTGAACGGCTAAATTATCCAACTTACGTAAATCATCTAAATGTTTAATAGATTTAGAGATTTCTTCTCTTCTAGCAAAAAAATCAGCAATTCTTTGCTTTTCTTCAGTTTCAACTTTTTGATTGGAAAGTTGTTCATAAAGGGTGAATTGTTGACCTTTATTAACTTTAATTTCAGCAATAGCAAATGTCTTTCTAGTAGAAATTCTTGGAGTTTGTTCGATTCTAACAATATCTCCTTCACGACAAAGTTCACCTTCATCATGGACCAAGTAATCCTTTCTCTTGAGAATTTCTTTATGAACAAGCTTGTCGTAAAATTTATTCTGGACACGTACTTTGACGGTCTTAGCCATCTTACCTTGTGACACCACAAGGCCAATGAAATTCTGGCGGGCCATGTCGAGTCCTTCTTTGGTCAAAAATGAAAAACTTGAAAACTTGAAAATTTGAAAATTTCCTGTACAAAAGAAGTTTGGTGGTTGTGAAGATCCGGTTATATGCACGCGAGAAATAAATCGAGAAAGCAGAAGAATCAGAGAAAGAATAAATAATAGGGAGAAAGTAGAAGGAATGGAGAGGAATAGCGAGGAATAGCGAATAGTCAAAATAAGGGAGAGGATGGGAATGATACTAGATTATTCAATTACAAGGTTGTGATTATATTAGCTTGCATTTGATTATATGAGCTTATCGTTTTATAGATTATTTTATAGATTATATATCTGTCTCTACTTTCTGATCTCTGGCAAGATCTGCTTGATCACATCAAGTAACCTTCTGTTTTCCTTCTCAGTACCGATAGTCATTCTCAAACACCCAGTACAGTTCAATTCCTTACCTCTGAAACGAACAACCACTTGGTTTTCAACTGCTAACTTCTTGTAAAGGGTTTCAGCAATAATATTGGATGGTTTTTCCAGACTATCCAAAATTTCTACAAGCAAAAAATTCAGATCCAACCCACCTACATTACGACCAATCCCTGGGATTGCACTCAACTCTTTCAATACATATTCTCTCTCAGAAATAGTAGTATTAACAAATTGTTGCATTTGCGCTAAACCTTCACCACTAGTACCCCTAAGGGCAACATTTGAAGTCAAAGATGAAATATTATAAGGATATTTCATAGCATTAAGGAAAGATGCCAAAGTCTCGTTGGCAAAAGTTATACCCAAACGAATACCAGCTAACCCAAATGATTTAGATAAAGTTTGAAGACAAATCAAATTTTGATACTTGTTGACTAAAGTAGCAGTGGATTGACTTCTACCATTTTCAGTAAGATCAGTGAAATCAATGTATGCTTCGTCAACAACTACATAACCTTTCCAGAAAGTTTGAGTTTTCTCTACTAAAGTAATTATATCCTTAATATCGATCAATTTGCCAGTTGGATTACCTGGAGAGGTTAAATAGAAGATTTTAATTGAAGGATCATTCGTTAAAGTTTCCAATATGGCAGGAACGTCAAGTTGGAAAGTTGGGGCAAGTAATGGCACCTTAACCACTTCTACATCGTTAACTACAGAACAAATCAGGTACATCCCGTAAGTTGGTGGACACACCAAGATTTTCTCCTTCCCTGGTTGACAACAACATCTAATGAGCATATCGATACTTTCATCGGACCCAACCCCAAGGACCATGTTTGCAGAGGTGACTTTAAATTCAGCTGCTTCCTTGTCGGTTAATGATACATTAGGGTAGCTGTTTCTGAACTTAGCGATTTGATCCTTCAATTCAAGTTGATGTGGATCTGGATATCTATTCAATTCCAAATCTTCTTCCTCTTTAGAGAGCTGGGCTACTGCAGGGCCAAGGGCATTTTCATTGGCATCGAGGAGAACACCTTCTTTGAAGTCGTCTCTAGCACAGCGATATGGCACAAGGTTCAAGATGTTTGGTCTAATTACAGCTCTGGTGTCGAACATGGTACAAAAATAGATATACTTATTATAAATAAAGAGATGCAAAGATGCAAAAGATGTAAAATATATAAAAGATTCAAGAGGGTCTTCTGGTGCTCGCTTAGTCGCTTAATGCTCACTTAATGCTCGCTGATAGCGGAATGAGTCAGCGCAGATTGGAGAAAGCGCGATGAATCATAGCGGGAAGGGGATGAATCATACGGGAAGAGCAGGTGGATGGTATCTACAGAGATATTAGGTAGATCTTATCTACAGAGATGTGAGACATTTCGTATAGTAACTTGTATTCCAAATATAGGTAAAGAGTAGATCTACTGTCTACTGCCTGATTCGCTTGGCTTCGCTTGGCTTCGCTTAGTCTAGGGCATCGGTATATTCACACCTAAATCGACCACCACATTCGTTCTATTCTGCGAGCTATCTGCCCGTTACAAATTTCTCTCCCACGAGGCTGCCAGTAGCCTTCTGAACAAAGCTAGCTTGGGTAAATGGACTTGGAAGTGGACTTTCGCAACGTTGGGGTCGAGTCTCTTACCAAACTTAAAGCACGATTTGATGGTACCCAGCGATATGACAGGAGATTCTTTTTCTTCTTTTTCTTCTTCTTCTTCTTCTACATTCACTTCTTCTAAGACTTCTTCTATTGACTCAAAAGTATTAAAATTGTTAGCTTTGTCTGTTTCTGGTGAGAGAATGTTGATGTCCAATAAGGTGCTTTCGGCTGGTGAAGGGAGGGTGGGCCTGCCGCAAGAACCAGGAATCTCAGTACACCAAGCACTAGGCGAGGTGATCTCGGGTGTGGAGAAACAGGCAAAACTGGAGTCAAGAGTTTCCACTATGGAATGGGTACCTTTACAACTGGCATTGGTATTCTTATTATTATAATTATTAATATTGTTGTATACAATGGATTGGCTTGTGCTCTCGTCTGGTCTTTTGTACTTCCGCTTGGACTCTTTGAACGTAAGCGTGCCTCTGTTGGTAGCTTTTAGCTTGATTCCGTTGCTGAGAGGGAGGCTTTCTAGTGAGACAAACGTTGGTGGAAGCAGGATGTAGTTCATAGTAACAATGTAGATACGCCGACTTTCTTCTTCTTACTACGTATACTATTATTAAAATTATTCCTAATATTTCTATGATAGTATTATTATAATTATACTATTCTTACCATTATGTATGTGGGTGGATGGTGTTTGTGTTTGAGTCTTTGTGTAGCCTAGCTTGTGGTCGCTGTGCTCTACTTTAGCGAGGCCCGTGTTAACGCAATGAACGTAGTGAACGCAGTGCAGACAGTAAGAGTCTAAATCACTACAAGAAGTATAAAAAATCAAATACGAGCAAATATCAACAAATACAGCCTATAAACATATACTACATATTAAATATATAGAGTATTTGTGGAATATTTATGTGAATTTTATGTGAATTTTATACTTTATTTATACCTTATTAATTCCTATTTATAGAGGTAATTTGAATTTCAGCAGAAACGCGAAATCCACGCTAAAAACAAATTGAAAAACAAAATTCAAAATTCAAAAGCAGCTTTTTTGTAAAGACCACGTCATGAGTGTACAGTTGACATACGATTCTAAGAATAAGAAGATCTTGTTGGACGAAAAATCGAGTTTAGAAGTCCCTCAACTTCAACTTGAAATTGATCAACTCAACGTTCTTACCCAGGAACTTATTGCTAACGGAGCAGATGTTCCAGCTCAACCTACTCCAGAATCATTCAATCAAGATATGGCTAAAATGATTAATAAACTCTATAATTCAGCAGCTCATTCATTTATGGATGGTAAATACGAAGAATCAGTGAAACAATTTAGTATAGGTATTGATATGATCACCAGAAGAAGGAAATTCGAACCTTTCCAAGGTACTTTACATGAATTATCGATGTTTTTAATGAGTAGATGTGACGCTTATTTAAAAGTTAAAGATTATATGAGTGCTTATAATGACGCAGATATGTTGATTGGGATGATGATCTGTAGTGCTGATAATTTTTTGAGAAGAGCAGTTGCAAGTTGGTATATGGGTAATTACGCTGAAGCTAGAGCTGATTACCAAAGAGGGTTATCTTTTGACCCAAACAATGAAAGATTAATGACTGAATTGGGCTACTGTTTAGACCTGATCTTGAATGAAAACGCCGACGAGCTCTGAGCGAGGTATAAGCGAGCTCCAGCTCTAAACAGCTCTAAACAGCTCTAAGCTAAGCTGAAATAATGTAGAAAACAATTCAAAATATCGTATACTAGGTGATGTCAATAAAAGGAAATATAGATTTGACCGTAGCCCCCATACCTTACTTACCACTTGTATTCCATATCTTTGCACACTGTATTCCTTCCTGATCCTCTTGGCCCTCTTACCTCTCGTATACTTGCCTACTTTCCCCATACCTTAGACGCGTGGTCACGTGACAGATCAGCCCTCTCTTAGATTAGCGTATAAGGAGAAATTTAGCTACTGGAGCAACTTTTAGGATAACGCCAAAGACAATTGCAAGCGAAGATGACTCTGCGGCTTAGTGGGATTGGCCTGAATGATGTGATATACCTTTCTTCTGACGATCTGGAGGATGACCGTCTTCCAAAATTTACAGGAGGCAGCGGCAGTATCCTTGAAAGAATCAGAAAGCAACAACATATGAACAAGGACGGTCGACTGGAGGTTACGGCGTTTAAAAGAGCCAATTCAGGGGGCCAGAAATCTGGCTCGATTATTAAATCGCTGGGCAACAAGTACATAGTGGTGGACGATGACGAAGAAGTCGACGACGAAGATGAAGACGATGACGAAGACGAAATCTTATCGAGGATTGAAAGAGCTGGAGCTGTCGGATTCAGAACGAAAAGGGCAAGTACTGGGGTTGAATCTGACGACGAAATCGAAGTGCTTGATCCACAGAAGGTCAACATTGAAATGTTCAAGCCAACGTCCTTCCGTGGACAATACGAACCTAAGTACAAGGACCGTACGGAGCCATTTGGTCGGGTTATGTTGAAGCCTGTATCCCAAGTAGCCCGTCATGATAGTAGTAGTAGACTGGAAAGTCCAGAAATTGTAGCTCAAAACCTAATCAATCCTGCTGATCCCCAATTGGACTACACTCCAGAGAGTATCTTGGAGGAAAGGAAGAGGGAAAGAATGGCTAGATTGAATCTCTCCACTGTAGAAAGAAATAAACTTCAATCTGATCAAATCAGATATAATCAAGAAAGCCAGAGGGCCATTGAATACAAATCAAAGCTATCCTTGGAATGGCAGAAGGTGGAGAAACAGTTGAGTAGTAAAGCCATGAGGACTGCTAGTGAAGAAGATGAAACGTATAACAATATGGTTCGAAGACTGCAACAGCTTAAAACGGAGATCTTTGATACCGACCAGTTCATTAATCGGTGTAATATCATGTTGAACCTGATAACTACTCGGTTAAAGGCAATCACTTTGACTATCAGTAGACTTCAGGATGGAAGTGCTGCCTCTGACACTTTCTTCAATCGTTTACCGACCAACACTTGGTTTGGTAACCGAAACCAATCCGTAGACTCCTTAAGTACCAACTATAATACCTTAAACACACCACATGGTACCGGGAATTGGTCACCAAACAATGACCTTATCAATGATCGTAATAGTAGTCGTAGTAATAGTAATAGCAATGCAGCCAGTTCAATTCAAGCTAATGGAGCCATTTCAGATCTAAACCAATTCCGGGGCCAGAGCCAGAACCAGAGCCAGAGCCAGAACAACTATCAATTCCTGAACCCACACCATTTCCAATTCCAACAACCAAATCAGAGCTACCAGAGCTACAGTAGTGATTACAGCAGTGATTATGATGATGTTCAAGTCTTATCAAAAGCTGAAGCCGATAACTTGGCCCAACATAATAGAGAAGGGTTCACTGCCAATATATACTCCAACGATGACCAAGACTTGAAACTGTTGTTAACTAGTATTGTTGCTGACGAAGAAGTAGAAGAAGGTTCGCTAGCAGCAACCCCAAAAGACATGAATATTCAATTGTTAAAGCATCAAAGGATGGGTCTTACTTGGATGACTCAAATGGAAGAACTGAAAATGAAAGGTGGCCTTCTTGCTGATGATATGGGTTTGGGTAAAACCATTCAAGCAATTGCATTAATAGTTTCAAGGAAACCTGTTGATGCTGATTCCCATGCACCAACTCTTGTAATTGCCCCAGTTTCATTGTTACACCAATGGAAAGGTGAAATGGAACAGAGGATCAAACCAGAAGCAAGCTTAAACATTGCAATTTTCCATTCGGCACTGAAGGCTAAACTCAGCAAATGGAAAGATTTCAAGAAGTTTGATGTTTTACTTACTTCCTATGGTACTCTTTCGCTGGAATTTAAAAAGCATTATAAAGAAGCTCTTGCAAAGACTGGTAATAAAAAGACCGCTGACCCAATTCCGAGTCCTGGCTCTGGAGGAATATCGTATAATTCTCCATTTTATGATGAAAGTGCCACTTTCCATAGAGTCATTTTGGATGAATCACAAAATATTAAGAATAAATCTACAGTTACTTCTAGATCTGTTTTCTTGTTGAAATCTGTGTATCGGTTCTGTTTAAGTGGTACTCCAATACAAAATTCAATTGATGAATTGTATCCTACTATTAGGTTCTTAAGAATCAAACCTTACGATAATGAAGATAGGTTCAAAACAGACATTGCGTTATCATTGAAATCCAAGAGTGGTAACTACGACGATTACGATAAAAGAAAACTGATTCAAAAGGTAAGGGCACTTCTTAAAGCCGTAATGCTTAGAAGAACCAAAGACCTGGAAATTGATAACGAGAAAATCTTAACCCTTCCACCTAAGGAAGTCATCGAAGAATCGTGTCCTATGGAAGGAGATGAAAAATCATATTACGAAGGATTGGAACGTGGTATTAAATTCAAGGCTAGAATTATGTTGGATAAAGAGGTTGTACAATATTCCAGTATCTTGACTTTACTTCTCCGATTAAGACAAGCATGTTGCCATAAATATTTAGTTGAAATTGGAGAAATGAATAAAGATGAAAATGACCAAGAAGTCAAGTATAACGAAAGGAACTATGTACGTAAATTTGATATAATTGCATCATTGGATCCTAAAATAGTCGTTATGATTTTGAATGCAACTGGATACATTAAGAAATACAAACCAGGAAATGATTTCAAAAGTTTGAAAGTCAAAGATGAAATTAGTGGTAGCCATGAACCGGAACTCATCAAAAATGAACCATATACTAAAGTGGATATCGTCGATCAGGATAATTCGGATGATGGTTTAATTATAATCAAGCCGGAAGGTTTAGATAAGGATGACAAGCCTAATGTAGAGGATTTTCTGCTTATCTCTGACGACACCAACGGACGCCAATTACTGAGCTTGAAACTTGATTCCAATCATTCAAGTGCTAAGGTTTCTGTATCAGGAATCAAGATCGAACCAGAGAGTCCATTAGCAGAACTGTTGGTAGCACAGCTTTTGCCAGTAGCAGTCAAGGATGAAGTAATTAAAGCAGAAGAGGCTTCACAGATTGTTGAAAAAACCGACCTGGAAATCATCGAAGAGTCGTATGATATGTTCTTTACCTGCCCCATTTGTTTTGACGCCTTACCTTTCAATAAGACGGTCATATTCCCTGCCTGTGGACATATGATTTGTAAATATTGCATAGAGAATTTTATTGAAAAATATGGTTGCGATGAAAATTTTGGACAAGGTCAGCGTATTTCCAAATGTATGACCTGTGATATAAAGGTTAAAGAAAATGAAATCATTGAATTTATATTATTCCATCAGATCTATGTAAGGAAATGGTCATTGAATTCAGTATTGAGTCATTTCGAACGGTTATACGCTAAACCTAAATTGAGTCTTGCAGAGAAGATTCAAGTCTTAACTAAATCAGATGAAAATGGGCTTGTACCATCAGCTAAAATGGAACAATGTATAGAACTTGTACAGAAGATTCTTAACCAGAAGAATGGTGAAAAAATCATTGTATTTTCCCAATTTCTTGCGATGTTTGAGCTCTTGAAGATCCTATTCAAGAAAGCCGGGATTAGATTCCTTCAATACGATGGGTCCATGACTATTGAAGAGAAGAATTCTACAGTTAAGAAATTTTATCAGGATCCACAAATATCAGTATTATTTTTATCGTTAAGAGCAGGTAATGTTGGTCTTACTCTTACATGTGCCAACCATGTTATTATCATGGATCCATTTTGGAATCCGTACGTTGAAGAGCAAGCCATGGATAGATCCCATCGTATTGGTCAACAGAGAGAAGTTAAAGTCCATAAATTGTTGATCTATGGAACTGTAGAGAGTAGAATTCTTGATTTACAGAATAAGAAAAAGGAATTGGTTGGGGCAGCCATGCATGAAGGGGAGATTAAGAATGTCAGTAAGTTGGGGAGAAGAGAGTTGGGCTATTTGTTTGGATTAAATGATTTAAATTAGAAAAATATATTACTCCGATAAATACACAACACACACACACACACACACATATATATATATATATAATATCGTTATTACCTTTACCTTAATTTCTTTACCTTCTTCAAGTTTCTAGCCCAGTCTTCTTCAGAGATCAATTTCTTATTAAAGATCAATTCGTATACAAGGGCAGCTTCACAGTCAGCCTTGTACTTGGATAAAGATCTAGAAAAATATATCACTTGAAGTAATAACCCGTCTTCGTTGGCTCTTTTTTCCACTTCATCTTCACTTGGGATTTCCCGGTAATACTTGTCTAGTTCTTCGACCAATTTGTCTACAAGTTTTCTTACAAATTGGCTGATTAGTAATGACGAAGATTCCTGATTATCGTTTGTAAATTTCCCAAAAATGGTGTAATAGCATGATAAGGTATTGAATAAGTGTTCTCTATAGGTTTCTATGTATCTTTTCAAGTATGTTAGCTTATTGAATTTTATAAGTGGCGCCAAGGCATCTACTTCTTTCAGAATGAAGAGGAATCTCGAATTTAAGTATAACAATTGAAGGTAAGTTGTGGATGTATTCGTATTAGATGAAGAAGATGTAGTTGTAGATGAAGTTGTAATACTGGGTCTTCTTTGTTTCAGATAAGTATTACTATTGTTATCTTGCTTGGATTGGAAGCTTTTGTTGAGATTCAATTTCATAAGAATTTGAAAGATCTTTAAGATATTGTTCTGTTTAATGTTCCCAGATAATAATTTCACTAATCCGGTTACCATTGTTTGAAGTTCTTGTTCCACTTGGGCATAGACGGTTCTGAAGATTTCAATACCAGGGAACCGGATAATCAATGACTGAACCATGGTCAGAATCTCAAGAGTCTCTTGATAATTCCCACGTAATACACAAAGTTTACAAAGAGATGGCAATTCCAAGATATCTAGCACTGGATCAATGGAATTTAATATGGAATTATTGGTATCTATAGAAGCATAGTATTTCTCTGGGACATTCAATTGGGCAAATTTATTCCTTGTCTCTTGGGATTGTATTATATTTGCAATAGATTTCGTTTTGGAGGAAAATTCAACCAAATTTTCCTTTTGAACGGTTGAGATTGTATCGGCGATATCTATGATAATTTCCTTATTTGCAGCAGTTAATTGTTGTAACTCCGCAGCCAAATTATGTTGTTTAGAATCCAATTCTGCTATTTCTTCAACGATAGTAGGGGTTGTAGAAGCAGAATTGCTGGAATTATTACGGGCAACGTTCTGTTCAAGCAGAAAAAGTTCATCATTGGAAAGGATTTGATTAAGGAAACTTTCTGCCATTTCAAACGACTCCTGTTGGTCAAGTAGACTTCCAAGATCTGGCTTGAGGATATCCAAAAGAAGCTTGGACATATTTTATGTGTTATGTGTTATGTAAAATGTAAGTATGTATAATTGGATCAAATAGTTTTAGATTTATATGAAAATGCAAAATAACCGTGGTTTTATGGTGGTCGTAATGCCAATTTAGTATGCCATGGAGTGTGTTTTGGCTGTCAAAATTTACGTGGTAGAAATTCGGAATTTTGTATGGGTGTATGGATTTGGGTGTATGTGGGATACGTGCAAGTTTCTCCCGAATTATAGCGTGGATATTAGCGTGGATTTTTTCCAATTCGCTAGATTTCCTTGATTTCCTCGATTTCGTTCATCTCTTTTTTTCTGGCCCCCCTGGACTTTTTACTTTTTGCCTTCCTTTGTCCCACTTAATCTGCACGGTTCTCTCTATATCTGGGATGTATCCCGCTTTCGCTCAGATTCTCTCTCCCTCCCTCTCTTTTATCCTATTATCTCGGTTAGATTCTATTCGGTGTCTCTTTTAGTCTCTTTAGTCTCTTATTATTAAATGTTTCTGTTATTTTATTTTTGGTTCTTGGTACCCCCAGCCTCTACACATCCCTTTATCTCCGCCAAAAAAGGTCAATTCCTTGCCAAACTTGGCCATCCCACTCTAATCTACCCATATAACCTACATTTCGCTCCTCAAATCCGTAACTTTATCTGTCGACTGGAATGATCAAGGTTACTGACGTTAGTGACCTGCATATAAGACCAGCCTATCTATTGGCGACCTCTGTAGTCTACTGCGCTATCACCTGCTTCTCTCCCACTATCTCGACGGCTTGCTCCGTTATCTCTGGGTTATTTTTCAAGGGGCCTGCATGTAGCGTCATCCACCCTAATTTATCAATTCCCTTTTTAAATTGATTAAAATCTACCAACACAAAAAAAATAGCACTTCGGTTTTTACCAAAACAGAAAGCAAGTATGGAAGGTCTTTTCTTTAACGTTGATTATGGGTTTGTTGAAGCAGTGGTACGTGGGTACCGTCTGGGACTTTTAGGAGGTAATCAATACGTCAATTTAACTCAATGTGATAGTTTAGAAGATTTAAAACTTCAACTTTCTTCGACTGATTATGGGAATTTCCTTGCCTCTTACCTGGGACCATTAAGTACTCTGGTAATTCAAGAAAACCTTAGTAAGAAATTATATCAACAATTTCAATATATTAGAGGTCAAGCTTCTGGGAAATTAATTAAATATTTGGATTATATTACTTATGGTTATATGATTGATAACGTTGCTTTGATGATTACTGGTACTTTACATGAACGTAATTGTTCAGAAATTTTACCTAAATGTCATCCATTAGGTTGGTTTGATACTTTACCAACTTTACTGATTGCTACCGATATTGAATCTTTATATTCTACAGTTTTAGTTGATACTCCATTGGCTCCTTTTTTCAAAAATTGTATTACCGCTGATGATCTTGATGATTTAAATATTGAAATCATTCGTAATAAATTATATAAAAATTATTTGGAACTGTTTGCTCAATTTATTAAAGAAGAATTTGATGAACCAGATAGAGAAATCATGGAAAGATTACTTCTGTTTGAAGCTGATAAAAGAGTTATTAATATTGCTTTAAATTCTTTAAATAACCCAGATTTAACCGCTGCAGATAAATTATCTCTTTTCCCAGATTACGGTAAATTATACCCAGTTAGTCATTTACAATTGGCCCAAGCTGAAGATGTGGAACAACTTCGTTCTATCGTTGAAACCGTTGGAGAATATGATGGGTTATTCCTGAGTGAAAGTCTGGGTGATGGGGCTAAATCTTTAGAAGATTTTTTGTACTCTTTAGAACTTCAATATTGTAAGAATGCCTTCACTCAGCAATTCACTCTTCTGACCATCTGGGCATGGTTAAGACTGAAGGAGCAGGAAATCCGTAATGTTACTTGGATTGCTGAATGCATTGCCCAAAACCAAAAGAACCGTATTGATAATTATATTTCTGTTTATTAAATAGGCCCTAGAATAGATAACTACTATACACACTGTATTCTTCTAATTACTGCGTCCATCTCTTCTAGTATTTTGTAATCAATCTGTCCAACTTCCTTTCCATCTTTGTCTAATTTACTTTTGGTTTTCTTTGTTACACAAAACCATTGGGGACAAAATCTTTTGCAGCACCTTTCAAGAAATATATGGGATTGAAACAGGGGTCAAAGGAGGCCAATTGTTGTTGAATGTAAGCGTTTTTTGTGTTGATTTTGATCGTTCATGTACACCTTCAGTGCCTCTACTAGACAAATAGCCCATCTAGCCGACGTCTTCAATGCTGTGGCGTCGGTGGATTCGGAAGCCCTTATGGTGATCACTCCACAAGGGATAACGATTTACGGAGAACACCATCATATTATCAATGGTACGCTGAACCTCAGCCCGTCATTGTTTAGAACTTACAACTTCTATTCGGAAGACAATGATAACCTTACCCAGAATCCAAAGGATGACGATTCTCAGAAGGAGGAGCTTCGGTTGGTGGTTGATATCAAGCTAATCAGCGAATGCTTGGCTGCCATGAAAGGTGTGGTCAAGGCCAAGCAAGCTAAGGATAAGCCTGAAGATGGAATTAGTGGTACTGCTGGGGGCTTGGGATTCGGTTCTGAATATGATCAAACCACTATTGCTGCCATTAATGAGTCTTCTAACAACAACCTTGGAAGAAGCAGTGCCACCGATTCTAGACATATCGAATTGGATGAATTGGATGCTGAATTGGATTCACGGACAGATTCGAAAGGCAAGGATGAAGGCTCCAATGGGGAAAGAACTTGCTATATTACTTTCAACGGAGATGGACATCCTTTCATACTTGAATTTGAAGATGACTTGATCACGGAGAAGATCGAATTCCTTACTCGATACGTGATGGACGGTGTCTACGAAGATCAAGGCAATATCTTTGTCGATCACAGAGAGATAGAAATGGAGATGATTGTGAAAAGTGATGTGTGGGCTAACATCTTGAAAGACCTTAAAAGCATAGGAACTACTTCGGTATACATGTATGCCCTGGTGGTCATCAGTGGATTGAATGGCCAAGATATATCTAGAGGTGGTCCTACGTTCATCGATAAACAGGTCTATTTCATTTCCAAGGGCCCACTTGGACACCTGAAACTTATATTCCCGAATAAGAAATCGATCTTGGAGAAGTTGGATTTGTACAAATGGGATGATATTTCCAGTTCCATGGTCCCTACCAATGGATCCATTACTTGTCATTATAACTTTGCCAGTTTCTATAAGATCTTTGGATCAGTTCAAAATTCAATCAAATGCAAAATTGCCAAGGATTTGCTGGGCACTTTATCGGTCCAGATGCTCTGCAGCAACTCCCAACTTCCAAACTATCCGGGTTCGTTGGTTACTTTCAACATGTTAGGGCTTCTGAACGATTCTGGGACATATTCTGACGGGATTCAAGAAGAGATAAATGTCCATGCCGACTTCAAAGATGACTCTGTGTATGAGTACAATATCGAAGGGCAGAAGCCAGTGGAGAATTTACTTGGTGATTACCAGCCTCTCGAAGAGTTGGAAGATCGCCTACCACGAAGGGAACATCATAATGAAGTCCTGGACAGACAAGAAGGCGATGGTGATATACTAGATGTGCCTTTGTTTCTATGATTAATGCTTTCTACACCTCTTCATATATCGTTGTACATTATACATCATTATACTATTAATCTTAAATAAAATATATAGTTTGTCATCTATAACATCAGTAGAGGTCAACTATAAATCACAAGTAAGTCACCTTGAATGCCATTTTGATCGTTTGAACGAATTGCTCTCTTAAATTTATCTTCCGAGCCCTAAGGTATCTGATTCCAAACAACGATGCTATTGCCAATATCAAAATGACCTGGACGTTTTCCCTGGCATACTTGGCCAAGAAATTGCTTAAATACAAGATTCTTTGTTGGAATTTGATCGCTGAGTTGGTTAACGATGTCGATTTCTTTGCATCTTCGTCGTTAATATGGCTAGCTCCTCCATTAGATCCGTTGCTGTTGTTGATGCTGGAGTCGCTGTTGGCCATAGCTGCTTTCTTTATGTCATTAAGGGTTCTGTATTTTAAATCCTGCTGCTTCTTCTGTTCGAGCTGTCTTTCTTTTTCAAGCTTTTCTTCTTGGATCCTTTTAGCTGCTTTCAACTTGGATTCTTGCTGTTCTTTCAATTTTTTATCTTCAATATCAGCCTCGATCTTATCCAATCTCTTGATACTGACGTCTTCTTGGCTAGAGAACACATCGTTCAGCTTGATAAATAGTTTAGCCTTTTGGAACTCGCCAACCAGTGGGAGAGCCTCAAACACGTAAAGCTCTACAAGCTTCTGTACAAATTGATCCTGGTGGTACTTATCTAACAAATTGTAGATACTTTCTTCTAGGCAACGAAGGAGCTTCGAGGATCTAGGATCAGTTTCAAAGATGATTTGACGGTTCACTTGAATGGTCAAGAACATGTTGAATAACACTTCTGTTGGCAAGTAACCCGATAAAGTATAATCGGCGTCACCTTTAAACCCTGGAACATACACTTGTTCCAACTTGGTAAGCAATCTATCCTCGGAAAGCTCAAGGATAGCCAACTCAAGATCCTTGGATGGGAGCTGGTATTGTGAAGACGACGACTTGGTAGGGTCTATGAAAAGGCCAATTTCCAATAGGTAAAGGTTCAATATCTTAATAAAAAGTTGTTCAGGCAACCCGCCGTTGGCAAATTTATCAAAGACTGCCAGATACATCGGCTTTATAAGTTCAAACGACTTGTCAAATTTCTTTCCCATGAAATGTTTAAGAGCTAATTGATAGCTGTTGTTAAGGGATTGTGGGGACCACTGGCTCTGTGACCGGCTCAAAGGTCCCAGTTCTCCGTAGATAGATGATGCTGATTGGTCCATTGGCGCTAGAATTAAACGGAGTACCAAGCTAAAATGTCGTTTTGGACCACCTTGAACTCACACTGGAAAAGAAGGTTAAATTAGTTTTGGTTGCCAATTTTTGTGGGGAAGCCGAGGAGATTTGTAGGGTGCTTTTAAATGGGAGAGATCTCCTGTGTTGAACAGGATATATACCCATAAGTGGGACAAATCATCTACTGTATGTATACATGTATACATGTATATATGTATATACACTTATATATTGTTATTTATTGTTATTTATTGTTATTTATTGGTTTTATAAAATTTACTTATATTAATCTTCTACGTATTTAGGTGGTGGTAAGCCTTGCTTTCTATACCAATTATCCCTTCCAAAATACCAAACTCCTCCAAACAACAATACACTGGTACCCAACGTAGGGAAACACCAATATGGAATCGACAGATGTGCTGCTGGAGAACTAGATGGAGGAGGTATAAATGGGAAAAGAGCCAAGAATAAATTGGCTACTAGGAATATTACTAAGAATACTTGTGGAGTGGAAAAAATGGCTCTCCTTGGAGGTTCTATTATCGAATCAAAATCAGTATAAGTTACATCATCAACCACAAAAGGCTGAACTTCGGAGGAAGAGTCTATCGATGAATTTTCAACATCTTCTTCCACTATAGCCAGTTGAATATCGGCTACTGTTTGAGAGTGGTCTATAGTGTTATATTTACCCCATTCTTGATTTTCAGCATCCCACTTGAGTTTGAAAAGGCCAAGGGTTATGAAAACATTGACCCAGGTTCCAGGGTAGGCATAGAGATTGACCACAAATTCATAAATTGACAGTGATGGTGGTGCTACCAATACAAACACAGTGACAAACCAATGGAGAATCAAGGAATGGTTTAAATTCGTGAAATACTTGGAAAATGGAATATAATTACTTTTAGCTAACTCTTGGTTGACATGACCATGTGCAAATGAAACTACAAGTACGTTACCCAAATTGGAAAGAGCTATTAAAATAGGTAATACCGTTGCCGTGATTGATTTACCAAATACCTTCGTAAAGAAAATCCCAGCAACTAATACTCCACTTTCCATCAATTCTTGCTTAGGAATCACCACAATATAAGCAATGACAACTAAAATGTATAAAATTACTGTGACCAAAACAGCAGCTGGTGCTGCCAATGTAAGTACCTTATAAGGGTCGGCAACTTCCAGGAGAACATAATTAGCGTTTTCCCAACCTTTAAATGAATAAATGATTTCTAGTAAGGCAATTGCAATTGAATATGAGCTTATAGAATCTGTCGATATTCCATTTTCCTGTTGATTGGAATTACTATCGCCTGAAGTACTGGAATCTATTTCAATAAAACCTCCTCCTACAGCTGCACCACATAATATAATTAATACAAGAATAAGGATTTTAAATACCCCTAAAAAGTTGAACAATTGAGTTCCACGATTTGGATACTTGATATGCAAAAAGATACAACCTGAAATACAAAGAACACCAATTGACTTGACAAACCAATCACTATCCAGTTGCAGTTGGTATCCAGCCGCGTATAAAACATATTTCCCAAAAGCAAAGGAATTACCAGAGGAAAACCCCAAGAGAATCATTTGGAAAGCATAGACACATCCAACCAATCCTTTTGGGCTAGGGAATGATCTTAATAAGTAATTCTTTTCTCCACCATTTTTAAAAGGTAAGTTAAGAGCAAATTCCAAGAAGATAAACAATCCAGAAAAAATGATTATACCTCCTACAATCCAAAGAGTCAAATATAATGGGGTACTACCACCACAATATTGATAAATAATTGCTGGGGTCAGAAATATTCCAGTTCCGATCATTTTATTTACAATCAACAGCATCGACAGAAGGGCCGATAATTTCTTGAATTCACTTCGAACCACATCCAGAAGCCGTCTGGAGATGCTCTCCCTCGAGATGGATCGGATTAAGGTAGTCATAGCTACAAAAATGCCTAATGGTAAACCCAATCAATGACTGCAAATTGTCAAAGATATGTCCCTTCTTGCTAAGTTTATGGATTTTCTTTTTATCTATCTCTAATCTCACGTGACCGTTGCATGTATGGCGGTTCGAGATAGGGAAGATGCAGAGGCAGAGGTAGAGAGAGGGCGCCGTACATCGTACTTGGATTAGATGAGCATCTATATTCTGGTTTGGGATCAGGGATATTGCAAAAAGAAGCAATATATAAAATCTGTATAGACTATTTAAAGTAGAAATGTTCCAGCAGTAGTTAAATTGTAGTTTTGGTGTTAAGATTTCTACTCAAGTGTGGCAATTACTCATGCAGTGTAGATGATGGCTTCGGCTTCGGCATTTGCTTTCTGGCTGCACCTACTCCATACTATTTTCTATCTACCACCTGGTGTATATTCTGTTTCCGCCCCGTGTTACACCGAAACTAATGCTGACTAAAGAATGTAGCTTTATTGGCTTACGAACGCGAGTACAGTGGGGTAGAGATAATTACAAAATAATATAAAATGGCTTAATAAGTGTCACTTAAAGCGTAGTAAAGTGACTGAAACTTTATTTACTAAGTAGACACCCACGTTCTGTGGAACAAAAATGTTTTTGGCACTGATATTATTTTGAAAATATATTTTAGTATCCGCCCTCCTACAAAATAACAGAGCACTGTGGCGGCAGAGACACACAAAAAATAATTAAGATACACAGTGTTCTAGAAGTGGTATTATTTGATACATATTATACAGTACATTTCCTAATATATTGCTTGTAAGATATTATATGTCATATTATATATTGTCTATCTACAAGGGAGTTGTAATGTATATATAAGCCAAGATTGTGCAGATAAAATATCCCAACTAAATTATGGGGTACTATGCTACTGTAAAGTAGTAGCTATCTATGTAGCCAGATGCAATCTCTTGCTTTGTTGCAGGTGAGGGGGGAAGTAGCAGAAAATATATATTCTGGAAGCTTAAAGCTAAAACAAAACCCTTCTAATAAAATTTCGAATCATACGAGCCATAGACTAATTAGGGAATTTTATGTCCAAGAAATTACATACAAGATATAGTAGATCCTAGATAAGAAGCGTATACAAATGCACAGATTTGAAAATATATGTTAGACCTGGATGGTTTTGCACCATACAGAAGGGCTGAATCGTTAACCACCAACGTGTAAGTTTAAGAGTAAATGTGTCTTTCAACATCAAGTGATTTGATGGGGCAAAAAAATGCCATGTTTTCTAGGAAGTATTATTTGCGTAAATATCTGAATTGATCTAGTTAGTTAAAGCCATGTATCATTTTAACAGCAAAGTTGAATATATTGAAAGTATCGAGTATATCCGTGGAATATTGAGAGACTTGGATTACGAAATAAGCAATCGCTTACAAAATTAATAGACTTGTAATAAGTAATGCAAAGCAAGATAGTAATAAGCGTTCAAAACCGTGGTATAGTGTTCTTTCTTATCCTCTAACAATTTGAGAAATATTTTTTCATGGGTTGGATATAAATATTTTTACTTGATTTTACATGTAAAATAATGTAGCTGTATAGAATATAACAAAATATTATTGAGGCAAAATTTACATCAGGTCCCATTAATATATTATGTTTGAAAAAGAATAATTTCAGGATTCACAACACCCTTTTGACAAAAAGAAATAAAAATAAAATAATTGTAACAATTAGATTATGATCTTGTATGCTGCATTCCTTACCCTTTGTCTCTCTCTTTTCTTTTTTTGCTTTCTCTCTTGCTGAATATACTAACCATTACTGTTAATTTGAAATTGATTTGATCCGTGCATGTAAAGAGAGAGATGTCTAATGGTCTTAGTGAGAGTAGCAAAAAAAAATACCGTATATTGCATTTTTTCTTGAGATATTTCTTCAAACAATACGAAAATCAAAATTAGTACCTAAATAATTTTTCATAAAAAGCTGTGAAATCTCATTCTTGCAACTGAGGGCAAAAACAAAAACGTTTCTCATTGGGAAATATTTCCAGGCTACATGAAGCTGCATATCAATATTTTCAATGAAAACAAAACGTGGGAATATTAAGCTTACCAGTGTTAGAGGTCCAGGTTTGATCGATAAACACTGAGGAGAAGCAGAACAAAACGTTTTTAATTAAATTAAATATATAAAGTGAAAACATACAACTTATTAACGTAATAAAATATTAATGTTGGTAATTTCACTACATTATTACTTCTGGTCATCTTTTAGCTTCTTTTTCATGGTTTGGTTCATTATTTAATATACTGATGACATATATCTCCTTTTCGATATAGGATTATCGTGAAGATACATCTATATATTTAGGCTCTTATATTATTTATTTATATTGTTTATGTATTTATATGTTTATCTGTATATTTTTTTTATATTTCCATGTTTTCTGTAAAAAAGCCTAACTTTTCTTAGTTACAGAAACTTCTTATTAAAGTCTTCTTTTTGTCTCTACAACCATTATGACACTTTTGTTTTCAGCCTTCTTGGATACTTCTTTTGTTCCAAATAAAGAGGTTCTTTATCCATTTCTGTAATAAACTTTGTCTTGAAGTTTCATTCAGTATTTCTTCAAAAAAAATATTGAAATAGAACATTATTTTCTTTCTTTCCTTCTTCTTTACAATATCATAAACAACAAATGATTATTTTTTGCAAAGCATAAAGTATAAAGATTATTCTGCTAGATACTTCTAGATCTTTACTCCTTTGTCCTCATAAGATCAGATCATTATTGATATCGATATTGTTATATTATTATACTAGTGTGGCTAGTGCAAAGCGTCTATTAAAGTTGTACTCTACATGTAAAGTATATGTAATAAAGATCGTTCATTTGTATTTTGTATGCGTAGTTATATATTTTCGTTATCCATTATCTGTATCCAAATGCTAATTAACAGTCTGTAACTTTTTTAAAGTTTACGGAAGCGTAATCAAGAATGCCAGTAAAATGATAACAAGTCTTCCGAAGGATCTTTATAATATCCGTAGGCTGGATTTAGGAAACCCACAACTATGAGTTCCTTGATGTTTAGTGCTTTTTACATGAGGGATCAGAATCAAATTCTCCTAGATATTTCTATGTTTTAAATGAATTTATTCGATTTCAACTATCCCTGTTACTCCTCTCTTATCAAGAGTGTTGACAGTAACACTGATTCCACAGTTGAATAAGATATCGCTTTCCATGTCATCAGAAGATAAAACTTTCCTTAATTCTTCGTTGTCAGTATAATCTTGATGTTGAGCACCTTCATTTTTCTTTTCAGAACCAGTTCTATACTTGTAATAATATGACTTCACGTCAACATAATCTGGTCTATCCTGTTGAAGCAGAGCTGGATATAAAATTTCTTGATTATCAATATTTAATCCATACTCTCCATTCATTTCTATTTCTCCAGTAGCCCCTAATTCAAATTTAGGTAATCTTAAGATTCTTGAATCTTCTTCTATAAATGATACCATTTTAAATGATGGGTTTTCTTCTGAGAATCTTCTAGAAGTCCAACATCTTGAACTATCTTTATTTATGGAAGGAAAGTTTGTGTTTACCCAGAAAGGTTTGGAATCGTCATAAAATCCCTTTTTGGTTTGGACTTGACTGATCAAGTCCAGGATTTTATTGTTGATGAAACGAATGGATTTGTTCATTCTATTTTTACGGTTTCTGAATCTTAAATGATTTCTATTAGTTGGGAAATACATTTCATTTTGAAAGTACACATGATCATCATCTTCAGTAGAAAAGGACATCACAGTTATGTTTTTGGCCATCAGTAATTGGGCCATTTCTTCCAAATTGGCATACTGTTCACCGAATAAACGGGAAGGCGTTATGAATTGAGGAGTTATAAAAGAGCCTTCTTCGGGGCCTATAATAGTAAGATCAATATTTAAGTCTGGGTAATATTGTGGTAAAATTACATCAAATGCAATAAGTAAAGCCAGAGATGGGATCAGATTCACGTACCAAGCGTCTCTATTGGTAGGATCCTGACCAAAAAATTTATTTTGAATAATTTTTCTGTTGTCATTATTTTCATCTTGATTATCATTATTGTTATTTGGAACATTATCGTGTTCGATGACTACTCCTCTTGGTCTCAAGGAAGAATACAGTCTAGTATTTGCTTCAAGCAAGTGGCCAAAATCGCCTCCATTTTGTAATTCAGAGGTTTCAAGAATACCTCTGTAAGTACGTTTTGGAGAATGATGGTCTACATGTTTTTTATCAATACTACGGTGGTTATAAGCTGGAGCCACTAGTATAACATTATGCCCATTTTCTTCCAAATGTTTTTGGAGGTGTCTCGTATTCTTAGATACCCACAGATTTGACAGCGAGATTAAAATGTTAAGGGCAAATGTATACTGGATAAGTAAAGGTAATGCAAGAATGGACCACTTTGGGAATATCATGGTGTTATATATATATATATGTATGTGTGTGTGGGCTAATAGTAGAAAGGAACGTGGGGTGTTATAGCAATAGTTTTGGATTTGTTATATGGGGTTATTGATCCGAATATGATAGGATAGTTGCAGCCGAGATAATAAGAACTAAACAATTTTTGTCGTTTTTAACAAATAAAAGTATTATAGAAACTTCCAAGTATGGAGGATATCAAAAATAATAACTTATATACTGTCTAGATGGTACTGGTGGTTTCGAAAACTTATCCTAAAAATTTGGATTTAAGAGGGTATTTTAAATAGAAGTAAGTTAAATTAGGATGCGTGGGAATGCAACTTCGCAAAAATGTTTTGAGCAGTAAAATATGCATGGATGCATGATAAAAGTTTAAGTTACAAAAAAAACATCCCAAAATTGCAATTTCCAAAAATAAAGTCAAAAACTAATAAGGCAAACGTGGGTAGCGATAAATTATTAAGGGAAATGTGCTAAATTAAAATTATTTTTTTCTCTTAATAGAGCTGTATTTTTCAATATGGGCTGAAAAATGAATGAAAAGTAGTTTTTTTTATTTTTATACCCTAAAAAAAGAATTTGGCACTCACAACCTAGCGAGAAGTCAAGAGGCATGGGGGTTGGAATGGTGGTGAGCTCCGGATAAACGGTTTTCAGAGACAAGTGTCAATATTATCAGGCGAAATGCTGTTTTGTATTGTTTGCAAATACTAATACGAGCGCAAAATAAAATATGAAAAATGGATAGTAATAGTGTTTGGGAATTATAGAATATAATTGCGTCAAATACTTTGTTCCAACCCTTACTCCTAATTTTAGAAACCATGTCAAGAGGTTAAACCTCCTGGGTTCGGAATAGGAAAAGATATGAATACAGTGGAATAAAGAATGCAGTGGAAAATAAGATAGTGGAAAAGTGGAATAGCCTAAAAGAGGAATAGCCTTCAAGAAATATTAGTGTAAATGATTTGTACCAGTATCTTAACAGTAGAACTTGCCGACATTCGACGCTACTAGCACTTTTTACTATGTCCTATGTCCTATGTCCTATGTTCTATGTCCTATGTCCTATGTCCTATGTCCTATGTCACGTAAATCTATCTAGTATGGCTTTATGCATATATATGTATTCATGTAAGTGATGAAAAAATAACAGCAGTTTGACAAGTGGGCTTAGAAACCATTTCAACACAGATATGGAACATGCTACAAATCAGAGGACCCTTGGATAAAATCCCATGGGTAAGCAGAAATAGACTTGGAAAAGCGGAACGCATTAAAAGTGATTGTCTATTCGTATCTACTTTTAGCCCAATTCTTGTTTATTTTATTTTTGTATTTTTATTTATTTTTTGGCCTTCTACATTTGATTTCATTCATCAGCGGAACGGGCAAAAGGAAACCCTCTGTCTGGAAATATTTATTTTGTATTGGTCGCTGTGCATAAAACCACACTTTTTACTTTTCTATTCTACCATTACATATTACGCAAAATGATGTGTCATATTTGAGTATCAAGACAGTCACCTTGAACGTTCATTTTGATAAAGTTTGCTAACTTTAAATTTACGAATGAATTTCGACATGAGCATTCCAAGTTTTAAAAATAATGAGATAAATGAAAAATAAAATAAAAATAATAAATCTTGGGACTGAAACATGTGTGGCAGCGCATAGCCGTGACTCCCAGTACACCTATTTTTAAACAAGGAGTAGCATAAAAATATTATATCTTTTCGATGGGAAAAGCATGTATGGTTTAAAAGGAAGAATTTTGATTGTTGCCGTATAGAATAATTAAATAGTTTACTGGAAAACCTTAGGGCGCAGCTGAGGTTGGTAGACGGACCCTCGTCTCAATGGGCTGTTTAAATAAAATATTGCCCAAAAATAATATGCGTATTTAGTCTGCGATAGAAGCATAAATGGCTAGATTCTCTGAAACTTCTAAACTATCTTAAAACTATTTAGAAACTATTACTGGGAAGTTCTTATCTTTTATTTCTTTTTGGTTTTTTGTCTTGATTCCATGTTACAGTTTCCGAACCCTGAGTTCTGTACATTTTTATCAATGGATTAGTTGGGGTACACATTCCTTTTAGAGGTGTTGACACATCAATTTGACATCTTCGTAACGCAGCTTTGCTTCTTTTCTCATTTATTTTTTAGCTGTTGTGACCTACTGAAATGCATGCGTCTAAGCTTTAGAATTATCTAAATTGGGTAATTCATAGGATAAAAATAGCCTTGGAAAAGGTAAAATGGTGATCTTTTATGGCTAAATAGTAAGGGGTCGACAAGATAAATATGCTTCATCCAAGTCATATCTTTTTTTCTTGGTAGTAACTAGATTCCTATTGTTTCATTGGATTGTTCTTACTTGATGACCTACCTACCCCCAACCATTGTAGTTTCACCGGTTTAATTTCAGCTTGTTTTTTTTTCTATTTTAGTTTTTCCAAACATCAGTCTTGTGACACCAAGATTCCAGGTTACGAGCATAATCAAAGTTTTGGTGTCAAATGATTAAGAACCCTTTATTATTTTTTTGACAGCTACGAGAAATCTACCTTAGTGTATCAGAAATGTACACTCCTATCTACCCGTTATCCCTTGTTTTATTATATGTACTATTACAAGTACGCTATTTTTCTACTATAATAGATTGGACTTCAGCCTCCCTGTCAAAAGTACCGATTAAACGTCACCAAAGCCACCCTTCTATTAATAGCCCCATTGCTAAAAAAAGACCGCTTTACGATCCGACGTATGCGTGCGCAAAAAAATATTAGTAGAATAAGTTTACTGGCTAAAAACACCTCCTTTAACTCTGTTAAAATCACGCTTTTCCACTGCAGTCCAGTTCACTTGCTCATCATGTTCATGTTCCCGTCGGCTTTCTCTTTGTAGCGGATACTAGGAAAGTATTGTGGTTATGTGAAAACAAAAAAAAAATTATTTATTTGTATGCACCATAAAAAAGAAACCTGTAATCAATTTTTTATAGCCCTAGGTATAGTAGTTTATTGGTAAACTAGGGCTTCAGCTTTCACGATATCATCAACATCTGCAAACATTTCCAGAGATTATTGGATTTGTTGAACACCTCATATTAATGACAATTTGTAGTACTCTATTATTGTAATAACCGAATCTAATAAATATGCATACATCTACTCCACCTAATATATTCTTCGTGAAATAATCTATATATTTATGTTTGAGCTATATCTCCTGTAAAAAAATTTTTAATTACATCACCAAACTAAACCTAAAAAAAGGCCTCAATTTTGAAACTAATTATATAACAGTCCAATAGATGCTATCTAGTGATCTACTGTTGAACGACTTGGAAAACATCATCAATTATATCAAGTTCAGCCTTTTCCAATTTGCCAAATAATATTTGATATTTTTGTTCATCGACTGTTTTCATACCAACAATGAAATCTTTGAATAATTGGAAAACGTTCAAGCTGTCTAATGGTGTGGTCAGAAGTGGATCTTCTAATAGCATTTCTTCTTCATCATCAATAAAGCCCGAATTCTTCAATTCTTGCTCCAAGAAAGAATCGAATTTTTCATCTTGCCAATTTTCATTGTCCCCGTTTCCTGCTTCTCCTCCTTCTTCTTCATAACCATCTTCATCATCTTCTTCTTCTTCGTTCCACCTATGCTGATTAAATTGTTGTTCAAGGGCCCAGTCACCACTTGGAGATGCGAATTCTTTTCTTGATTTTTCAAAGTTGGAGATTGCTTCTGGAAGCCTCTTCAAAATATTAAGAATGGCACGAATTATATGGGTGACAGATCCTTGTTGTTGATTTTCAAGCTTTTCAAGTTGTTCATTACTATTCACAAGAGAAATAAGACCTAAAAGCGACAATTTCAAGTCATAGACTCTCTTCAAGTCAGGGATAAGTTCCAACCAACGTTGCATGAAATAGTTAAATAATCCTTTCGATTCTAAGATAGAAATGGTATCATTCAAATTATAGACTAAAGATGCAGAAACAACATTTTGAAGATAAATATCGAAAGAAATATTTCTGACCAATTGTTCGTTTGATTTAATGAGAGCATCAGCTTCTAATACGTCGTTAAGAATGACACCAATGTTAACTCTTTGTTGTAAACATAAAATTATAGCTTGAGCTAATTGGAAAGCTTGTTGAATTTCTTTCAACCCAGCAAGTTCAGCATCTGCGCTAACAATTGATTTGAAGACGGTATAGAAATGTGGAATAGCGGTATCAGGAATTTGGGAACCACCAAAGACTAAGAAGTTTTCAATTGGAGGTAAGAATTCTTCTGTATAAGCTAAGCCGTATATGTTAGCATTCTTTTCGTCAAATAAATAAGAAATAAATCCAAATACTTTCCACATAGTAGGGCTGATCAGACGTAATAAAAATGTAATATTATCAGCTAATTCCCCAATTTCGGCGAAGAAATCGTCTAATTTATTAGTCATTACGTATTCAAAAGTTGGGTAAATGACTTCTTCTAATCTTTGAAGGATTTCTGCAGAATTTTCGAATGATAATAAAACGGTAATCATAGTGTTTAAAATACCAATGGCAGCAATTGTTTTATCGGCCAGTTCATCATTTTCAACAGAATCAAAATCAGATGGATCAATATTAGCAGAAGCTTCTTTAATTTCTTGGGCCAATCTCAAAAATTGTTCAACCAATTTGGACATTAAATCAACACCAAAAGGTTGTAATTGTTCTGAATAAGCTTCCACGCAGTCTTGCATAACTGCCAGAATAGCGTCATTATCAATTTCTTCAGAAAGTTCTAACAATCTCAGAATAGTAGGTAAGATGATTTGACCTAAGGCTTCCTTAAATTGATCATTTGGAAGGTATGCTTGGATAACCAAAGAGGTAATGAAATTAATTGGTAATGATTTTTCTGCACTAAAGTTATCGGTAACTCCTTGGAAAATTTGAGCAATTACATTTGGATCTTTAATTTCCAAATCAGCAAATTTCAGAACAACTTCTAAAGCTCTAGTTCTTACGAAATCGAAATTAGATTTAAAGTTAGGTATGATAAGGTTAGAAACAAATCCTTCCATTTGCAGATAATATTGGGATTGAGGTAAAACTACGAAATGGGAAATATTACCAATTAATCTTAATGCTGCTTCCTTTTCCTTTGCAATTTCCAAAGTTTCTTGTGGAGCATTGACAGTTTCAGTCAACTTGTTATAAGCAAAAGTTACAATGTAAGATAAAGTTGATTTCAGTCTTTTACTTACAAGGGTTTCTAAAAGACCTAAAGCAGCCAAATCTGGGGAACCATTTTCGTAATAAACATCAAATCTCAGATTAATATATTCATGAGGTTCATTTTCATAGATTTCTAAAGTTTCATTCAGAGGACATAATAATGGGAATACAAGGTGTTCAACTAAAGTTCCAAAAATTGGTTTTAATAAACTCCAAGCTTTCTTTTGAGTTACACCGTGAGATAAAATTTGAAGTAACCAATATAAAGTATATTGACTCATCCATTTTTGATTTTGACACCATAATTCTATAATTTGAAAGAAACTTTGGAAAAATTGAGGCATAACTTCTTGATTATAAGCATCACTAAAGGCAACGTAATGATAATTTTTACTATAACCAGACAGTGCATATCTAGTATATAATCTGAAAACGTTAACTAAAGCCCATTTATTACATTTAGAAAATTGTAAAAGCAGTTTTTCAGCTTCCGATGAATTAGAAGCAGTGATATAGTTTGGGGTAGGCATATTAATAACTGAACCTAATAATTGAGCCCAAGCTAAAGTCGGATCCCTGGATTGTAAAACAAGAGGTAAATCTAAATAAGTAACGAATTTATAACATTTTAAAATCAATTTCAACATTTCAGCGGAAGATTCAGTGATAGAATCACCTTGTGAAATAATTGAGTTACCTAAATTAAGTAAATGAGGAAAGACTTGATCAATAATTGGATCTAATTCTAATTGTCTAGCATCATTATTAATCCAACGGAATTTTCTACAGATTTCCAGGAAACAAAGTAACCCAGTGTACAATTCATTATTATCATTAGTTTGAAGTAATTGACCAGTAGTGTTCAATAAAGTTGACCATCTCGAAGGAAATTCATGAGTAATTAAAACTCTTAAAACAGGAATCAATTGTTGCTTAATATGATAATCAGAATGAATGAAAACTGGTAAAAGATTTTCTCTAATGATTGGCTTTTCGTCGTTATCTATTCTTTCTGATGAATTCTCTGAAGCATTCCATTGTTTAACTACTTTATTTTTAAAATAAACAGCGGCTGCTTTACGGATATTAACATCAATTGATTGATGAGATCCGATGAGATCAAGACATGCAGCCAAAAATCCTGGTTGTTTGGAGCTTTCTCTGAGTTGCTTTTCTGACTCTACCCGGACAGACTGGTTGGCTTGCAAAGTACCGTTGAAGCACTCAAGGAGAAGTCGTGAATCCATGGTCCTAGATGTTGTCTTCTTGTGTACTTTCCTTGATGGCGTTTAGTTTCAGATAAATTTTTAGTTCCACGGAAAAAAAAAATAAAATGTAATTTAAAAAAAAAAAAAGCCTCTAAATAGTTATAAAATAGTACATAATAATATGATAAAATAGAGCAAAAGCTGCCGCTAAAGAGAAGCAGAAGAGAATCGCAGTGCGAAGTATTCAGGCAGAGAAGTGGTTGCGAAATGAGAAAAGAGCAGCCATGAGATGGGGGCGGAGATGAGGTGAACGGAAGCAGAGTATGTAGCTAAGCTGCTCTGTTGCTTTATGGGCTCACGTATATGGTTGGTTTGTATTGGTTGGGCTGCTGTCACCTTTCACTTGGGTAGAAAATAGTTTGGCAGAACAGTTTGACAGAGATTGCCAAATTGACGACTTCTTCGTCTCTGATCGTCGTGTACAAGCCAACAGTACTTTTATCACACATGCAAATCTGAAGTAAACTATAGGCCACCAACTATACTCCGATTATAAACCATAAACTATAATTCTGTAGTTCTGTAATTCTATAATTCTATTATACTATAGTTCTATGGTTCCATAATTTTATATTTATAGTTCAATTTATAGTGTAAAAACCTAGTTTGAAGATCCCACGGGCTGCGACCCTATGAACCTGCTATCAGTCTGTTTGGTACTGCAATAGCAAGGAGGAGCCAAGCGTGGGTCAAAAAAAAATTTCATTGCGCGAGCCGGGAATCGAACCCGGGGCACAACAGTGGGAACGTTGAATTTTACCACTAAACTACTCGCGCACTGGTTTTAAAAAATTGCCAAAACTCCACTACTTAAAGAGGTGCTCAAAGAAGCAATTAGTAATTTCGGAATCCTCCGAGTCAAGGACCCCTTGAATACAACCCTTCCATATATGCATATCATTTACATCTATATCATCTATCGTAGGCATTACTTCTATATCTAGTATCTATTGGCATAACGTCTGTATATAGTATCTATTGTATCATATATAATATAATCTATATGTTTCCTTGGGCAGCGGCTAGTTCTGTATGTTCGTCAATATCAGAAGCGTCCCACGGATAGGCGATCCATTGATCAGGAACATTCTTACCAACCACGTATCTCCCCAGATCAAGAAGCTCTTGAGGTAATTCAGCTCTTTTCGTCTTTTCCTTGTTATGTAAAACGAATATCCAAAATTCAGTTTTCTCATCTTCACGATTAAGCTTTTTCTGTAAAGCCTTAAGATCTTTCTCCAACTCAGTCAACGCATAATGTAAAGTAGTCCTTGTATCGTCAACTTCATCGACAATAACAATTTTTTTCCCAATAAGTGAGTCCATATGGGTTCCAAGGTTCCCAAAATCAAGCCATTGAGTTCGAACCACTTCTTTCCCAATGGTTTCCTCAACTTCATCCGTGAGTTGCTCGTATAACGATAACCCAATAGCTTGAATTGGAATGTTCTTTTTCCCTTGCTCCCGAATAAAAGATCTTAAGATCCGGGCTGGAATGAACCCACCTCCTCCGATGGCAATGATAAGATCTACGTTTCTTCCATCTTTCTTGAGATCCACTGCCGCCTTTTGGCAGAGCTTATGAATGTTGTTGTATGAAATATACAATTTTTCCACTGACATCCTATATATATATATTGTTAGTTGTAAGTTGTTTTAACTAAATTTCACTTTTCCATCTTTCCTTCTCCCTCCCCCGCTATGCGATTTCCCTGCCTTACGTAACCTGCTTCTCGCTCCTTATCTCCACGCCACGGCTATCACCAAAGATGCGGCTAGTGGGAAGGCTCAATTAGGATAGAAGAAGAGGCTAAATAAGAATACAAGAAGCTGAATAAGAATATAAAAAGGGCTGAATTAAATACGATTGAAAGACTGAAGAAGAATGCAAGAAAAGGTTGAAGAAAATCTGAATAAAGTGATTTATCGATGAAAGAAGTGATGATACTACTTTGTTCAAATTACTATATCTATTGAGTCTTTAGGACTATATAATGCCATCACATCAACGGAATTGATGTTTCTCTGCTTTTTGATCTATAAGCAAGCTCTATTTTTCTCTTCTTTTCTTTCCCTCTTCGTGTATTCTATTCCAAAACCTTGGTAACGTCCTCGTCGTTTTCTCCATTGGCAAATATAATACTTTCTTCTTGAATAGTGGTATCGTTAAATGCAGATACATCGCCTATGTCTCCCATACTCTCATCGTATTGCTCATCACCTCCAGCCCCAGTTCCATCTTCTTCTTCGTTATCTGAATGGTTCATCTCTGCTTCACGAAGCTGTTGCTGTTGCTTAAGCATACTCAAGCGTCCTTGTAATGCTAAAAGCTTTGGTAAGAGCTTCAATCCCGAATTCAATTCTTTCTGTAAATTCTTCAAAGTTTCAATTTTTTCATTGGTTTCTACTAAATTTCCTCCATGGACCAAAAGTATCCATTTAAGCCATATGGCCAAGTTTGGGCATCTAGTGACCTTGTTGGAAACTTCGTTTGAAATGATGGAAAACAAATTGGCGACGGCTAAATCGGAAATCTCTTGAACCACCGATTTGATGGTGGATTCTTGGTCATTTTCACTACAAAGTTTAACTATTAAATCTGATTGTGCTTCAGTGTACAGTTTCTTGTCTAAGTTGGATTCGATTTCTTCCTTTAAGGTGGCAGCATCGATGTTGTTGATAACAATAGTTCTTTCCACCAAGTCTTCGTCAGCTGACGATTCCATTGCAATGCTAACGTTAACGGGTACGATGACTTCGCCAGTGGTCTTGGTAGACCATCCGACGGTTGTGAAGTTTGGTTCATTGACATCGTACCATGCAACTACAAGTTTACTTGCCTCTAAGTTGGATGAAGGGATTATATCGTGAATAGCCACTTGTTCCTGGTTAGTTGAAACCACACAATTGGCTGAAGCTTCTAATTTTTCTTGTTGTTGGTTAAAATCAACTTTGAAAACTTCGGCCTTACCTTCTTTTGTGAAAATTACTAGTATGTTGTTGTTTATGAATTTGATATCTCTCGCTTCAGAGGAAGCTTCCAAGGTTCCCATAGGTTCCAGCTTCTTGGTATCGTATAATTGGACAGAAGTAGAATCACTCTTAAGAACGGCGATTATCGTAGCAGAACCGGTTTCAGAAACAGCTATTTTAATTATATCTCCACCAATAGAGTCGGTAGTATTGTATTCAACAGATGCAGACGACTTCATAACATCGATTAATGAAAGCTTATTGTCATGGCCAACCAATACATGTTGGGTACGGCCTTTACCCTTGATAGCAGCAATCACGAAAGGTTCGTAGTCCAATTTTATAGTTTTAGAAGCCTTCCAATTTGAAGATGCTAATGGGAATTCGACCAAAGTGTTTGGGTCCCTCTTGGCTATCCAGAAACTGTTATTCTTGGAGGTCTTACTTCCAGAAACAGCAATGGAGATATTGGATCCTTCATTGACAGTCTTATAATTATGGATCACTTCGGATACTTCTGGAGAATAGGAGAATGCTTCACCGTTTGCAAGTAAAACAACCAATTTGGGTATGGACGATGTAGAAGATGCTTTACCGTTAGGAGTAGAAGGCCCAGAAGAATTAGCTGGACGTTTTTTGGTTGGAGTCAGGACGGTAGATCCTACGGTATCGAAGTACCATACGAGGTCTACTATGGGGACGTCTGACGGAATGGAATGAGAGATTGGGCCGGTTTTCTGTTCTTCAAAATTGCTGATATCGTAGACTTGAAGCTCGTTTCTACCTGGACGGGAAATGATGTTGGCAAAGTACCGTCCCGAGGGATCGAATGCCAGAATTGTAGGCACAACCATCTTCAGTTTGGATAGTTTTGTTGCAAATCGAATTTGAAAATTTCAAAACTCATCGCGATGGATTTGTTAAGTGGGAATAATGTGTGCTGATACCGAGGTGAAATTGGAATGTAAGTGGGAGATGATGTAGCTCTTCCTTTTCTGAGGATGGAGTGATGGTTCGTGGAGTCGAGAGAGAGAGAGACTTAGGAGCCAAGAAGTTGGTGGAAAATGGGAATAGTAGGAAAAGGAAGGAAGGAGAGAAGATTGGAGCCAAAAAATTAAAAAAAAAATAAAAGAGGGAAAAAATAAAAAAAGAACTGTGAAGCGAATAGGTTTGAAAGAATATTGTGTCTTCTAGGTGTGTGTGAAATTTAGTTGGAATTTAGCTGAAATTTAGCTGAAACTATAGATGGTAAGATAAAAAAAGTGGAGTAAGGCTGGTATATGCCTGTTTGATTTATTTTACTTTCAATTATTGTTTTTTAAATTTAATTTTATAAGAAATATATATAGCATTTAGGGTTTTAGAACCAGCTGGAGATGGAATTTTAAAGACAAAAATAAATAAATAAAACAATTATAGTTCCGATCTCCGCTAGGTACATAAACGATATAAACCCGGGAGTACTTTAAAACTTATTAAGTTCTTAAATTTGTTAAATTTTATTTTTAGTTTTCAATTTAAAATAGACTATATCTATACTTTCTAAATCCTAAATCATCAACAAGGAAAAAAGTAAATAGGTATATACCTGAACAGGCAGGAAGGAAGAAATAGGGGAGGTTTTTTTTATAAATATATAATAAAATCCAAGACGCCTGAGTATCGCTTGAGGGGAGAGAGTCGGTGTTTCGAATATGAAGCTTATCTGACGATTTCCCAATATGGTACTAGATAGGAGATAAAAGTAATAGTATTAAGAATCAATGGAGTAATATATAAATAATATAAATAAAAAAAAATTATTAAAAATGATAATAATAAAAGCTAGTAGCAGATTCCAAAGGTAATTTCTAACTCAAGTGGAAAATTATGGTTACAAAATATTCAAAAATAAAATTAAATAAGAAGTAGTGGTCACAGATATCGGTTTTAACCTAATGTCTCTTGAAAACTTTTTTCAATTGTAATTTTAAGCTTTATACTTCACTAGAGTCTTCGTCCCCTGGAAACAATATTAGTAACCAGCAAAGCAATCAATAACCGTATTATTAAATACAATTTATAGAAACGTGGAAAAATAAAAAAAAAGTTAAACAATGTGGAAAATAACCATGAACAATATGTTTTTAACAAGAAAATAATAATTTAAATGAAAAAATATCGAAATTTAACTTTAAAAAATTAAGTAGAAATTGGTTATAGCTGCTGCTATATAAATTATGTCACGAAATCAATATCTTAATGATCGGTATAAATCACCATGTGAATTTAAATGGTTTTCCTATGCATACTTACGTTATAACCCACAAGCTAAGACAAAAAAAAAAGCAATAATTCTAGACTTATTGTTAAAATAATTTAATGGAATTCGCCGAATTATGTCACGTTAAGTTATCAGTGGATCAGCGGGAACAACAGAGGTGAGCAAATGACTGTGAGAACCGCAACAAAGAAAAATTATCGAAATGGAAAAAGTGTCTATCTTTGATCATTTCCAAATATCAATATCTATGTGAAGTACCTATTTTATTAGTTATTTATTTATTTGCTTTTTCGCTCATCGTAGAAAACGTAAATGAATGCATTGTGGATCATATCTGTCGACTCTCTGTCAGCTGATACCTAATGTCGGTTCGCATAAATTAACAGTAAATGATGGCATCTTCACCACTTCTTACATCTTCTACATGCCAGGTGATATTGCATATTGATGAGCGGTAATACTTGTCAGTACTACAACGTCTTTAAATTAATTTAAATTTTAGTTTAATTATTTTTTCCCTATTGAAGGTACATGATGTTGCGTGTGGATGAGCCACTGATGTTTAAGTAAAGTAACTTTCAAACAAAGTTACATGATTGTTTCACATTTATATGCACTGAGTGTACTTCGTTTACGCTAACACAACTGAAAGACAACTCAATTTTCGGTTAATTCCACCCTTACCCTAGCACCTAACTACCTCCATAACAAGAAATCTGGCAAGACCACTTACGTCAATTTCCAAGGTATCTTCATACATTGACGATGCAACTAAGTAATGTTTTTTTTTTGCCAATTTCTTACCAATTAATTTTCATGCATCTTAAATAATAATAATAATATAAAAAAAAAATTTTTTAAGATGGTATGAAAAAAGTTACAGAATAACTAGTGACATTGCAAAGCGATTTGTTGTTTGTTATCCTCACAGGAGTAGAGCTTGACGATTTCATAATTACCGTTTGCAAAAGAATCTGTATTGGTTACGAACTGAAGTAATGTGGAGTGAATTTTTTTTTTTTGGACTACCTCATGTATCGATCATTGCGTTACAATCGTGCTTCAAGCTTAAGGCATGCGCTAGTACTTGTACTTTTTAAAAATACTGTCTACATTTATGGTAACCGTTTACTTGGCATGAGAATCCGGCTTAGTCTTCAATATTTTTAACACTTCCAATAATTGCTCAGTCGGCCGGTTTTTTGGCCCGGTCGGTTTTTCCATTGAAAATTTATGAAAGTTGTTGCGAATTAAAAACACACAATGTAATGAGTTACAGTCTATTCCTTTGTTTTTTTTTTCTCCAGTTGTATATATATATTTTACATCTATCTATGTTTATTTATCATGAAGTGAAAATTAGAAGAGAGTTGTATTTTGGTCGTCAAAAATTCTCCTTATTTCGGTGCCTTTAATTCAACTAATTGTTGAACTTGTAATCTAAGCAAATCTTTCAAGTCCGATACATCTGCCTTCAATTCATCGACTTGTTCTGATTTTTCACCTATTATTTCCAACATAGTTTGTTCTTTTTCAGTAGTTGATTTCAATTGTTCTTCTAATTGAGTGATTCTTTCGTCGGCTGCAGTTTTCTCTTCTTCATAATGGCTTGATTCAAGAATTTGTTGCTGTGCCATTTCAATTTGATTTGTTAATTGTACATTTTCGGCGCTTAAAGTATTAAGTTCAATTTCAAGACGTCTTATGTTTGCTGCCATTTTATTAATCATTTGATAATTTGTAGTACCACTATTGCCAACATTACCGTTATTATTACCAAGTCCCATTCCATTAATTCCAATTCCAAATGCACTGCCGTCCCCCATACTGTTGTAACTATTGTTGCGATCATTATAATTCAATGCTTCAGCTCCTGTTTCCAATTCATCTCCTGTAGCAGTTGATAACAGGACGTGTGACGAATTGAAATCAGAAGAATTGATATCTCTTGGGAGGTATGGCGTATTACATGATTCTCCAAATCTCACTTCTGATAACAGCTTTTGGAATGAATCTCCATCTAAGCTAATATCCAATGGTGGAGGCATAAGATGTTTAGGAGATAATGAACCGGATCTAAATGCCTCTAATTCTGATGTAAGTTTTTCTATTTTAGCATTGAGGGTGGTTCTATCGTTTGTATAGATTTGTTTAAATGTTTCGAATCTTTCCTCTGATTCTTTTTGGGTAGAATCCTTATTTTCACATTCAAAGTTTAATTCTTCAATCTTGGTTGTTAAAGTCCTTACTTGCTTTTCCAAATCATTGATTATGTTAACTTTTTCTCCCAATTCAGTTTTTATCCTTTTGTGATCAGCAACTGCTTTACTTCTGGAAGTCTTCATTGATTCGAGGGATTGTGTTAATTGCTCGATTTTCTTTTGAAGAGATGCTTCTATGATTTTGGAATTTTCCTGTGAAGAAAGGTATTGTTGTTGTAATTGGAAATGAAGTGCCTGGATATCACTACTGTTAGTTTCACCGTCTTGTTTTTCTACCTGTCTCATTGCTTCCTTATCCAGACGTAATTCTTCAATTTTCGATTCTAACCTACTGGTTTCATTCAATTGTTGTTCTTTTTGGTAAGAAATTTGCTCTTTGAGTTCTTCGGCTAAATTCTTATACTGTTCCGCATCAAGCTGGCTCTGTTTTATGGCGACATCTCTTTTGATGGATACTTCTTGGAGCTGCTGTTGTAAGGCTTTCTTTTGGTCTAATTCTGCCTCATAAAGCTTAACTTGCTGTCTATATTCTAATTCCCATGAACTAGCTCTCTCTGCATCGTCTTTATACAGTTTTAATTCATTAAATCTTTCCAGTAATTGTGATAAGCTTTGTAATTTCTGCACTCTAAGAAAATCGTTGATTTCTTCAACTTGCTCCATCGATTCTGTGTGCTTTATTATTGAATTCTGAAGCAGGTCTTCAAGGTCTGAATTTGTAGTTTTCAATTTCTTGATAGCTTCATTTAATTTTAATTCTTTCTTAGAAAGAGCTTCACCTTCTTGGATAAGTTGCCTGATAGTTTCCTTTTCTTTCGAGTTATCGGTAGTTTTCAACTTATTTTCAGCTTCTTTAAGCTTCTTCTCCAACGCTTCAACCTTATATTTAAGATCTGAGTTTTCCTTTTCCGAATTTTCATTGATCAAGAAATTTGCAGCCTTTTGCTGGTCAGTATTTTGAATCACTCCATCTTTTGAAGAATTAACGGAGTCGTTTAGAGTCGCTGGAATTTCTGGAACTTCATTGACAGCTTGGATGGCAATAGTAGTGTCATTGCTGGATGGTTGCAGTTCCAGGGTTGGCGTGACCTTCTTCTTACCTTTTGCAGCCAAAGCCAACCGTTCTTGGAGAGTCAATCTTTTCTTCTTCTGACCCGATACAGCAGGAGACAGTGTTCCAGATGGCTCTGGAGTATTTGATCTGGACTTTTCCAATTCATCAGTGCCATTCAACGTGTCATCTTGTACAGATTCAACGTCAGATGTTCGGTCTTCCAATGGGGGATCTACGGGGGTTGGGATCGATTTGGTCTCGTCGATTTGCGGTTCCTCGATTGCTGTAGGCTGTTCACCAGTGGCCAATTCATCCGATTCACTCTTTTGGTCGTTGCCAGGGGCACTTTTAACCCCTTTTTTCGACTTCTTACCCATCTACTTCTTGAAAGATTGGGTGGCTTTGATCTAAATAGAAAGGGTTTTAGTGTTGTGGTTTGTGCAGGAACTGACAAAATGTGGGTGGCATATTGGAGTTGGTGTGTGGATGTTACGTGGATGTTGCGTGGATGTTGCGTGGATGTTGCGTGGATGTTGCGTGGATGTTGCGTGGATGTTGCGTGGATGTTGCGTGGATGTTGCGTGGATGTTGCGTGGATGGTGTATAAATGAGAATAGATGGTGAGACTGCATCGCTGCTAACTGGGACACGAAGTGCGGAATCTCGGAAAACACAACGGACTTTTAGCAGGTTAATCGAGATCAACTGATTTGGGGAAGAATAAAGCGGAAGATAGATAATGAGATACGGAAGAGAAGTATGGTGGTGCAGGTAAGAGAGCGAGCGAATGTTTAGAGGGTGGATAGGAAGGTTTTTGAAAATAGTGGATGAAATAATAGTGGATTATTATGTAAACATTATAGGAAAATAAAATAAAATACAATCGAATACAACACAACCCAATGAAATAAAATAAATAATAATTAAAATGGAAGAAAATGGAATAAAAATGATGTAAAAAATAACAGAATACAATATAATATGATATAATATAATTTGATATTATATAATGTGATATAATAAAATATGGTACAACAAAATATGGTACAACAAAATATGATACAATAAAATAAAATAAGATAAAATAAAATGAAATGAAATAATATGAAATAATGTGAAATAATATGAAATAAAATAAGAGGAATCGTGGATTTCGGTGAATTGACAACCAAGTAAGGGAGAGACACAGTAATATGATCTTGTTTGAAAATTATATAGCATACTGATTATACATATACGTATACACATGAAAGATGAAGAAGCAAAGGAAAAATTTAAAAAAAAAAAAACGAAAACGAAAAATAAATGGAAGAATGTTTGAATCGAGCTCACATCAAAAAAAAAACGTTGAATAACAATCTGTATTAATATGTAGTGGGCCTGAAGCGAGTTATAGAATGTGAAGGCCCGACAAAACGGGGTCAAAGAAGTTCATAGGACTCCCCAAGAAACTCAATAAGATTTATGCCTTAAAAAGTTGCAGAAATTAGACTTATTAAGAACTAAGGTTTTAAGGTGTATGGTTAGAGAATGATTGGGATACAAAGCCTTTATTTATATGATGAATTAGGAAAATAAACTAGAAATGGAATTAGGCACACCAAAACAAATATTAAATTTTCAAATTATTTTTCAATTTCGGGTTCGATCTAGATTTCCAACAACAAAAAGAACAAGAAGTACAAGAAGGAAAAGAAGCATTACAGAATTATTATTAGACACAAAATCATGTGAGATAATAGGAGCACAATATAAATAATCTATATTTATACATCTCTTTTTTTTTTGTATATTAATTAAATTTACTGTATTATATCTGTATATACGTTGAATTACAATTTCATGTTTTCATCATATTTTCATCATTTTCATATTTTCTTGTTAGTCGATATTTTTCAGGATTTTATTTTTTGAGCATTGAAATAAAGATTCGATGTGGGAGCTTTTTCTCGGATAATACATAAAAAATGTTTCCTATTCGTTTCATTTCATGTAAGTAACTGTCAGAAACGCACTGAGGGCGAAAAGAAGAGCATGACCTTAGTGCGATATATTTAAAGGTGCATATAACATGAATGCACGGTTTCAAAAGATTTTGTGAAAAAAATAAAATACTTCTCCTGAAAATCAGTTCTATTCTTTACAATGAGAACAAAATAAAAAAAATGACAATGGAATGAAATATAATTTAAAAAATATCACTTTTTTCAATTTTTTTATTTTATTATTATTTTTATAAAATACTTTTTTCAATAATAATTCATTTTATAATAGATTTTTAATTTATTTTCATATTATTTAATTAAAATCATGTAGGAGTCAATTGTTTCATTTAGTATGTAAGATATTCTGGAAATACATGTTATTATTATTGTCGTTATTATTTTATAAATATTTTATTATAAATTTTATCGTTGTTGGGATATTATGAGATAAAAGCATCTCTCTCATACTGTTAAACATTGGGTGATAACATTGTTATATATATCTTATACTGCATTTAATTTACTGCATTAATTATTACATTAAGTTTATGTTTAACGTATTACATTGGTTATCGTCGATGATACGTTTTTTTTTCTATTTAATTTTTTTATTACTTAATATTATTAGATATTCATATATTCTGGAATCTAAAAAGAGTTTTTACAGATATGGCAGTTAGATACGGGGTTTTTTTTTTCGAACTAATTTCTGATGTCATAGCTATTTGGTCGACTAACTATCAACAATAAATAAACAGCCTCAATCAATTTAATTGGAGAGTAAGAGGGGTGTATTACGGGGAATTTGGGTTTGAATTTCATTTTTAACTCCTTTTTTTTAAGCCTTATTGATATGTATATCATATGTATATCTCTAAATTTTTTCTTACAATCAGCACTTTGTAGACCAACCAAAAAAAAACAATTTCTTGGTCTTTAATGAAATTTCAACAAATTTCACTAGACAAAAATATTTGAATTATAATAAGTTTATACCATTAAAATTGGCTGGCGTATGCCAAGAGTAAATCAAAGTTCATTTTGTTGTTGTAATTCATGTTAAGAATTATTGCTTGATTATATAAGTATTCTGGAAAATCTATTTCTTCTACTCTATTTGAAATGGTATTTTTCGCTGATATATGTCTATCAAGCTAACTTTAATTCGTAACTTGTAAAAAAGAAAAAGCTGATCATTCATGAAGTAGTAGTACTTTTCTTTTAAAGCTGAAATATTGAATACTACTTTTTACAAAAAATTTTAATTTCATTCAACTATTTGCTTTGGTCACCATTTTCTTCTAACTTTCACTACTACATTGTCCTACGCTTCTAAGTATTCCTAATTTGAAAATGTTCATTGCTTTAAAATCATTATATAGCAAATTATATATCAACACAATTAACACAATGTTGTTCCAAAAATTTCTGAAACTGTTTATTTGGTTGTACTTATCATAACTCAGCAAATGAAATAATAGTAATATTAGAAAGGGTGTAGGTTGATAAACCTTTCTATTTAAATAATAATATACTTTTTGCATGTTCGTAATATTACAAAACTTTTTTTTTAAAAAATGCCGTCTTCCTATCTTTTTGCTCTTGCTGTAGTTGTTGCCCTTTTCAATTTAACCATATTTTACACCCATATCCATCCTTTTCTTATTCAAAGCGAATAATTTGCCTACCTTGAAGAGTACTTTCTTATAACATATCAAGCAATTGCATGATATATTGCACAGATTAATTATACCATAAAATCTGTTTTTTTTTTTGAACTAGTAGCATGAATCATATATCTCTCTTAATTGAAATATTAACATGGTCAAATGCATGGCTATTAGGATCGGATGATTCATTTACGAGTTGGTGTCCATGGTTACTATGTGGTAAATTACCTGACATTATCGAGGGCATATTATATGACTGTTGTTCGTGGAGATAATGATTAGAAGGAATAGGTGGAGGAATAGAATGTGTTGATGGTAGTGGAGGCTGTTGTTGGTGTTGATGTGGTTGTTGAGCTTGACTAGCAGCATCAGCTATAATAGGAATTGGAGAAACACCTACTGGTAATGGTGGTTGAACTCCCTTTGATGTAGGTTGTGGTGGAGGTGGTGGTGGTTGTTGTTGAGACGAATTTGGAGTTGGATAGGTGGCCAAATTTGGTTGCATCATTTGCCTTGCAACCAGTTGGTGATGATAAAGAATCGGAGGCTCAACCATCCATCCAGCGTTGGTGGGTCTTTGCAAATAATATTGATGGTGAGGAATTCCAGATTCGTATGCAACTTGGCCGATATATTGAGGTTGTTGAGGTCTACCTGCTGCATATCCATACCACACAGGTTGGGTAGAGTTTTGTAGTGGTTCTTCTTGAGTTTGGAAATCAGCTTTTGATTTCCTCTGTCCATGTTTTTTCAGAACTATATGGGTATTCAAATGATTAAGAGACCCATAACTTTTAGTACAGCCTAGGTACAGACACCTGTATTTTCTGACAATTTGGTTATATCTTCTACGAAATCTTCTACCATGCCTTACGTCCATATATTCTTGTTGAACAGGTTGTATTGGATAGTACGGAGGTATTGAATGGCCAACATAAGTAGAAGTGGGATTACTAGCTGGTGCTGCATTAGTTCCAGAAGTTGTAGGATATCCAGGAGGTACATGATTTAAATGTGGCTGCTGGGGTTGTTGGGTTTTCAAATTGGAAGAATTTGAACCAGGCTGAATCGGTAATGGTAAACCAGGTCCTAGATGAGGAGGTAATATCTGAGTATTAGCATTATTTGAAGTTGAAATTGAGCTTGAGCTTGGACTAGTATTTGAATTCTGACTTGAATTCGGATTATTAGAGATCATGGATGTTTGCTTGCTATCTTGTCTTGGAATCAAACCTGGGGTAGTTTCTAAAGACGAAGAAATCTCTATATTTTGGGAAGGTATTCCTAATTGTCTTGCAGAGTTTAATGGATTTAATACTGGACCATGGTGATTTGAATGAAGATGCCTCGTAGGATTTAACATGACATGATTACTCTGGTTCAAATGAGCAGCTCCAATTGAACCTGGAATTGGAGGAGCGACGTTTGGAATTGCAGAAGTAGACGGAAGCTGACCAGGTAACCTATCATTCGAGGTAGCTGCTGCATTCATAGTGGGTCTATCGTTTAATATCAGTTGTATTGATAGGTTTTTATAAGGCTTTGTAAGCGCATCATCTACGGGCATTTTTAGAAGCCATCGAGATTACTACAATTTCACTTGGTTTTATTTTGTTCGAAATTTGATCTGGTTGAATATTTAGATCAAAGACAATTGAGGGTTTATGATGATACAGTTGAATATATAGCTTTGAAATTTTGTTTAGCCTTTGATATTTTACAAGTATGTAATTGAAGTTGAAGTTATCAATCTGTTAAAAACGGTAAAACGGGTGTAAAATGGTGGTAGAACCGTAGTAATTAGGAGGTTGGTTCGTAAAATTTTATGGAACTTATGAGGATTGGAGTAGTTGTAATTTGGAACCACGACGGTATACACAAATGTAAAGTGTGCTCTTTTGGAGTAGATTTAATACGAGTTCCCTATCGGAATAAAGTCGTAGAAAGAAACAACAAATTTAAAAAAATGTCGTGTTGTAGATTTTCAAAAAAAGATTGTTTAGTCAATTAACAACTTGCGACCACAACAAAGCCTTCAATGGGCAAGGCAACTTCTAAAGAAAAAGGTGTGAAGCGAAAAATATGCAAAATAAAATAAAATAAAATAAATAAATTTGAAAATAAAACTAAAAATAATAAAATTAGAATTAAAATAATAAAATAATAAAATTAATCAAAATAATAAATAATAATAAAAATAATAAAAATAAAGACAAGAATTAAACGTACCATAGATAATTAAGGTTGCTAAGCTAATAAAAAAATGTGCTAAATAAGATAAAAATGCAAGGACAAAATAAAATCATATAAAATAAACCTTAATTATTAAAAAAACTCAAGCAAAAAATTAAGAAAAAAATTGAGCAATATCAATAAATAAATAAAAATAAATAAATTACAAAATTATAAAATTGTATGTTTAAAGTAAGGAAAACGTAGAAAGGATTGCCCCTAAACTTAAAACCGCCAGGAAGCAGTGGAGATGAGAACGAAGCCAAAAGAGTTAGACGACGACGGTTGAGAAAAACAATGTTAAAATGATATTACAAAGCTTGGAAAAAATGCTCTTCGTTCATAAATATATACATATATACAACATCAGCATAATATTTATTTATATTTATATTTATCCGTTTATATTTATTCATTTATTTACTTAGTGAGACGACTCTATCGGTTTTTTTTCGTTCGTAAATTTTTTGTCATCTTAGGTTTTTGATAGGTACGTGCTAGCCTTCAAAATCTATTATATTTCCAAAAAAATTCGCTGGTGAGTTATATCTAATGCCGATATTGAGTTGCTTAACGCCTATTTTGCTATCGGTGATGTGATGAGGCGGAAGCAGGGTTTCAAATTGGCTGAAATAAATTCGACTCGGTTTAGTTTAACTCCATTTAATTCGGCAATTAGATATTTTTTAAACAGTCAACTAACTCATGTTAAACTTTCGGTTTAGTTTTAGAAGCCATTAATTGACATACCAGTTGCTGTTTTTTTATTGCTTTACTGTCTGTATTTTGCATATTCGTTTTGATTATTTTTGTTTTAAATTCGTTTTCTTGTTTTTTTATTTTTTTGAAGAATCCCTACAATAGCCGATTCTTTCTGTCTAAAGCGGACTTAAGAAAGTTCAAAGTCACCAACAAATATTAATTCATGGGTATTAAAATCTCTCTTTTCATACAATAAAGCAAGATCTTCGAAGTTAGATCACAGGAGAAACCAAAATATGATTACAATAATCTAATTGAAAAAGAAAAGTTCGACTATCATTTTTAGAGTGAAAATATTTTCGTGGTTTACGATTTCCAATACAGTAAAACATAAAAACTATATTAATATTTTTAATAAATTTTAGATGAAATATTCCATGAAATAGCAGATGAAATGAAAGATGAAATTACGTTACCACTAAATGAGTTGTTTTATCCTTTGACAGAAAAAAATATCGTGAAAAAAGAAAAAGAAGTTAAAACCCTAGCATAAGAGAGCCATCTAGAAGTAAATCATTTTGAAGAAAAAAAAAGTGAACTGTATAATAAAAAATATATATACACGTAGATAGGGAGAGTTAAACAAATGTATGCACTTCAATGCTAAAAAATGACATACTTCATTTCTATAGCAACAACAGTTTGATTCTGATAACCACCAAGAAAATTAAGAATAAAATTAAACACGAAATTAACAAGAAAAATAAAAATAATGGCTTTAACATAAACTGAATTGTAAAATAAATAAGATGCATATTGCATTTAGAAAATATCTATTGTCCAAAGATAACCTTGCCCGGTGCATATATTTAATGCATGCAGTAGGACTTAAATATTATATTGTAGCACAATTACCGGCATCATCATGCTCTCCCGAGAGTGTTCCTTACATGCTTGTACGCTTAAACAAAAATTCTGAAAAGACGCAACAAAAGAAAAACAAAAATAAATATAAATGTAAAAAAAATAATAAATTTTGATTACGTTTTTATTATTTGGCATAGCTTTTTGTTCTTTCACCAAAAAAAAAAGTTCCTAAACGGCGGCAAAAGAAAAAATATGGTCAGGAGTATAGTGAAAAATAAATTTCCATCACACGAAGTAGTGATGGAAAAGATTACATTAAGTAGATATATAAATACGTACTTGTGGATAATTTAGTATAATGCTTTTTTTCTTCCATACCTCTAATAGATTTCTAATTAGGTAAGAGAAGGAAGGCTTTCTTAAGCTGTTAAAGGTTTGGCATCATTGGCAGAATTTTTTATTTCTTTTATTTTTGTGGGTCCGTTAACGTATTTCTCGTATTACCAATCGCAGTTTTAGTATACGTATATCTTAAAGATGGGGCTCTTAACCTGCAAGCTATGGCAAAAAAAAATTCAAACTCTGTTTTCTTCGCTTTGTTAAGAAAGTCGGTTTTTCAAAAAAAATTGGAAATTAATGAAAATAATTTGTAATACGCTATTAATTTCAAAGTCAAAGCCAAATTAAAATACCAATAATAAAGTATAAAAAAATTAGTGTAATCATAAATTTAGAAAAGAAATTATCATTGCCATTGGAATGAAATAAAATAAAAAGTGGAAGAACCCTTCAAGCATATTTACTTTACTCATTTAATTGTTTTATTTTCTTTGTACTCATCAATAAAAATTATTTTTGTTGTATTACCGAGTTGGAAATGGAAATGGAAAGTAAAAGAATTAATTTACTTAATACTGATGCAAAAGATGCCCACCCATAAGAAAGCTACTAACAATGCAATATCAGAGAACGTACATTTTTGTAGGTTATTTTTTATTCAAAAAAAAACTAATCACATAGAAAAATATTATATTTGTTATATTACTTATTTAATTTTATTTTCTCCTATGTAATATCTTTTTATTTTGTAACTTAAAATTTTTGCAGAAAATTTATTATTACAGAAAGCATTTTATTTATTATTTTTGATTTGATTTCATGTTTCATTTTCAATTTTAAAGAAAGTGTCTTATTCAACCGTAAAAGGAAAATAACTACCAGATACTGGACATATTATTATGTCTAAAAGATTATGTCCACTTTTGCACTACAGGATTACAAGATGTATGGTGTTACCCTTCGGTTCGGCAAGATTACACTACAGCCTCGCTAGAAGATATACTGCGCATTCTAGTTTATATTCTTCCTTCCTCATAAGCGACTTCTATTTTAATTGTTCCTTAATATGATTTTTACTATAGTAGTGAATGGTTTGGGTTTTGTCGATTGAAATGGTGGCCTCACGTGTTCACTTTGCAAGATGATTTTGTAAAGTTCTTGGTGGATTTAAGATCTCCTAAACGTAATTCAGTAAGTCTTGTTTTTTTTTTTTTTTTTTTGAAAATTTATATGCTAAATGGTATTATAAGTTCAATTAATTGATATGGTACTTAATTATTCTTATCTTGCTTACTTCTAATTATGGATCTTATTCCATAATTATAAATCAATTGTTATTTTGTTATTTCTATTCTGATTCGCACTCTAATAATTCCATAATTATCTTGATTGTTCTTAGAATATGTGAAAGAAGCTATATTACATTCTGTTTACTTCTATTTCATCACCATTCCGTTGTGTTTTTAATTTCGTATCGTCTATTCGAAAATAACTTCACAGCTGATAATTTATATTATGGAAAATTTATCCTTTGTTTCTTATTTTTACTGCTTCTATTTGTTTTATTTAATCACTTTAAAATCTGAAATAGTATTTTTTTTCTTAGTGCTTCATGTTCAGCATGTTGTTATGTATCGTAAAGATTAAGTTTAAATTATGGACTAGATTGGGCCTCCTTACTTGGTCCCAAATCCAACTGAAAAGTAGATTTAATGTGACAATAAATAAATTTTAAACTTTAAAGGTGCATGATATTTTTAGAATCAGACTTTATAAACAAGGAAAGTGAATACAAATTAAGTAATAATAAAATAAAAGTAATTCAAACAATTTGATTTTTGGAGTTATTTTCTGAGAATCTTCTATATAAATGAATTTAAATATTAAGCTCTTAGCATTAAAAAATTGTGTTGATAAACCGCTTCTTCTTGGACGCACAGTAAATTAAGTTTCATATTAATCTAGAAGAACTGTATAATTTGTACACGCTCCTAGAAGTTGGAAAACGGGCCCGATTACCTAGAACCATTTCTTGGGTACTTGGTGTTACCTTCAGCTTGGTCAATTATATATATACTCGAGAGACATTAATTTCGTTTGAAATATGGAGAGATTTTTTATTTAATATTGATTATGTAATGAAAAAAGCACGAATAAATTGCGTTATCGTTTATTAGCCTACTTCAAATCCCGTAGGTAACCCCGTAGGTAAGCCCGTAGGTAAGCCCGTAGGCAACTCGTAGGTATTTATCCATAATAACCTTGGTTTTCTGGTGTCAACTGTGGTTCCAAGTCTGTATTATTTAACGATAATTCGTGATATTTTACCAACAGTTTCTAAAGCACAATGTTAAATACTCAGTAGAAAGTTTACAGCAAGCGGTATTATTTCAATTATTATCGTTATAAATAATATTATTAAATATTATTAAGTATCAATAAATATTATTTCAAATATTATTTGATTGAAAAATTATATATCAATATTATATATTATTATTTTTTCACAATTGTCTATATTTATATAACCCTTTGATTATATAATTCGTTACGCTTTTTATTTTTTTGAGCCTGATTATTTTTCTATTTTTTTCTATAAAATATCACAAGTAAGATCATGTAGAGAACAGAATTAGGAGAAAATTCCGCGCTTTCGCAAGAAATAAATAAGCTGGGGTGTTTTTTTTTTCGGGTCCTTACATCCCAACCCTGTAATTTTGCATGCTACATGATTAATATTATCAAGCAGTGCATCGAAAGGTTTCTAAATTAGCCATGAATTCAAAATAAGAAGAAAGAAGGAAGGCCATGATTTATTTGCGTTATTTCGTAATCGGACTTCCGAAATAGCAACGAGCAAGTTAAAGTTCATACCCATGCACAATCGGTTTTTAGTTTATAAGATGACTTACCAACAAGCTGAGGGCTTAAAACGCCGATAAAAATTTCCTATTATTTGACTTCATGTGGTACTAGTTTCTCTAAAGAGTTAATGCCCCTGGGACCCCTAAGAATGGAAATAAAATTAGGACTAACTGTTTCCCTTGGTTTGCATTAAAATATATAATAAAAATTCTTGTAACTTTTTTTGTAGGAAAGAGAATAAAGTATATTATTCAAATAAGTTGTTGACTCTGAGCTTGATGGAAGGAGCGGAATTGATGTCGGCTAGTTATTGACAATGAAATGAAATAAGGAAATGGGAAGGGGAAAAAAATTAGAAAAAAATTAGAAAAATAAAATTAACTACTGTACGTACTGTGAAAAAGGTAGCTATAGCCTGTATGAATTATTTTTGAGATGGAATAGTGTGGACCAGAAATTCTTGTCGACCTTAAGCTTGAGCTTAAGCTTACTTTAGAATCATGCAAAATTATAATCTAAATTAAAACTAATTGTTATAGTATTTTAGATTTTACTATAATTTATATAAGACCCTTTTTTTTCTTCTTTTTCTTCTTCTTCTTGCTTTTTTTTGTTGACTCTTAAGATTATTGCTATTCTATTAATGGCTTGGAAGAAAAAGCCCCGTTGTGCTAGTATATCATTATTTTACTTGATTTCACGACATCTTCATAGATAGATATTCTATACTGTTTTTTATTTTTACTTTAAAGAACGCTTACGATTGCATTTCCTTTCATTAGTTATTTTTCTTCATTCCGGAGATTTCCTAAATATATGATGTCAACAATTCTCCATCTGGTTGCTATAACAACTTAAATAATAAAACCTTTAAATTTAACTAAAACTGATTCCCTGATTACCAGGTTTTAAACAGGTACATGTCTGGCTAACGCCCTTCAATTGTTGGCTTATAAGTCCGATATTGCTTTTTTTTTATTATTTCTTTTTTAGCTTTTTATTTTTCGGGGCTATCTTATATGTTCAAGGTATTTAAGGAAACCCAACCGGGAAAGTTGCTGAAACTCTTCGAGGATCGTCTTCCTGCTTTGGATAATTATTTTATTTCCAAGCGAGGTGGGCATGTTATCTTTGTTCACTCTTCTACCTTCCTTTCCAAAAAGGCCCAGTCTTACTCCGAGAAGGGGAAATTTTTTTTTTCTGCAGCTCTCTAGTGTCATCTAGATTGCATCAAAAATCATAAACCAGAGTAGGAGTTAGAGAGGCGTTGTGTCAAAGATTATACATGCTACTACCGGTGGTTGATGTAGTTCATCACCTAAACGTTAACTTCGTGCTTAATGCTCATGCTTAATGCTCATGCTTGATGTTATATTCACGGTTATGGTTACGCAAGTACTTTTGGGTTGTTGTTACAAATTGAATAGGGTTTATCGCCACGGCGACATGGCCATGTCAAAAAGTATTTTTTTTCCATATTATTTACGTTTATTTATGATGTTTTATTTCACTTCTTAATCTATTATTGATTGGGTATATCACCGACAGCTTTGTAACTTTAAAATTCTACTAGCCTCCAACTTTTTCAAATGCAAATGCTAAATAGAAGGCAACTGCTTCCTTTTCTAGTCCTTCAGCTCCGTACTTCCCATCCAGTCTTCTCATACCTTCAATAATTTTTTTATTTAATCTTGAAAAATATTTAGGTATTTCTTCATTAAATAATTCTGTGAAACTTTTCTTCAACTTCAATCTAAGTCCATAGTCTTCACAAATCAGTCTAAATACTTCGAATGGGACAACATATTCTGGAACATCATCAATGGCATCAGTTAATGAGTAATCGTATTTCATTCCAAATGGTGGTTTAAAAGATCCATCTTCAGCTGGATCTTCATAAAATGTAGCGGAATAAAGTCCATTCCCAATTTTCATTCTTCCTTCTTCGGTTCTGGTAAATTCTTTGTTTATTATTTTATTTTTAATGAAATCCAGAGAAGGAATTGTTCCAATAAACATACCTCCTGGACGAAGTGACTTGGAAACATTATTTATAATAGTTTTAACTTTTTCTTCACTTTCAAAAGCGTAATGGAATGCAAATTGAATCAGAACACAATCTACTGGGAACATTTGATCAACAATTCCAGGGAATACTGGTTCTAATATTTCCGGGACAGATTTTGTAAAGCAATCACCAGTGGCAAAACAAGCTTCAAAGTTATATTTCCTCAGATCTTTGCCTCGTTGTGAGTCTCTTGATAGACTCCCTGGTTGAGGGATAAAACGAGCTTTATTCTGGGAGTAACGTTTAAAGGCTTCTTTGATGGAAGCATCGGAAATATCGATCCCGATCATTTGATTACATCCTACAAATTCAAATTTATTAAGATCACCCCCTTTACCACAACATAAATCTAAAATTACAATGGGGAAACCGTCAGCTCTTCTTTTGACGTGATTACCCAAAAGTATATATTTGATAACGTTGTTGAAATGACGCATCTTGATGATTGGAGAAGCAGAACGGTCTACCAGTCTCAGATGGTACGTTTTTTGGTTATAATGGGATCTTACAATCAGATTTAAATCTTTGGTTTCTTTGTTTCGAATATTCAGATGAAAATCTTGGTATTCAGTTGGTCCTTGAGGAAGTCTGGATCGAACTGCAGCCCTCAGATAAGCAGCAGGCTCGTTGGAAATATCTTGAGGTTGATCATTTTGATATTCTTCAGCTCGAATTGATGCCTGTCTCCTTGAATCAGCCATAGTAGACGTCAATCTCTGTTTCTTCCTCCAGTCATTGTCACCATCTTGATGGTGGTTATTCTGGCGACGGTTTACCCTGGGTTCTTCTTCCCTGCGGACTCTGCTGTCTCGAGAATCTCGCAGAGCATCTGCCCGCATGTACTTAGCATATCTATCGGTATCAGAAGCTGTCGATCTGGCATCATCACGTCTTCCGTACTTGTCATATTTGCCCAGTGGTTCGTTCTTCTTCATCCAAGAAGGCACCGGTTTGGACTCATCAGCATACGCCAGTGCCAGCGGAGTGCCTCTGTTCAGTTCAGGTTGTGCGTCTCCTCGTCTCAGGAATGCTTCCAGGACGTCTACTCCGTCGTTATCATTGTGGGATTCGCTGGTTTCACTCATCTTTGACAACTAGCTTGAAATCACTTCCTTCAAGCTGAAATTACTTTTAATGGTGTGTACTGCATATAGTGGGGTAATTGGAGGAAAGCGGCGCTAAACATCCGTACACCAGCATATAGGCCCGTATAGGAGAAGAGAGGAAGAGGGAATGGGTTGTGGTGGTTAGTCTTGCTGAAGTTAGATATTGGGTGTGTACGGGTATCTATAATTTTATGTAATTTATAAATTTTATATTGGATACGTAATTTTGTTCGATATATAAATGTATTGTAATAGTATGGTGGTCAAGTGTAGGTGTCTCTCTAGCCTCTTAAATATATCTAGGGGGTAACCCATTCTCTCTATAAGTTGTTTTTGAATGTATCAGTGATAACGTCAACGATGGGTTGAAGAATCTGTTTCTTGTTTGGAACGTAGTGGCCCCCGTCATGTTCAAATGTATAGCTGTTACTATAAAGAGACATCAAGTGCTTGGATCTGACGGGAGGAACAGTTGAGTCTTCTGATCCATATACACCAATTACTTTAGTAGATATTTCACTAGAGTTGGTGAAATACTGTTCATATTCTGAAACAATGTTCACTTTAGCTTTATATTCTTCAACATCAGTAATATTGTTATTAAGATCCTCTTTAGTTTCAGAGGGGTCCTTTGGATTTACAAATACAAACCCTGAGATGAAAAGACCTACAGAAAATTCTTTCTGGGGGAAGTTATTTTCTATGGTTATAATATTTGCCTTGGGTATCTGATTGGTAATAATAGCTGCCATGGCACCTCCTTGAGAGAATCCAATAATTCCATCATACGGGCCATTTTCTTTGATATAGTTCAAAACAAATTGTAAAGATTCATCAAACCCTTCATAAACTCCAGGCTCCTTGTGTTGCCACCAACATCTATTTACATCCAATGATACAATATTTTGCCATTTTGCTTGAGCTTCTTCTTCTTCAATTGAAAGAGTAAATGGAAGGTGTTCCTTTTTTTCAATGATAATTGGAGGGTCAAGGTAATCTAATTGGAACCCATGTTTCTTGGTTAGAATTTTACGAATTCCACTAGATTTTTCTGCAAATATTTTTCCACTTTGGAGATATCCAGGAAGGCATAGAAGTTTACGAGACATGAAATATATATAAGTATAAGTTACAAGTCAAAAAGAATATCAATAGTTTTACAAGACTATCTTGCTTTTTTAATTGTGGTATTATATGAAGAACGGGACTTTCTCTACTAAATAGGAAATTTTCTTCCGCGGAAGACGGATCTGAAAATTTGTCATAAAGAATATGCGTTAACAAGGTTGTTAGGGAGTTAGGTGTTAGGTGTACTGATCAGTTCATTTGGAGATTGATATTCTGATTGCAATGAGGTGGAGTTGTTCATATATGACCTCAAAAAAAACCACAAGGCGAATTTTGATTGAAATTAAAGTAAAGTTGTTTTGCTAGATTCGAAAAATTTTTAAATAAGGAAAAAAATAATTGTAGTAACAATAGTCAGACTAATAAATATAATTAGCATTAGCCTAAAATAGTGACAAATAGAGTATCTATTTACTTTGAAGCAATCTTAACAAGTAATTCTATAAAAATAAATGGAACCGATAGCTAAATAACTTAAAATGATTTTAAATTTATCTATCGTAGATATCAAATATAATCAGAAAACAAATAGAGGAAACCAATGGATAATTGTTTAAAAAAAGTTAACAACTAATTAATAAAATATTTATTGGGATGCATAAAGCATATGCGTATTTCAAATTATCATGTCCTTTTCTTTTCGAAATTAAATTCAATACAACTAGAGAGCATTGGCTGCGTATTTTGATTGGTTTCAAAGTCGGTAAGTTTTCCATAAGCAGAATCATGCAACTTGGAAGCAGATTTCGAAGTAAACCGTTTTTTTTTCAAATGACGACGGGGCCATACTCGGCATAATCTAGCAGGCTTTTACATTGAGCGATATAATATTGCATTGTACAATAGCTTTCATGTCCATCAAACAGGCAGAAACTGAGACACTCGTGTTCCAATCTAGAACGATCCAAAAATAGGAGCGTCCGTTTAAAAGTTCCGCTTCCCATGTACAAAATATCGCTTTATGATTAAGTTTAAGAAAAAAAAAGTTCGGTACTTCATTAGTTCAAATAATAATAGTTGGTTATGATAGCTAACGGCTCCTTTAGCATCAACAAGGATTGACTCACGTTGGAAGAAAATAAAAAAATAAATTGACAATTAGGAAATTAATACGAAATGGAAACAAAGTTCACTGATCCTGATATAGACATAGATACGAAATCAAATGTAACTATTATAACAATGATAATAATAACATAATAACATAATAATAATAGCAATAATAATAGAAATGAGCTAGAGTAATGATAGTGGCCGAGTACACTAATAAAAAAAAACAATACGTAAAAATGTAACTTGATAAAAAGGAGAGTTTGATAAATGATACGGAAAAAAGGGGGTCTTTTGAAACACCATACCATATGAAAGAGTAGAAGTGGAGATCTAGAAAAAAAAATCATGCCATAATATACAGTGTATACTGACCAATGAAATACAAAAATATTTCACGTTTCACTAATGATTTATTGAAATTATATTAGGTTTTATCTTTCTATTCCATCTTCAAATTAAACTGTAATTTCCGGTTCGTAATGATGAATCTGAAAAATCTACGTTTTAATGCAATTTTCCTACATGCATATACCTAGTTTATTTTTTAAATACTAATCATATCACTATTTTCAATCAGTATATGTACTATTATTATGTTATGCATCTAAATAATCGCGGCATCCAGGGGGAAATATTAAATTTATACATTCAAAATTCCTACATTACACTTCGCACAGCACATCGCACAGCACATCGCACAGCACATCGCACATCGCACAGCACATCGCACATCGTACATTTTACATCTTACATCCACATCGTATATCTTACATGGTACATTAAGTAGTAACTTTGATTGATGAAAAATAAAAATAAAAATTAAAAACAAAATAAATTTAAATTTAAATTTATTAATTTAAGCTAATAAATATAAAATAATATTTAATTTTTTAATTATTTAATTATTTAATAATATTTTTAAATAATAAAAAATAAAAATAATAATAAATAAAAAAAAATAAAATAGAACGTTGAATTAGTATGGAAAGTAAAAATTGATAAATATAGATATACATGTAAAGTGGCGGTGAATAACCCATACATATTAGTGCATTTTGCTCGTAGAACCCTTTCGACTGGCCTAAACTGTGGATGCAGATACTTGAATATTTTTATTTTTAATTTCAATTTTTGTTTGAATTAACAATTTATTTTTTCATTCTTGTTTCAGATCATCGTCAAATCATTTACTGGCCTATTGTTACATAAAATTTGTAACCATTAAATTATGGTAGAAATTCAACTTACTTTTTTTTATTTTTATTTCAATTGGCATATTTACATGGTGATAATTGTTAAAATTTAAAATGCATTTATTAATTTTTATATATCTCTGCCTTCCCCTCTTTGATACCCATCGTTATATGGTTCATCATCTTTTCTAATATTATATCTATATTTACCCATAGCAAATTGTCACTTTCCTATTTTATCACTTCAAAATAAATGAATTAACACTCTGCAAAGTATTGCGGGATGGATTTATCTTTCTAATTTCTTGCAATAACGCCAATTGCTTCTTGACGTTATCTTTACTCAATTGTGGATTTGACATTCTTTTCCAATTAAACTCAAATCCAACGCATAAAGTCATTAATATAACCGCTACACTTAAATCTTTACCTGAATTACATAACACTAGGTTGCAGTGAGTGTCATCAATTCCAAATTTAATTTGTGGTAATACATCTCTTAATTTTTTAGATCCTACCTTGTTGTCAGGTAATTTAAATTGTTGTACTTTAATTGTTGGAACTGTTGCAGTTTCTTCATCGGGTACATTATTGATATTATACGTGTCACTCAATATTACAATATGATTAAACTGTGGATATTTTTGAATTAATTGTTCGTATTCGATATTTCCTGATATTTGTCCAAAATATAAATGGGTATCATTTTCTCCATTTTTAACATGGCTTATATCAAGGTACATCGAGCCTCTTGAGTTCTCATCATTATTATCGTCTTCGTCTTCAAATTCTTTTTCATTCTTCTTACTGTTATAGAGTTGATTCAAATTTAATATTAATTCTTCATCCCCAATCCAATCTTGAAGTAATAATGAGTTCTTTTGCATTAGATGATCACAGTTCACGACTTCATTCCAAAGAAACTTATAGTCAAAATTCCCCTCACATATATCCTTGGTTAACCAAAGTTCATGATCATCTGCTGAACCTTGAACATAATATGAAGGTGTATTATGTGTTCTGGAAGCAGATATGCATTGAATTGTGTAATATGAATTTTTCTCTAGTAAATTTGAAGTTTCTGGTATATCATCCATTTGATTATTATATATCCATTTCACCACCAATGGTTTTTCCATTCCTAAATCTATTAATTTCTTCTTCAGTAAAATATCTAATCGTTTCACCTCTGATACAAATTGACAAATTAATTTACTGATTTGACTATTTTCACTTTCTGATATTATAGTTCCAGGAGTAGCAAACCAACCACATGAATTTATACAATCTTGCTTGAATTCAATATTCAGATCATCTTCAAATCGAATATAGTTTAATACAGCACACCATATTGGAATGGTTTTCAGTAATGCATCAGGTAATTTCTTACCCTTTCTAGTTGAATCAACAATAGTTAATCCACCTGCTTTAGCTATTGTCGAGATTAAATGCAAATTCGTTCTACGGTTTGAAAATTTCCAATACCCTGTATGTCCATCAGTGGATTTAAAATAACAAGTATCCACTTGCATCCAAGCTGGTACATACCAACATCCACACCTTTCGTTAGCTACAAGAGGGTGAGATATAATCTTCTTTTCTTGCAATTTTTGGATGTATTGGGCATCATAAAGTATTGATTGAAGACGATTTTTCACAGATAATGATTCTTTTCGAAGTTCCTTGGTAATACTTTGCAAGCTTACTTTATATTCGTCAGTGAACTGCATAGATACGCTTGATATACTTGGGTTTATTATGGGGGTTGTTAAGAAATTGACAATATTTATATGGAGATCTAAGCACTCTAAACCAAACTAGAATAAGTCTTTATTTTTTTTTAAAAGATTCTATTTAAGTAATTTATATAATATTAATGAAGCTATCTACTTTAGCCTCAAGATGAAGCAAAGTCAAGCGCTTGTGAAACAAAAACAAAAACAAATATTTGCCTTTGCTGTATTTTATTTCTCGGTAGAAAATCTACTACTCTTAATGCAGCGGTATCAAAGATAAAAGTCAATTTTATCAACTACCTGAAGGATGCTTTGGGGTTACAAAGAAAAGGAATACCTCTTGATGGCATTCCTTTTTATTTTTTAATATTTTTATTTTGAATCATTAAAATGTTGGGATACTGCACGTAAATATCAACGGCTCAAAAGGGTTTTCTGTGTATAAGTGGGAAAGTGTGGGGTCTCAATCGGACGGTACCTAGAGTCTAAGTGGGATACAATATAAGAAGGTTCCTCTGGAAAGAACAACTTCAACTTCAAGGGGATCCCGATTACCTCTTCAGAAGACGGGCTTTTTTCATAAGAGCTCTACGTTTTTCATCTTCAAACTCCTGCTTATCTTCGTACTCAGCTCTTCTCTTGGAACGGTCTTCTTCCTCAAGGATTTCTGCACCAGTGGCTTCCATGTCATCGGAGTCATAATCATCGTATTGGTAATGGGACCGCTTCTTTCCTCTATTGAAAATGGCCCATATTTCATCTCGGTCATATCCAGCATCCTGGCTGTGTCTTTCGTACTCTTCTTCTTCATCATCAACCAAGAAATCGTCCATGTCAGACTCATCATCGTCATAGTACTCATCACGGCCACCTCTTTCTCTTTGTATAGTGGTTGTTTGTTTTCTTGAGTATAATTTCTTCTCTAAAATAGATGACGGCTTTCTAATAGGAAGTGGGGTTCTAGACTGTGGTTTCCTGGGCTCTTGTGGTGCTTTAGGCACGGGCCTTCTGTCTCTGTTGGAGCCTGGAGCACCACCGCCTGGCTGTCTACTTCTATCCCCAGTGGGTCCACTAGAAAGTACGTTTCTACTTCCTCTACCATTATTTACACTTCCTGTTCCCGTTCCAGCTCCAACCCCACTACCAGCGGTGCTTCTAGGGCCACCTTTCGCTGGAGGAGTCAGCTGCTTGATGGCCGGGGTTATCGAGAGCTTGCTGTGGTCTATCAGCTGGGCTTTTTTCATTAATTCGTTAAAATTTACTTTCTTTCTGGGCGCTTGAACTGCTGGCGGTAAAGATGATCTAGCTTGTTGGTTCCCCATAGGTTGCCTTCCCTTCCCACCGTTAGCCGGCTTCATTGGCTGCTGTTGCTGTTTGGGACCTGTCCTCATAGGGACCTTGGAAGGGATCTTTTTAGGCTGTAAACCTTTCTTTTCCCTCCGTTCCTGCTCTTTCTTCTCCGTTTCAGCTTTTCTGAGAGCTTTTAACCGGGCTACTACCGGATCAACTGGCCTTTCAGAATGGCCATTAACTCCCACCGATGACTTCTTTGAAGGGGCCAAATTCGGCGTCTTCGACATCGGTTTTGTAATCTGTTCCGGCCCATTCCTTACTACGGGCTTCCCTTTCTTCAGAATCTGGCTGAGAATCGACGAAAGACTCATTTTCACGCTGCTACTGGTCGTCAAACAGTCGGCGTTGTCAATGGTTTATCGTTTCCTGGAAGAAAATGACGCCCTTGGTTTTCTCCCGGTTAGTTTAGCGAAATGGGGGTTTCAGGCGGCAGTCTCCCGCTTAGGTTGCCTGCAAACTAGCATTTCCCAAAACGGCAATACCTAAGAAGTAGGAAAGAAGCTTAGATATGATACGATAGGATAGGATAGGATAGGATAGGGTTATATAGTAGCTACATCTTTTTATATCTCATAATCTATTCTTATCTACACATGACACTCTAGAGACTTAAAATAGCTTAAGCCTTTGGACCAATCATCTTTTCTGGTCTGACCCATTCGTCGAATTCGGCTTCAGTCAAGACACCAAGTTCCAAGGCAGATTGCTTCAAAGTCAAACCCTTCTTGTGGGCGTTCTTGGCGGTCTTGGAGGCAGCATCGTAACCAATCTTTGGGTTCAAAGCAGTGACAAGCATCAAGGATTCGTGTAAAGTCTTTTCAATCTTGTCTTCGTTAGCTTGGATACCAACAACACAGTGTTCTCTGAAAGAAGCAGAACCATCAGCGACTAAACGAATGGACAGTAATAAGTTAGAAATCATAACTGGCTTGAAAACGTTCAATTCGAATTGACCAGAAGCACCGGCAAAAGTAATGGCGTTGTGGTTACCGAAAACTTGAGTGGCAACCATGGTCAAGGCTTCATTTTGAGTAGGGTTAACCTTACCTGGCATGATAGAAGAACCTGGTTCATTTTCTGGTAAGGATAATTCACCGTAACCACATCTTGGACCGGAACCCAAGTATCTGATATCGTTGGCGATTTTGAAAAGGGAAACGGCAACGGTGTTGATGGCACCGGAAGCCTCAACGAGGGCATCATGAGCAGCCAAGGCTTCGAACTTGTTTGGAGCAGTCTTGAAATCGATGCTGGTAAGCTTGGAGACTTCATCAGCGATAGCCTTATCGAACCCGATCTTGGTGTTCAAACCGGTACCAACGGCAGTACCACCTTGAGCCAAGAACTTCAAGTTTGGTAAAGCCTTTTCAACTCTTTCAATACCGTTAGTCAATTGTTGAACGTAACCAGAGAATTCTTGACCTAAAGTCAAAGGAGTAGCATCTTGTAAATGGGTTCTACCGATCTTGATGATATCTTTGAATTCGTCACTCTTGACTTGCAAGGCGTCTCTAAGCTTGGTCAATTCTGGTAACAAATGGTGGGTGATTTCAGTAACAGCAGCAATATGCATAACGGTAGGGAAAGTATCGTTAGAAGATTGGGACATGTTACAGTGATCATTTGGATGGACTGGTTTCTTGGAACCAAGTTCCCCACCAAGGATTTCAATGGCTCTGTTGGAGATGACTTCGTTGGCGTTCATGTTGGATTGGGTACCGGAACCAGTTTGGAACACAACAAGGGGGAAATGGTCATCCAATTTACCTTCAGCGACTTCAGTGGCAGCTTCTTGGATGGCAGCAGAGATCTTTGGGTCTAAAGCTCCCAATTTTTCGTTAACAATGGCAGCAGACTTCTTCAAGATCCCGAAAGCATGGACAACAGGTAATGGCATTCTAGCAGCTGGTCCACCGATCTTAAAGTTGTGTTTAGATCTGGCGGTTTGGGCACCGTAGTACTTGGAAGAATCGACTTCAATTTCACCAAAGGCATCAGTTTCAATTCTGGTGGAAGCGAATCTAACGGTAGTGACACCGACTCTGGCGGTCTTGGCAACGGCACTGGCTGCTCTTAAGTTCAATCTAGCAGACAACATGGTGGTGGCAAAGTCCTTTTTATTGGCTTTCAGAAAGTAAACAAATAAATTAAAAACAAATTTAAAAAACTAAAAAAAAAGAATTTTTAAAAACGAATTTTAGAACTTTTTTGGTCGATTCAAATTTAATTTTGGCTTCCAAAGGAGGTTGAATTCCGGGGTACCTCGGACGCTAATCGGATTTTTTATTGGTCGGCGACTCGCGCCGATTTCCTGCATGCAGCCTTGACTCCCACTCCCGTCTAGTCACATACCACACTATACAGCATAAGCTATTATAGTCTACAGTATATACAGTATAAGCTATAGCTTATTGTATAGAGCATCGGCTATAGCTAGGCTAAAGCTGGGGTATGATTGTCTATCAGCTCATATTAGATACAGATAGAGGCTTATAATTGTAGATTCCAGGGCTCATACCATAAGATAATAATATACATAGCTATATGATAAGCCGTATGTAGTACCCTATGTGTCTCTTATACCCAAAAATAGGCTGTATATCTTTATCTCTATCTATTAAGCTATACGTTCTTTTAAATACGTTCTTAATATGCTATGCATTCTTTTAAATACGTTTTTTTTGCTATACTTAATTTGCTACTTAATTTGCTATATACAGAATCTATAAGTCTATCTCTATCTGCTTGCTCTGGACGCTTGCAACTCCAGTATTGTAGGCCATGGCCATTGTTCTCTATTGTTTGTCATCGTAATATCGTTACTAGCATTTGCATTGACATTGGTTTCGGGGTTGGCCCCGGCCTCTATCCTTTTAATCTCTCCACTCTTCCCACTTTCCATCCGTAATTTCTCAAAATGCTTAATATGTCTCTCTCCAATTCCTTCCGGAAGCCCACTAAGTAACTGTAAGAGTACCTCTCCGTCGGGCTTATACTTCAAGTCTCCCCACCATATCATTATATCTGAAAGCTCGGCAATGTACTCAAACTTAACAAGCATGTTTATATACAATTTCCAAAACGATCCGCTCGGGTACAATTTCTCAGTATTATAATACGTTGAAGCTGCTGATTCAGCTGATTCACTTGCTTCAATCTCTACATACCGCATGATATATTTGTTCACTTCATGGACAGCAACCTGGGGCGCATACATATCCCCCCAGAGAAGACACTCTCCTATATTAAGCTTACTCTTGCTGTCTTTATCTGTTGTTATCGTAGACATCCTACTTGTAACCATAGAAGCTCGGATTAACCCTCGTAGGGCAACTTCTGTATTCCCCAGCTCAACCAAGCTCTCGTAAATGCCGTATATCTTTTCTGGGATGAAAAATGACTCTCCATATATGTGGATCCCGTTAATGGCCGGGGTCTTTTGTCTCCAGAAACGATACAATTCTCTAGCTTTCTCTAAAGGTTCCTTCCGAATACTGGGGTATAATCTGTCCAAATTTTCATAATAATGATATCTCTTCCTGTTGATCTCTCTCTCTCCTTCAACTTGCCTCTGTGGAGTCGCCGCTTCCCGATACAAAAACTTCAAGTACTTCGAATAGGTCGAATTCTTGATCAAATTGTATAACCCTTGGTTACTTTCATTACAGTTCTCTACGGCAACACCTATGAATTCGTCCAATCCATGTAGAGTATTGATCCCATTGAGTAATGGGATTATGCTATGTCTTGTTATTATCAACTCATCTTTCTGTTTCAACATTTGCTCTAATATCTGTACACTTCTTCTTTCGTTTAGCAAATCAAATTCATTAAGTTTGCTGATAAGTGCCGTCCAGATTCTTCCTGAATGGGCCCAGAAGTTGGCACTTTCATTGAATCTATACATCAACGTATCTGGGTCTTCTGAAAGTGAAATGGAAGCAAAGTTATACGCTATCAATGAATCCGGGTCTGGAGAACCGTTTTCTTCTGAATTGATAAATTTTTCAGTGGCCCTATTGAAAAGAAGGTTGGCCTTCTTCTTCGATAATGGTGCTATACCTAAAACGATTGCCATGAATCCTTTCAACAGCAAGAACTCGTACGGCTGTTTCCCAGGGTTGGTTGCTCCAAAATACTTAACGATGGTCTCCTGGGCTTGTGAAACGTAGATGGAAACAGGAGTCGAGTTGGTTGTGCCCGTATTCTGGTTGTAAAGAGCTATATCCCACATCAAAGTGTTCAAGTAGTCATGGGATAACAATTTAGAATCCTTTCGTTGGGACATCATGAAAGCCTGGAGGGAATACCTGACTAAAGTAGGAATCTGGGCAGGGTCAAATTTAGAACAATAATATATAAGGTTGTTGAAGATTCGTAAGAGTTTATTACTGGAGGCGTTATACTCGTAGCACAAGGCCTTATGGTTAGTTTTCCATACCTCCAATTGTAGATATAGTTCCAACTTGGTCATAGGTGATCTCGATAAGATATCAGTCAATATACACATGGGGACGCTATTGGAAGACTCCTGGGAAATGTGTTTACAGGAAGCCTTGATTCCGGGGGATACTACAACTTTGATATAGTTTGCTAGGTCCGATGGGGCTTTCTTGGGGTTCAAAGCCATAAGATACGATAAAGCCTGTTTGAATAGGTCTTTATTGATGGTTTCCTGGTCTACGTCGAACTCGGTTCCAATATTGGATATAATTTCGTTCATGGCTGCTTCAGTTTCTTCGGAGGTGCCGACTGGGAGCTTCAATCGATGAATATGGTTGGCTATGGCCGACAACTGGCCCTGGAGAATGTCCGAAGGTAACTTTATACTTATGAGGTTGACTATGACATTGAAGAATAATGGTTCGATCAAATCGTGAAGCTTGGGCTTGGTGCTTAAGGAGGCATTCAGTTTATAGTTTAAGTCCTTTAAAGAGGTTTTGCTTTCGTTCCAAATACGGAAGATGACGACGATATTGTCCAAAGTGGGATCAATCTTCGTATCCAAGGAATTGGATTTTCTATATTTCCGGTTTATACGTTGTAGTCGATTGTAGGTGGTTCTGTGCTGGCGGTCGTTGGTTCGTTGGAGAAGAGAAAGCTTGATGTTCTCGGCTGCGGAGTATTTGGAGCGGTTAGGGGGTACCGTAGATGAAGATGATGATGATGAAGAGTTATAGCGATGTGGTACGTAGGAGTTGGGGTTGGAGTAGGACGATGGATGTAACGAACAATAAAATGATGCTCTTGGAGGGTGTCGTAGAGCTTTTTGTATGCTCGCTCTGGTTATTATTGGTATCATATAGCATTCATGGGGATCAAAGGGTGTAAACTTGAAAGTGGCTGTAAAAATCAAAACCCTCCAAAAAGAAAAAAATTGCTTCCCGTTTTTTTGCTGCAAAAACCAAAAGATAAACAGAAAAGGCAAATTAGAAAGGCAGGAATAAAAACTAAACTAAAAACTAAAAACTAAAAACTAAAAACTAAAACTAGACGCATTTGCTGTGCAGAGAATGACCAATGTCCAGTGATCCATACAAGGGATTGTTGAGAAGTCATCTTGCGAGGGGGAGAAAGGATGAGGAGGGACAGAGGAAAAGACGAAGGAAGGATGTCCCGGTTGCAGAAGAAGAGGCAGAGGCAGAGGCAGAATCAGAATCAGACGGGTCTGATGAGTTTGAGGATGTGCAAGTGCCTAGCCACACCCCTGGCAATGGAGATGATGCTGATGCTGATGATGATGACGACGATGATGATGACGTCTTTGACAGCGATAACGACCAAGACATCAATTTCGAAACCATCTATGACCTCAGCGATAAGGCTGCTAATCTGAGTAGTGCTGCTAATAATGACATCGTCATTACCCTTGAAGAACCGAAACCAAAACCAGAGAAGAAGAAAGTGACGATTCTGAAACTGGAAAGAGAGTTCAGATCATTGTACCACAAATTGTGTCTTATAACCATGATATGTCACGGCTGGGTAAGAAATAAATGGGCCTGTAATAAGCACCTTCAAGCCCAATTACGGAGAAAAGTCCCAGAAAGTGTACTCAAATTGCTCTTCCCCCAGGAAGCAAAAACAACGTCACTTAAGGTGGTACCGATTGTGAAATCTAGAAAGTTCCTTGATGGACTCAAAGCATTAATGAATATGTACAATAAACGATTCAAAGTATCGTATAAGGGCCTTACAAGGAAGAACTGGAGTGAGTTGCTGCTCAAAAGACCTAATGTGGAGAATTTGACTCCTCAAAGGTTCAAATCTTCTGTACTCAAGCAAAGAGGTAGTAGGGATGTTGGCGCCCAAGGGTTTGTAGCTCTATTAAGATCTATTGGATTGGAATCAAGATTAGTTTATTCTGTTCAAGCACCTGACTTCACCAGTTTGAAAATATCAGAAAAAATTGAAGCTAAGACCAACGTTCAACAGCAAACTGATGAAACCCCCCAAGCCCTTCCTAAGATTTCCTCCCTAAACTCTAAGCAAGCTTTACTTCAACAAACCAGATTATCTACAAATAACAATGACATTAAAGTCAAAGAGGAGTTGGATCCCTTTGAAGATTCTGACTACCCAATCTTTTGGGTTGAAGTTTGGAATAAATACATCAACAAGTGGGTCAGCATAGATCCACTCAGACTTCGAATAATTGAAATTCCACCCATGAGGAAAAAATCAGCTATGGAACCTCCAGCTTCAGACGAAAGAAATCAATTAACTTATGCAATATCCTATGATGATAAAGGTAATATACGTGATGCAACAAGGAGATATTGTCACTTCTTTAATGCTAAAACTTCTAAGAAAAGAATCTCTTTTAAAGAGAAAGAATGGTATGATAATCTTTTGAAATTGGATTGTTGGAGCAGTGAAAAGAAATCAAAGCTTGATATTTTGGAATTAAAAGAATTTTATGACAGAGATTTATGTGAAGGGATTCCAAATAACATAAATGATTTCAAAAACCATCCAATGTATGTTCTAGAATCTCAATTAAAACATAATGAAGTCATTTATCCTAAGGATAAATCTACTCAATGTGGCCTATTCAGAAATAGATCAAGCAGAAATAAAAATGGAGAGGTGATACCTATTTACAAACGATCCAGTGTTCACCTTCTTAGATCTGCTAAAGCATGGTATATGAGAGGACGTGTATTGAAGATAGGAGTCCAAGCTTTGAAACTTCGAGAATTTAAGAGTAAAGGTGGTCCAGTAGATAGTGATGAAGAGGAAGATAAAGTTAGATTATATGGTGAGTTCCAGACATCTCTTTACACTCCTGATCCCGTCATTGATGGGAAAATCCCAAAAAATGCATATGGCAACATTGATATTTATACTAAAACGATGATACCTCTAGGGGCTTCATTGATAGAAGTAAACGAAAATCGACCAATTAAGCTTCTAGAGAGGGCTGCTAGGATTATGGATATTGACTATGCAAAGGCAGTAACAACATTTGATTTTAGCGGTAAGCGAACTGCTACTGCTAGAGAGGGTGCAATTGTAATTGCTGCAGAAAACAAAGAAGGCTTTGATGCAGTTTTAGAAGGATTAGAGGAGGATGAATTACAAGATAAGAGGAATAGAGTTGAATTGGTAGCTTTAAGAAATTGGAAGTTCTTTTTGAGCAAGTTACGTATCGTAAACCGTTTGAATAGACAGCATGGGAACGTTGAAAGTGATGAAAGCGACTTTTCAATTCAAAGTGATTCATCTGGTTCGGATATAGAAGATGATTCATTGAGGAAGAGAGCCAATTCTAATAAACATAGAACTAGAAATAATAGAGGTCAATTTGAAGATGAAGAACTTGTTCTGGATGACGATTACTTTCAACCTGGTGGGTTTGTTCCTGATGGTGAATCAGGCGGATTTGAGCCAGAAGGTTCTATTGAACCTGGTGGATTTGAACCGGAAGATTCTATTGAACCTGGTGGATTTGAACCGGAAGATTCTATTGAACCTGGTGGGTTTGAGATAGAAGATTCTATTGGTCCAGGTGTATTTGATCCGGAAGATTCTATTAAGCCAGGTGGATTTGATCCGGACAACCTGTTCAAACCAGGCGGGTTCGAGCCAGAAATACAAGGTTTACATGAAAATGAAAGTGTTGCTAGAATTTCACCATCCTTGGATGAAGAAGAGATAGAAGGTAATATTGAGAGAAATTCCGAAACACAGTATTCAAAAGAAATAAAAGAAATCATTACAAATGACGATCATATGAAATTTAACAATGATACTGTGAAAAGTGAAGATGATTTTGAAGAAGAATTACCTGATGAATTATTCCAGATCGATTCTAATGGAGAAGTGGTATTTGTTTCCGAAAATGGCAAACCCGCGGAAGTGGAAATAGTAAACGAAAATAATGATGACGATGTTCCAGAGCGAATAGAAGTAGGAAGTATTACCCCAGACAGTGAGTCTGACTCAAAGAATAATAACAATCAGGATCATTTGGAATTAGAGGTTATACTGGTGGACAGCGGAAATGGAAGTGATGGTCTGAATTCGGATTCATCAGTTGAGGTTTTGGTTCAAGAAGATGATGAATTTGGATTTGATTACGACAGTGACTAGAAATCTGAAAAGTGCTACTGAAAAGCGCTAGAGGAATTAGAGCAGCAGAAGGTGTAAGACATAAATGGTAATGAATAATAATGGTGTGTATTATAAGAGAACATAGAAATATATGAAATTTTTAAAATATGAAAAATGAAAAATATGAAGTATGAAAAATTTTGCTGCAAAGTGATGGCGTGAAACATCAAAATGCATAATACATTGTTTCTTTTTCCTACGTACTTCGTTTTTCGCTAATGACTAATTCCACTGGTGAAAGCCTCAGTTGTGGATGTGGGTAGACGTTTTTTTTTTCTTCTAACATATTCAACGTGTTCGGCATCTTTCAATAATTTCGAATATTAGTTAGCATTTTTTTTATATTTGTTTTTTTTTTTTTGCACATGCGCTTCTCTTCCCCAGGCTTTTTGTTTTCCTTCGCAAAACCTAAAATGTGCTGCATTTTTTTGCTCCCAAATTTGAAAGCCGTTGTGGAAGGGCTTTCTCGATACGGTTTGATCAACCGCTGAAGAGAGTTAAATTAAGTGGCAAATAAAAGACTGAAACTAAAAGAAATTGCTAAAGGAAGTATTAAAAGAATATTAAGGAATATTAAAGAATAATAAGTAATACTGGTAGCGGAATCAACTGCCTTTAAATGATGACCAGCTGCCGCCTTTATGTAATAGAAACCATCGGGAGGACCAAAATAAAAAATTTGCGCGCAATTTCCCCAATTTGATCCTTTGCGTGTAAGGAGGGTTAAAATATTGTGATCTCAAGAAATTATAAAAGACTGCAAAAATCATTATAAATTTGGCAGCAAAAAATTGAAGTCAATTTTAAACTAACTTAAACATGGGAAATAACGCTGCTGTGAACGTTCTTGGGACGTTAGGTACTATTTGTTGGTGTATTCAACTTGTACCACAAATCATTCGTAATTATAGAGTCAAAGATTGTACTGGTTTACCACCAATGATGATGTTTCTTTGGTGTGCTAGTGGAGTCCCATTTTCGATCTATTTTGTGGGCACTGATGGTTCAATTCCTTTAAGGATCCAACCACAATTATTTACATTTTTCTGTTTGATTTCATTTGCACAATCTATCTATTACCCACCAGTACAATTACCTAAAAGGAAAGTTATCCTTTATGTGACTTTATTTGTTGCTGTTGGTGTTGCTCTTGAAGCTGGTTTCATTGTTTGGTTAAGACCTTTATACCGTAGAGGTATCCATTATCCAATGTTAATTATTGGTATAATTGCATCGGTCCTCCTTGCAGTAGGTTTACTCCCACCTTATTTTGAATTGGCCAAAAGAAAAGGTAGAGTTGTAGGTATCAACTTTGTGTTTTTAACCATGGATTCCATGGGCGCCTTGTTATCAATGCTTAGTATCATTGTAGGTGATATGGATGTTATGAGTATGGTCTTATATGCCATTGTTTTGGCCCTTGAAATTGGTATTTTTACCCTGCATTTCATTTGGTGGTTAAGATTCGGTAGAAAAGAAAAATCTGCGGCCTCTGATGAAGAATCTGGTCCAGAATCTGAAGACGTTGATACTGAAACAGTAGCTATATCTGAAGATGACGTTGAAGCTAAAGAAGATGTCCATACTTCAGATAACTCTGTTTCCTGTACCGACAGCAACAAGACCGAAACTGCATGATTTTACTCCTTACATTTACACCTAATCTATCAATCCATATACCCTTATACCCTTATACCCTTAATGGTTCTACTCATAATTTGTCATCTCTTCTAATATGACTCTGAGTCTTAGATCCTTATCATATAATAGACGTTATAGAAATACATACTTACTAATATATTACAATACAAAGAAATAAATAAAAATAATAATAGTACTAGAAAATGCAGGTAACTGTAAACCGATTCATTGTCTGCTAACTCAAGACTACCATGGACCGCTTGTCTTCCTTCCTTCTTACCCACCTTTCTAGCCCACCTACAATAAAATAAAAAATAAATAAAAATAAATTTTAAAGGAAGCTTCGATTTCCGCGCAAGCAACTCAAATAGGAAATTGCAACCACAGGCTAACCCATGTACAAACTAACGGCTGTGGACCACAAATCACGCTACAAGGGACTTGTTATTACCAGTGGGGTGGATATTGCTCTATGGGGTGATTATTTTCCAAAAACCACAATTTGATCATAAAAGGTAGGCATAAACCATGCTTCTTTAAGTGGTCAGGTCCGCTCTCTTAAGGTGAACCCAAAGCGCAAATATCAAATCCGGTAATTTGGTGCTCAAGTTTTCAATAAACTTCAGCTGGCGCTTCAACTAACTTGGTTCATAATTCTCTACACCATGCTCCCATCATTATTATTTTAATCATTATTGTTTCCTAGACTTCCATTTGTACTGTAAAATTTCCCCTTGGACTTCTGGAATTTAATGTAGAAGCACATGTTATTCTCCAGCTCCGCTCCATTTCCCGGCAAGAGCCGATCTGAATTTTTCAATTTCGGCCCTCCTATTCTAGTTGCTGGATTGATTAGACTCATACGAGTATTAAAAGCTGGAGGATAATTACCTGTCTTTGCTAGTTCAATATTTCCTCGTTGCTCATTACCCTATTGTTGCTTCGTGTAATTACTGTACCTCTTCTCCCCCGTATCTGACTCTTCATTTCCTTTTCTATTTCGGCAAGAAATGCAAGAAGTACAAGCAATTTTCTACATTGCTAAACTCCAGGAACAGCAGACCTTGAAAGGACGAATTTCGCTAGACTTCCCCTTTTTTATTTTCCAAGCCCACAATTCTTATACTCTTACACTCTGCTCCAATCCAGAATTAATATGCTCATTTGCACTCAGTGTCCAGCCCAACCCCATAATTCTTCTGCAACTGTCTGACATTGAAAAACTTATACACCCGTACACCAAAACCCACTCATCTTTTTTTTTTTTAGATTTTATTTAGTTTTATTTTGGCGTTTCCTATGATCCGTATGTGCAGGACACAAACATACAAACGGAAAAGCTTAGCAAATTTGGTTGTAAAACACGAACGTTATCAGTAAGACTAGACACTCTTTAGGGCATGGTATGTGGTTTATGAGTATATATAACGAACAAATGGACTCCATTGATTTACTTTAGCGCCTTTGGATGGATCGATTACTAACAGAATAGTCAACGTTTTTGGCACTGAATCTAGAAGTAGATCTTGCAGCTACCAAGAAAGACTTAGAGGAAGAACATACCAGAGAATTACAAATTGAAGAGGCATTTAAGTTTTTCCAGAGTGCATTGAAACTCCAGAAACAAGGAGAATATATTAGGGCTTATAATGAATATGAAAGCCTCTTTAAATTGGATGTTATCTTGAACCATTATTATGAAGAAGAATCATATATAAAGGGCCTTCAAAATGGTGGCGCCAATGGTATCGATGAATTGGGGTTCCTCCCTCCTAATGTAAAAAAATTAAGATATTTGGTTTTCAGAAATAGAGGATTTCTTTACTATCATATATTAAAGTCTCAGATCGATGTACGTCTATTAGATAAAAAGGGAATAGAAAACAAATTTGAAAGGTACAAGCAAATCTTTTATTCTCTAATGGACGATTTCATGATTTGTTTTCTCTATCAAGAAGTAGATGAAGAGATAATAAATTTAATGCAAATGATTTTTAGTTATTTAGGTTTACTAAGATTAGAAAGATATACTTTGGAATATGCCTTGGCCACAGAAGAAAGCCAGGATTTTCTTGCATTTTTACCTAGAGATAAGTCTAATGAAAAGAAAATGTCCAATTTCTTTGCCAAACTATTCAACTCTAAAAATGTAGATCCAAAGCTTGAAAAAAACTTGGAATTCCTTGAACCAATAAGGAATGACTTATTTGAACTGATTGCAAAATCAAAGAATATAAACTGTCACAACATTACTTTATCATCGTCAAAATTAAATAAACTCAGCTGGGCTGGTGTATTTGAATCAATCAATTTGACAGTAAAGCAGCTTGCTGATAAGGAAAAATTACTGCAGGTCTCTAGGTCCAAGATCAAGGTTTATGACCCTTATCTTGTGTCTGAAGAACCAATAGAAAGATTATCTCTCATTTTATCTAAATCCATTTCCAAAGACCATATTTCAACTGCAAAATTTCAGGAATCGGAAGAGGAGCCCAAATTGGAAACTGCAGACTCAGTATCTAAAAGCTCAACTTCTAGTCAAACCACTAATATAACCAACGAAGATAATAAAGTAATTGAAAAAGAACCAATAGAGGTACCAAAAGAATCAAAAGATGTTCAAGAAGAACAGAAAAGCAATATAATCACTGTTGTTCATAAAAGATCATCAAGATTTAGAAATGACGAATCTGAGATTGAAGTCAAGTTGGTGAATGAATCCTTCTTAGAAACATCAAGGTTCTTCAAAACTTTGCAAGAATATTTTACTTTATTAAATCTTAATATTGAAGATGTAGTGCCAATATTCATCGAGAATGAAGATAACCCAAATAGAGATCCTTTAAAAAATCTTAATTCTCGGTTTATGGAAATGTTTAGAAATCACAATTCTGATTCATTCAAGGACCTCGAAAGTCAAAGATCAGCAGGTGAAATAGAAAAACAGAAGTTGCTTGATATCCTTACATCATTTGAACTTGAAGATAGAGATGATGATAAGTCTACAGAAGGTATAGAATTCTCAAAAGATGTTTTTAAGACTATAAATTCTTTAAATGTCCAGAATTTAAGCTATAGGCAATATAAGATTGCTATTCTTCAACATTTAATATGTGATGAATATCATAGTACTTGGGATAGTAAACTTAGAGGATTGATAGACGAGTCTATTTATCAGTGTGAAGGTGAGATTCTTGAGGCAGCTAGACAAAATTTAAGCATTGGAGGTGTTGAAGCAGTCAACCAATCTTTCATTTTAGGCATATATGAATTGTTGATCGATTCGTTTATTAGCTTTAAGAACCAATTAACGGCTGCAAGGAGATCAAAAGCGAACAAACTTTTAATTTGCTCTCTTCAACTTAAAGGAATTGAAATGAGAGATGTCATAAGTAGGTGGTCTCTGCTTTTAGAAAATATTTTTGAAAGTTCAGATTCTGCTCATTTTATAGAAAAGAAATTCATTTATAGGTATGCTTGGGCTACTACATTTAAGGAGAGATCATTTGGTGATCCATATGACGGAAAACTTATTTATAAAATGTTAGAACGCTTGTCGACCTTGATGAAGAGAGATAACGAAGTTGAAATCATCTTTGACTACACAAACTGTACAAATATTCTGAATTTAACATTATCAAATGTCGAATCTAAATTGAATACAACCCAGATATTATCAGTTTTCGCAAAGATCCTTAACAGTACTGGTGTCTCTTCAGAACCTCAACAATTGCTTGAAGAAATATTATTAAAAAGTAACTCTGCCAAAAACAAAACAACACAGAGTATCCTTTACTTTTTGGACAAAGCACAGATAGAAATAAAATTAACATTATGGAATATTTTGTTTTCTTTTTATCTTGATAGCAATAACATTAAGCTGTTGCAAAAAGGATTTGAATTTTTCTTGGAATTTATTTTGGATTATTTGAACGATAGAAATATTCTGAACTCAAATATACTTCTTATTCTTGGGTGTTATGACCATTACCTTTCTATAATGCTACAGAAATTGAAGATTGTAAATTGGACCCTTTCGGATACGAATACAAGAAAGAGTACAATGAGAAATGCCATTAAAATGTTCCAATTATTCTATCTTTTCAGTTTGCACGAAGAGGGAGCAATTATTACTACCACAAGAATATCAGTTGCCAAGAGCTCTTCTAAGGCTTTCTCTACTCTTAAGGATCTCTTCATAAATTCTGCAGCATTATTATATTTGTATTTTAGGGCTGACAGCCAACTAGAAGACAAATCATACGATCTCTTAGTTTTACTACATGATCATTTGGGATTAAGGCAACTTTGTGACTGCGGAAACGGGCTCTTTCTTACTTTGGTTCAGGACGAGTTAACTAAATTGAAAGAACTGAGAGGAGTAGATGTGATGCAAGTCATTTCTTGTAGATATCATTTAAAAATTATATTGAACGGAATTTCTCCTATAGATCATTTCACGGAAGTAACTGCTAATTTAGATTTAAATCTGACTTTTGAACTCTCAGGTATAGTTCTTCCCTTGTGTTTTGAAAAGAATCCAATCTTACATCCTCCTAAAAATGAAATGAAGTCAGTTATTGAAGCGTTTTTTGAAGTGGTAGGAGATGCCGACATTGACCTCGATTTGGACCTTCAAAAAAATAGCCAACAGCTAGAATACTTTTTAAGAACTACTTACTTGTCTCCTAAATTTTTGAGGGACTCATTTCATGGTTTGATAACCTCAGGACTTGAACTGAAGCCAAATTACAGATATCAACTTATTAAAGACGGATTATACTTTCTTCAAGCATTATTAGTCTTTAATCTGTATAAGATTAGGAAAAAGCTGATGCAGAGTAGAGCAGTAGAGCTTGAGAATGTTATCCATTTGCTTGAATTTGATTTAATATTTGGTTCCAATAGAGTTGAAAGTTGGTTTTTATTAGGTCAAGCTTATGGATACCTTGTGGAAGATGATCTTATTTGGACATCAGATAAATTGATTTTCCCCGAAAGAAAGAATGCAACCGCCAACATCCAAAGAAAAGCGTTGCTATGCTATTTCATGGCTGTTAATGAAGTTTTACGTCAAGACAAATCCAAAGAAATTTTAGGATTGGTAATGTCTTATTTAGCCAAAGAATTATACAATGCCACAGCACAGCCAATGAATATCCACGCTTTCAAAGTAATTCAATATCCTAGGTTTGTAAAGAAGGAATCTGGGGCTACATTTATGCCAGTAGCTGAAAAAAGTCCAACTAAAAAAGTCTTGTGCTATAGAATTATCCAACAAGCTTTACATTTATCAATTCGAGGTGATAATAAAGTTTGGCAATCATATTACTATCTTCTGAAGATACAAAAGAAACTTAAGTTAGAGCCAGATATCGTTATCCAAACTCTCATAATAGCTCTGGATTTGGCAAGAGAAAGTCTGAATCAACAAGACCCAATTTTAGAACCACATTATAGATTATGCTCTATCTTGTACAAGTATGTTAAGAGTAAGGATTTATTGCCTCAAATTGCATACCATTATGCTGTAAGAGATAAGCTTTTCACAGGCATCACAAAGGAAGTACCGGAAACTAGAGAAGATTTGTATAAATTCATAATTGAATGCTTGAAGAAACTTCTGACTTATGATAAGAAAAAATGGCATCATAAACCGAAATATAGATTAGCAAGAATTTTCTTCGAAGAATTTAATGATATTGCAGCAGCAAAAGAAGAATTATCAAGTATAATTTCTTTGAAAGTTACGAATAAGACTCTTGTTCTGATATGGAAGCCTGAAAATGAAAGGCCAGGGAAGCATTTCTTGTACACATATCAATATGCTAAGTTGTATACCAAATTACTTTATGAAGAAAAAAATTTGTCAAGTTTGATTCAAATGCTTCCTAAATTACGTAGGAGTAATTCCACTATGGTATCGCTTCTGACTGCTTGGGAGAATCTTTGTGTTTCTGTTTGTAAAGTGATAAGGCAACTGTTAGGAGTTACCAATAATTTTACTGAAAATTTCTTGCAAAATCTGTCGTATCAAAAATTTAATACCAATTCAAGGCAATTGATTGAGCAAGTTGTATCCAACGAAAATATTATTGATAGAGATTTCGAAATTTATGTATGCTTTATATCAGGAATTAGTGACATGAAAAAATTGAATAATGGGTATGGTCCAACCAGTTTAATCGATGATACGCTTGTTTCAGTTTATATTCTGGCTTATAAAACATTTGTGAAAAAACATAATTTAGACACAGAACAAGATGTAACGGGACTGCCAGCAGGAAAGCCCAAGAAGCTTGCCAAGCGAGATGTCTTCCCGTTAACGACTGAATTATTACTGATATGCAAAAAGGATATCGATATTTTACTAAAAGAAGATCCAGAGATATATAATGAGTTTATAAAAGTTGCCTTGGCTGAAATAGAGAAAAAGAAGAGAGAAACTGAGAGGAAGGAAGCTGAGAAGCAAGAAGCCGAAACATCAACACCACCTGCCCAAGCAGCCCCCGACACCCAACCAGTGGAAGATAGCATCAGTCAAGGATTAGATCCAGATAATGGCATTGAAATTATCAGTATAGAGGATGGTAGTCCTCAAAAAGTATCTAGAAGAAGATCCATCGATAATGAATCGGACATGGTTTCACCAAAGAAAGCAAGAAAGGGATTTCATCTCAACAAGCCAGTTCTTGATTCTGATAATAGCTTTGATAATGATATATTTACAGATGCAGTTGAGCAACCAAGTGAAGTAGGTGAAGCAACTGAGCCACCAAGCGAAGATGGAAGTCGAGCAGATCAACCTAATTTGCCAAGCAGCCCACCAGGTGAACAAGACGACGACGATATAATTGTAGATTAACGATTATTTTACTAAGTACAACATATACTAATACTACTAATACTACTAATAATAAAATAAGTAAAAAAATGTAGCTATTCTAAACGTAACTATTCTTACAATACTCTTCAGCCTCCTTGACTTATTCATATAGGAATCTATCGAAAAAAAAATCGTGCTCCACGGCAGGTTCGAACTGTCGACCTTCAGATGACTCCTAGAAATATTTTCTATGAGACTGACGCTCTACCGACTGAGCTAGTGAAGCAGATTATTGAATGCACGACTATTTGAAGAGACCATATAAGTAGTATGCACACTGGCAATACTGAATAACTGCTTTATCGGAGGGCCGTCCTTAGCCAACTTCAAAGCTTGGTAGAGATATCTGGTAATATTATGCAAGAACTTATATATTAAGTTACAGATTTCGGGTATTAGATAAATAATAATGACCAGCATTTATTCTATATCTATATATATATTTATATACCATTAGGTTTTAAGTGATTTGCATTTGCATCGTCGTTTTAAGAATAGATGCCTGTGATTCGATTTCTTTCTCTTCGTTTACAGGTTTCTTTTCATTGAAATTGAAATTCACTATGTTTGCTTGATTCACTACACAATGGCCTTTAATGAAAGGATTCTTGGATAACCTTTCTTCAGATATCCCAAGAACTTTAGTGATTCTTTGTGTTGGGATATTTTTACCACCAGTACTCTCCACCCAATGCTTTAAATTTAAATATTCTATCCTCTGTGATATAGTATTTACAATATTAAGATACTGTAATTTACCTGGGTAAACTGATTCCTCAATCGATGCTCCGATTCTTTCAATGTATGATGTTTTCTTACCATTATCCATATACGAATTCATAATACCTCTGACATCATATAAATGATCAAAAAATTGTACAATCATGGTGAAAATTTCATTATAAGTACCATGATACAACATTGAAGAAATACAACGACGAGATAAACTAGTCAATTCAACAGTATTTTCCAGAGTTGACGATAACTGAACAATCAGTTGCCTAGAAGAGGTTTTAACACTTTGGAGCATATCTTGACGAATAGTACCCATAATTGACCGAACTTCAACAACTTCACGTTTGAATAGTTTACTAGGGTTTACCAATTGCAGAAAAGATCTCATAGATAACAAACAGTCAATAAGATACATAAAAGCAATTTCCTGGCGTTCTTTAGCCAGAATGTATTTACCGCTGCCGCCGCCACCCACCGATTCATGATCTTCTCCTCTACCCATTTCCAGAATTGGATCGTCATTTAAATTTACGGGCAAGCTATAGCCACCATTATTAGTCAAGCTCACAATGGAATTCCTACACCTACCAGGCTGCTTTTGGTGGGAAGAGGAGGACGATGAAGAAGGAATTCTTATATCAGGTTTTGGGAAATTCGATTTGCTAGATAAATTAGAATTATTAGAAAGACTTGGGAACAGTAATAAAGCATGGAAATATACACCAGCTGTCGACGAACCCAATGATTGGTCATCTCTTATTCTAGGAGATGAAAGAACAAAAGCAGTATATCTATAGAAGTCAATTAAGGAACTGTACTGCAAGGATTCAACATCTAAAGGAGCCAATGGGTATATATAGTTGCCACGGATAAATGGGATTATTTCTTCAACCAAATCAGTGATATAACAGAGTTTAACGTATTTAACCAAAATTTCAAATATAGTAGACAAGTCCGGTTTTAAAGAAATCATGAAATGACCTATTTGATGGATGAATTCCAACGGGAAATCGGAAGCTGGTAATTGTTCATCTAAATATACAAGGCAGAATTCGACCATTAATTGGATCAATTCCAAAGTATCTTGAGGATCTAAGCTATGGTTATAGCCATTCATAAACCATTGGTTGAATCCAATTAATTCTCGTTTCATAATCAGAAGATTAAGGTTAACTGACCCCACTGGAGATGAATCAAGAGTATTCAGTTTATCATATGGTGATCCTGAGATATCACTAAAAGCTGCCTTGACCAAAATAAACTGATTAGATAAACTAGATAAGTTCCATAACCAATAATTTTGGTGGGTTTGTAAAGGGTGTTGTTTGAAAAGAGCTGCTGTTTCATAGAATGCTTCCCTTAATTCATTGACATGTTCAATGGTAACTGGATGATTCAGAGGCACCACCACTCTACCCAGAACATCTTTAGAGATATCTCGTATACAATTCTCTGAATTGTCTTCAAACCCCATTACTAATGCCTACCAAAACTACAATCACCTGTTGTTGATCCAAGGAGATATTAATTTGAATTTCGTTTTGCTTCTAAGCTCTGATTCCTATGAGCCGCTCGCTAAATCTCGTTAGACTCTCAGTAAGCCTCAGAAAGTCTCGCTAAATCTCAGTAAGTCTCAATAAGTCTCAGTAAATTCTCAGTAAATCCCTCTAATTCTCAGTAAATCATTAGAATGTCTTACGAATTTCTTACGAATTTCTAAAAAAAATTCTTATGAAATTCCTATTTCTCATTTCCCCACGAAAAGCAAAATCATTTTCACCAAATTAAAGCTTTGACTTTTTTGCAGCATCCACAGCAGGTACTTATTGGATCGTGAAAACCATGGTCGGGTCATCCAGACTGCTCATACGGGCCTTGGATGCACTATTCGGCGACTGGGACGACCAAAAGCCCCCAGAAACTTCCAATTTGTATCGAATGGTGTCAGAGTATCAAGCCAAACACAACACATTGTCTCTGATCAAACAACTGACGAATTTAAGTAATGAATTCCATAGAATATACGATGATTACATTAGAGCAGGACGAAATAAGGACCAGGAGAAAGTTTTCGTTGACGTTCTAGCGGAACTAGCTCCATATTTCATCCAAGAAGAAGACTTAATGGTATGGACTGACGTCTACCTTCCTCCAGTTTTGAACTCGGCTGGTTACGATCTTCAATTTGTAGGAAAGGCTAAAAGATTTTTTACTAAACTTATTGTAAATATCAAGGAAACCGATGACCAATTTTTATCTTCAAGGAGAACTCTGATAGGCATAAAAGTTGCCACTAAAATCGTAGATGCTTACCTTGGTAAATATAAGCTTACTGAAGATAATGATATACCGACTCATGCTTCTAAAGAAAGGTATAGATTCATTCAAATGAACGCCACAAACTTACTTGTAGATTATAGTTTGAAGAACCCTACGAATTTCTTCAAAATCATAGACAATTATATCAAAGTTAGCCTGAACAGGTATGGTAGTTTGACTCTTCTTCTGGCAGCTATAGCCCATGAATCTTCTCCTAGAGAAAAAGTTTCCGAGACGTCTCTTTTGCTGCAACTTTTAAGGATAATTGCTTACGATAAGGGGGATACTGTGGCCATAGCGATGTTCATAGTTTGTATGATCATCCCTCTGGTTTGTAAAACCATGGGTGGTATGCTTTCCGACTTCTTATTTGTTCTATATAGAGCCTTAGGTGGGTTTACCATCAAGTCTGATAGAGAAGAAGGACTCATAACGGAGAATGGTAGCGAGATAGAAACAGAGAAAGATGGACGTCTGGAATTACCATCATCAACTTCCAAAGATTCCTCTGCTTCTTCTTCTTCTTCTTCTTCTTGGGATATATGTAGTGGTACCCCATCTTCTGGCCTATACATCGATTGCCTATGTCTTTTCACTTTACTTTATGGGTTATTCCCTTTCAACGTCATCAAATTTAGTAAATCACCCGAAGAATATTTCAAATCAAATAAAGGGATGCTATTTGGAAACTTGAAGTTTGCTGAAGAATACACCAATTCTTCATGGGGTTCTAATCTTAACTCACTGAGTTTCCATGATATGAAGGTTGAAGCTAACAATAAAATAAGGAAATCGTTGCAAAATCTCTCTTTCCACCCGAAGATATTAAATTTCGAAAATATAGACTTGAAAAGAGAACTTGAGCAACCGTTGGATTGGATAATTCAAGCTAATGGGAACAATATAAATCTTAAACCAGAGGATATATCTATATCATGTTATTCTCTCAACCCTTCATTTCTCAACCTTGGCGGGGAGTCTGAACACAAATTCTATCTTCTGAATCGATCCCTGTATTCAGCTGAAGCAAACACACGAAGTCCCCTGAGAACGTTTGGGAATATCCATCATAGGCTTCAAAATGGTGTATCTGAACGTCAAAATAGTTTTATTTGGAAAGATTTCAATTTCGGTGAAAAAATAGATGATAATGATAGCAATATTGCTAATCATAATATTAGTACAGGCCCTGAAGTATCTGAATTGTTTAATTCACACGAAAAGCTTTATCATGGCTACTCCAAAAGATCACTGGTGACCGGTAGCTCTAAACTGGAAGATGAGGACGGATCCGCTATTGAATTCTATGAAAGAGAAATGTTACTTTTAAAAAACGAACTTTACTTTCTGTTATATATGCAACATTTAAACCGGACAAAACTTTACAAAATACAAGAAAAAACACCATTGAGTCATTCTACTGATCAGCGGGTGGAGAACTTACAAGCAATTTGCAAAGAACTCGAACTGGCAGTTAAACTTATAGAACAGGAACTGAGTGAAGCACAAACTAGATTAAAGGATACAAACATGAAATATGAGCAATCTCTTAAAAAGACTCAATTAGAATTATCACAATTGAAAGAGCAACATTCAACCACGGTAAATGAATTGAAAATGAAAGAATCAGAACTTGATAATCTCATCACACAAAAATTACCAGAAATCAATCCTCTTATAAGTGATTTACAAATGCAGATTAAAGATCTTCAAAATAGAGTAGTTCAAGAGGTTCCTAATAGTCCACTATTCCTTCAACGTGATACTAGACGATTATCACACAGTGCTAGTGATTATTTTGGAAGTACAAGTAATGGAGGCGGACCCGGAATTATCAAGACCGCCAACACTACATCAACTTCGATTTCCAATATGACTGCAGGGTCTGGGAACAACCCTGAAGCTTCTGAAGCGGAGGAACAAATATTTAAGTTAAGAAATGAAATAATCTTGGAATCAGAGAAAAATAGGGCAAGAGACGAAGAAATCAATGATTTATCAGATAAATTTAGTATTGAGCTTAAAAGTAAAGATCAGACTATTACTGGGTTGAGGCAAGAGTTGGCCAATAGTGCCGCCCTGAGAGTTTCACATTATGAAAGGAAAATCCAAGAGCTTTCAACGATCATCCTTAAATATGAAAGTCAATTGGAGCAAAGAAACATTAAAATTGCTCAATTATCCACCTCCAGACCAATATCGATACCATCTACATCCAGTATACCACTTTCTACGAGAAACCCAAGGATTTCCAATGGTGGCCACAACATTGCAAACCACGATATAGAACGGGAAACCAAATCACGTTCCAACTCTCTGGTTGAAAGTTTACCGTCACCGCCACTTCGGAATCCAAATAGTGGTAGCAACAACTACCCTCCGATTATGAAGGGCCGTGGAGGGTACCAAAAGAGATCCAAAAAATTAATGTGAACAAGACAAACCATATACCCATAACCAACAAACCAACCAACAAACCATCCATAAACTAACAAATAGGTACTATTTATAGAGTGTCAATTCTTCCAATAGAATTTCAATTTACCTGTACTATACTAGCTTTAATATTTAATTGAATCGATAGCATCGATACAATCAATACAATCAATACAATCAATACAATCAATATACCAACTATCAACAAACTGTAGATACAGTAGATATACCAATAGACTAGGTACAGTAGGCTTACTCCTATTCCGCCCGTTTTTCTCCATTTTTTGTATTTCTATCACCATTACCCACCAATAAACCCACCTCTAAAACGAATTCACTCAGAACTCACCACTTCCCCATTAGTCCCCGTTTCCACCCTCTCCTGTTCCTCAACCTGCTCCTTTAGTCCCTCCTGGGCATACGCTTTGCAACCGGTAGGCGCACGCCCTCACATATTTTTGCAACGCTTGAAGCTCAAGAAAATTAGCCAAAACTTACCCTGCAAGAGCCCCAATGATCGGAGTGGTATTGTGGCCAATCCGGGTTTTATTGAGCTCTTTTGCTTTGTGGATCTTCCTTACCACCGTAGTACCCCAATCAGCGTTTAAACTTGCAAATGAAGACCCCCATAACGCCAGTATTGCCAGGGGTTATTCCCCGTATGTGCTGCTTTTAGAAAACTCCAATATCCACAACAGCAGTGTAGTGGCCATTATAGCCCATCCTGACGATGAAGTGATGTTCTTTGGGCCCACCTTGATTGAATTGACCAAAGAAAAGAACGGCAACGACGTCAGTCTTGTTTGTTTATCTCCAGGGAATGCCGACAGTGAAGGCATGGGGATCATCAGAACCAAGGAGTTGATGTCTCTGGCCAGGATCTTGGGTATTCAAGACGTGGAAATGGTGGCCGGTTTCAAAGACGGGCAGGAAGAAAATTGGGATTTGGATCAAATCGTCAACGCCGTGGATGGTATAGTTGCGGCCAAACGGAAGAAATCAACGGACCCCACAAGACCTATTGTGTTGATCACGTTCGATGAAAAGGGGGTATCAGGCCATGCCAACCACATATCGGTTTACCACGGGGTAAAGAAGTGGTGGAGCCAAAATAATAGAAAATCTAACAATACAAACGTGCAAATCTTGTGCCTTAAACTGTTACTGTTTTTGGAGAAATACTCCTTCACTTTGCTTACCAACGTGGAGTTGTTTGTAGATCACATATCAAGCTTCTTTTTAAAGTACTCCAAAGTGAATTTAAACATTCTGTTTTTCAAAGGAGCAGAAACGGTTCGCTTCTACAGCGATTTGAACATGTTGGCGTTGGAGTACGCTGCCATGGCGTACGGCCATTTCTCCCAGATGGTCTGGTTCAGGTACGGCTGGTTGACGTTCAGTCGGTACTTGACCTTCAACGAGTTGGTCCCGATGAAGTGAACTATAAACTTAATTGAAAGCCCAATCAAGCCCAAATCAAGCCCAATCAAAGCCAAAATCAGAGGGCCCTGTATTATACTGAAAACCATCAAAGCCATTAAAACCATCTATACTAACAAACCATTAAAGTCAAAACTGACAAACAAATACAGTCATCTTTACTCTATTAATATCGATATAAATCTAAATAAATATACAATCTAAATATACAATCTAAATACAACATATATACATATTCTTACACGTTCTTAAACCCAAATTGACGCTGACACCAGTTCAGCCCGTGCTCAAAGTACTCCTGTTTCAGGATGATCACGTTCTTCAAGATCTCTTCTCCCGAAAGCACTTTACCCCCGTACCATGCCGTTTCAATGGGGTCGTCGTTGGTGTTTTTAACAAATCGTACCGGCCAATCCATTGGTAATTCCCTGGTCAACAGTGATCGAAGTCTGGAAGTGAAGTTGGGGAGTTTCAGAGTTCCTCCCACCACACATATATTGGACGTTATAAGAGGCCTTGCCACTTCGGGGCACGACATGATCGCTTCAATCACCAAATCGGTAAGGTTCTTGAACGTCAGCAGAAAGATTTTCGACAGATTCGAAGACGACGAGTTGAAAAGGATCTCTGGATGGTAGAATGCTTCTGGGATGGAAAATCGTTCATCGGTAAGGGTCAATGTCTGAGTTTCAGCCGGTAACACCTGGCCCTCTTTAAGGATATAACCCGTGGTGGTGGTCTTGAAATCTGGAAGCACAAATTCACACGAATGCTTTGCCGAGTTGGAATTGGCCAACGTGCTATAGTAGTCCTTGGCCACAACACAGGTCGATTCCTTGATGGTATTTACAAGGATACTTTCATCGGTGACATCGTAATGGCGGAAAGAGATGGTTTCTTTAAGTAACCCATTAAGAATACGTCCTCCAACAGGGTACTTCCTTACCCCTTTCCAGTATACGTTTTGATAGATCATGGGGATGATCCAAGTACAGTTGAAACCTGAATCGATAATAAGCGAAAAATCTGGAGGAGAAGCTGGGTGTTTAGTAGCCTTCTTGGGCTTGAATTTATGACCCTTACCAGGTCCTCTTGTCTTGTTTACTTTATCATTTTCATTTTCATTTTCATTATTTTTATCATTTCCATTTACGTTTCCATTTTCATTATCGTTATCATTATCGTTATCATTATCGTTATCCTCTTCATCCATCGCTTCGCTCTTATCGCTCATCGTCCACGGCACCAAAGCTCCAGGGATACACCGGAAGTATTCACTGAACCCGTACTCTTCAAACACAATCTGATCGGTATTGATCAGCAATTGGGGGAGCTGGTATGCAGTTTCGGTAAGGGTAAGCTGGGTTTCGGACGGTACTACGTTCAATCCTTCAAAAACTACATCCCAGATAGGTCTTTCCACTTCCCATTGGGTCAAATTTCCCTGTTCGAACGGCCGTTTAAACAACATTCCCAGGTACTGATTCAGATGGGAAAGGTATTCATTTGCCGTGTGGATAATGCCATCTTTCAGCTTGACAATGGTGTTGTGGAACAGTTTAGGTTTCGGGTTCACACCTCCTACATATCCTGCTTTGATACTATACGATCCATTGTCGAAAACAAGGTGTTTCATGTTAACCAGAGATGCCTTGTTCCTTTGCTTTGGAGGTCTTTTTGAAAATCAAAAATCAAAAATTATAAAATAAAAAAGAAGGTTTAGCTGAAAGCGTGTAAGTAGGAGATATTGTATTTTAGAGGGCTTCTGGTGTACACTGATAAATGGGAGCAATGTTCTTGTAGCATCACCAGAGAGCGGGCATATACTACGACAAGACCAGTCGAAAGATCCCGTTCTTTATACATATACGAGTAAAGGAGTTTACAAAGACCAAATCTAGTAGGATCCGTGGGTATGGACGTATTTTTTGAACCTCGTGAACCACATGGATCTGTGTGTGCTTTACCACTCTTGTGCCTTAAAAGCTGCAAAAAGAAAATAAATAAAAAATGAAAAAAAAATACATAGATAAAGATATACACAAAAAAATAAAAAGAACAGTAATGAGGCAACCAGCTTGAGTGAGGAAGAGAGACGGAGGACCAGGCATGTTTGAGCTACGTCAGGTGGTACTTTTTCCTCCGTTTCTTACAGGAAATTATACTACCTGCTTTGGAATATCCTTGTTTGTGTGGTATGTTCAAAGACAGGGAGACCCGGAAGTTTCTGGGTTTCTAGGTACCTGAGCTGGGGGTACCTTAACCCTGAGATACCTGGCAGTAGCAACAATATTAATAATAACAATAGAAGTTCAGTGAGTTACAAATCATATTTTTTGTTCCATTCACCACGATTACATCACTCTCTTGGGGCAACCCGGTGGAGGGGGATTTGTACCCGAATGACTGCTTCCAGCCTTCTTGTGCTTATCTCCCCTCTCGTATCACTCCAAAGTTGCGGTGCTACTCCTGGACCTGGTGGAAACCGCTACACCGGTTCCACTAAAATAATCGCGGAATCCTGTTGATGCTGCTTCTCTTGCGTCTGGTTGATTAGGGCCAACAGTAGCCAGAATTTTATTTTCTGAGTATGAGTGTGAAACAATACACTTTCAGGTTCAAATATGCAAGGAAAAGGTTCCAGCTGGTCAGCATATGTGAAACTAGGTACCTATTCTATAGTTTGCTTATCTTTGCCTTTCTTTTTGCTGCTTATTGTTGGGTGACTAAAATGTCATTATTTCCTTTCTGACTATGCTGAATTATCTGGGGAAATCACCGCTGTAACTTTCCGCAAACCAATGCACCCTTCACAGTATCACCACTATGGCATTAGTGCAGCAGCAGCGCTTTACGGCGCGATACGAACGGCCTTTGTACATGATTCCTAGGAAGCCATCAAGAAGTATTCCCACGTCTGTCCCACATATTATTCGAAAGTAGAAACCCATTCGATAGAACTATTCAATAATTATCCCATGAAATAGCCCGGGTCCTTGTAAACCTGCTTTGCGCTTTGCATTTAAGGTCGAAGAGAGTAGACCACAGTAGAGATGAGATCTTAGGGTTTAGCCTATGGTTACATTACACAGCAATCCAGAAGCAAATTAGGTTCTTAACTGGACAAATCTGAACTGAAACCTAAAAAAGAATCGAAGGTAAAAAGTGGGCCCCCGGTAGCCTCTCTGAAGCAAATATTTAGCAAGCATTAGCAATCTTTAGGCACATAGCGCTAAATAGTGTAAAATAGTGAAAATAATGCAAAATAGTGCAAAATAGAACTTTTTAGGTATTAGTGATACATTATTAATACGATAAGTATTATATTTTAAGTTATTACTTCTCTGGTGTGCTTTCCCATGCGTACATTCCAAGACATCTTGCTACAGCAATATAATAGACGATACTTTAAACATTCTACACCGTATAGCAGGCAGCTTGCTTGTACTTTAAACAAGGTTTCCCGCTTGTATCGATAACTTTCCGGAGAACCAGCTACTTAGATATGTAGATATATAATCATTTTATAGTCATTTACTTATATACATTTAGCATTTATTTACTAGTGTTTAGTTATTCGTAGTGAGGTACTCGAGAGTGTGTAACAAAACGTGCTCGTTGAATCCTATCCAACTGTGGATCAACCGTAGCTCCGTAATTTACCATAGTTTTCCAAATTTTTGCTGGCGAAACTGTGTGTGATAATTAGCATTCTCATTCCACTAGCTTGCTGACGGCATTACGTTTCTTCTCGCTGCTTTCGCGCGGCGGGAAAACGGTGCTGCACATACCACCATTTTTCGCGCATCCTCTCAGCTCCCCCACTGCTTCATTGCTACCGCGAACCGGCCCGCCGACAGATAGCCTAATAGTGGAGCCCCATTTTCCCGCTCAGGTCCTCCGCCAGAGCAACACAACAAAAAAAATAAATATATTATATGAAATAAAATAAAAAGAAAATAAATTGGCCTTGAGAATAATAATCCATATAAACACGGCAGTTGCATACGAACTTTTTCTGGAAGTCGATAAAAAATTTTTAATATTTTTAATTAATCTGCTAAGACAGGCCAAAACAATATAACCATATAAACAAGACCAAAAAACCAAACAACGGATAGTTGCTAGTTTAATCAATAGCTATTTAAAACTAGTACCCATTGCTTTAACTATCCTAAGCTCATCGAAACCCCACATATTATTTAGATAACCTTCCGAAATATTTGTATACATAACATATCCATATACTTATAACAATATTAATATATCCACAATTTTTGTTTTGGCACAATTTTTGGAACAATTTTTTTTTTTGGTATCAATATAAAGTGAAACATTTTTCTCCACCTTTATTTTTTTTTGCACAACCCAACCCGAATATATAAGCTGCCATGGCTATTCTTTCCAAAGTTTTAAATTTGGACCGGAGGGACAAGCTGCTGACTGACCTCAGTAGAGCAAACAGCACTGCTTCCAATGCATCTTCAAGTCATCATATAAAGATTCCTTCTTCCTCCTCACATCATACCCATCATAACCATAGCCATAACCATTATGATCCTGCTAAAAATATAAAACCTCCAGTTGTACTTCGGATAGAATTAGAACTGCCCCCCATTGTCATGTATGGCACTCCATCTGAATCGACTGGTTCCATTTTATCTGGTTTGCTTAGAGTACAAATCGATACATCAGCAGCATCTCCCCTTTCTTCAGGGAACTTGACTCCAACGGTTTCCTCTAAGAGCATGGAAAATACCTTTAGAAATGTTCCCGGTGGCTCCAAGACTTCCCTTAAAAGCATGGAACAAGAACAACCAAGTACTACCCCTCCGAAGTTTTCCGATAACGATCTCTCCAACCACGTGGCACTCGAGAAAGTTACCTTGTCATTGATTCAAACTGTTCATTTAACTAAGCCTTTCCTCCTTAGCACCGTTACTCTGTGTAAAAATTGTTCCAATAGAACGGAAACTTTGGCTCGTTGGGACGTTGTCACTGAAAAAACCATCTTTTCTGACGGTAGTCATGCTTATCCATTTTCCCATTTACTTCCAGGTTCTCTTCCACCTAGCAGTAAATTGGCTCTGTATCAACTGCATCTGTACGTTAAATATGATTTAATTGCTGAGGCTATAACAAAAGATGGCCCAGTTAAAATTGAATTACCAATCAACATTTCTCGTTCCATTTTAAGAGGCCCTGATAGAAATTCAGTAAGAGTTTTCCCTCCAACTGAAATCACCACCAGTGCTGTTCTTCCTAACGTAGTATACCCTAAGCTGCAATTTCCAATTGAATTGAAAATTGATAATATCAACTCTGAAAGCGGTGACAGACGTTGGAGAATGCGTAAATTGCAATGGAAAATAGAAGAATCAGTTAAAATTAGAGCTCAAACTTGTGAAAAGCATTCTCCAAAACTTACTACTGCTGAAGAATCACAAAAGAAATCTAATTTACTTAAGGAATTGAAAAATGGCGGCCAGACTAACATTAAACCAAACACCCACCATTCTACAATTACAACTAGTTCTTATTTTGGTAATTCGCCAACAGTGCAACAAAGACGTCTTTTACAACTTAGAAGACAACAGCAACTGAATACTCAGATAGATGAAGAACCAGAAAGAGAAACAAATAACCAAGCTGATGCTAGAAGTGCATTTGAAGAAGATTTTAGATTGGGCCAAAGCCACGCTTCACCTGTATCAGTAACCAGTATGGGTCCTAGTGGTAGTGCTTCAAATCACAGTACTTCACCAAGACCTAATTCATTAAATGAACCAGAAGCAGCTCCTATTGAAAATGAGGATCATCTCTATTATGAGGAGTCGAGAGCCGTGGCTCGTGGTGAAATTAAATCTGGCTGGAAATCAGATTTTTCTGGAAGAGGTAGAATTGAATTGGTTGCAGATATCAATGCCAATAATCTTTCTAGTGGGTTTGTTCGTCATCAACAAAAGAAATCATCACTTGAAGAAACCATTTCTGGAGAAAAAATTGGCCTTCGTAATGGAGCCACCATTTCTTGTGATATTGACGACCCAAATCTGGGGATTTATGTTTCTCATACACTTTTAGTTGAAATTGTCATTGCTGAAGAATTATTAGGTGAAAAGCCAAGAACTTTCCTGCTGCTGAGTTCTGCAATTCACCCAGTGAAGCTGACAAGTTCAATGCAACTGTCAGAATTGAGACCAATTAATTCTTCGTCAACTGTGGCACTGAATGCTTCTGCTAATGCTGGTAATCAAGTAGGAGTTCTTTCAGGATCAGCCAGAGTGCTTAGAATGCAATTCAAACTTCCTTTTACAGAAAGATCTGGATTAGGAATTGCATGGGACGATGAAGTTCCTCCAACCTATGAAAACGTAAGAGCTTTATCACCACCTAATTATTTGGATCTGGGAGTCACCACACCATGTGGACTGGGAATTTTAACTCCATTGAACGATCCTTTAAGTGGAGTATTATTTGGAATCGGGGATACACCTTTAACAGGAAACTTTGGGCTTGCACATGAATCTAGTATTGATCAAGTAGTAGACTTAGATGATAGAATTCAGGAATTAACTATTTAGGATATATAATTAACGGAAATTAATAGGATACCGGATATTTAATACTCTATATTTTGTAGCTACAAAAAACCTCAATAGCACTGCTCTTATTACAATATAATATCTTCTACTATTCATCGGTTCTTGTGGTCTTTCCAGTCGCCGCTGATTGCTTCTCTACATGATACCCAACGTCTTTTCTCGAGGAATTGCATAAGCATAATAGAAGAAACAATAGAGATGATGCGAAGAATAAGAGGGTAAGAATAATAAAATAATAGCAGGTTATTCTTACGGTAATCCTACAGTAATCCTACAGTAATATAGGGATATGAGTTCGGTGAAACTTCAGCCAACTCATATTCTTATGTTATTTACTTCCTTGTATCTGAACCGTTTTTGCTACAGCCCTGGCCTTCCAGAACGCTGGACCTTCGTAAAATAAGGCGTAGAAAATTGGTGCTTTACCTTCACAATGCGCAGAAAAATGATACATGCTGGCATTAGCTTGTGAAACACAGGGAAAGAATAGCGAGACCAAAAAAGCTAGCTATATGAGAAAAGAGTAGTTGGATATGTAAACGGTAGCAGGCGATTAGGATTTGGATTACCCTTATTTCACACTGGCTGGATACAGTTGAAAATAGCAGCACCTGCCGAGCGTAAGAAGTCTCTTTTTAGCTTTAGCGGCCAAATGAGCGGCTGACGACTCTTTAGAAGAGAAGCTCAAGATAAGACCTGAAGTACAAATAGAAACATAAAAGAGATTCAAATCCAGATTCTAGGCTTCCACAGATTTATTTTTGTTTATTTTAAATTAAATTTAGATTTTAAAAGCATCTTTAGAACGCGTCTTTCTTTTTACCACTCTGAAACTTACTCTTGTTGTATCTACTAATTTATAGTTCTTATCGCAAGTTACTGGAAATTAGCTTTTAGATTGTAGAATTCTGAGACACTAAACAAATAGATACTCACCCACAGAAGAAACATCATAATAACAACAGTTATTAAAGTCTAGGCATGATAAAAAGGTTTTGTGAACTTCCCCATTTAAACTACATGGGTTGCATTGTAAAATATTCATATTTAGGGTATATATATACTATGAAGTAGCTATTCTTTCTGTGATCAAACTGGCTAGACTTCCACGGAATTTTTGCCCGAAATAGATTCTCGCTCGATAAGTATTGATTCAGCAATTACTGGCGGCCGCATTTAGCAGCTGCTAATTTGTATCACTAGAAGAGCACAAGGGAGAAACAGAAGAGAGAAACAGAAGAGAGAAACAGTACTGAGAGATACAGAGCTAGTATCAAAAGCAAAGCCCGGAATCCGTCCAACTCCGCCACCCCTCTATTTTTTCTATCTCCGCCTTTTCAACTCCCATTCCTACCTACCTACACTTTCTATCTACGCTTTCTATCTACACTTGTCTATATCTAGCATATTCCTGTGATCCATAAACATGAATAAATTTAACTTCACGAGATCGCTATAAATACATACTGTAACCATCGGCGATCACATTCTCCTCCCTCTTGTACCTCCCTACCTCACCACTAATCTCCCCACTAATCTCACCGCTAGCCTCGCCAGCCCCTCCTTATTCATTCCCCGTTTCTCACAAACCAGACGCCATTTCCCCTTATTTTTTTAGTTTTCCCGCCCAAACCAAATTTCGGCGAGATACGCCCCGTTTAAAAACTTTCCCTACTCTAATAATTACCTGCCTTGCGGCTGTGAATTCTGGCACTACATGCAGGGACATCATTTTTTTCCTCCTTCTAAAAATCAAATTAAACAAGAAAAGAAAAAAAAAATAATCAAGGAAGAAACAACAAAAGAGAAAAAAAAGACCACCCCTAAGGACCCCCCCAATTATCATCTGTGTTTAGTTAAGCAACATCAATAATATACATCAATCGTTTAGCCCTAATAAAACTTATTTTGTTTTTTTCTTTTGATGAGTAAATTCTACCTTGGAGACGAGGAGGACTTCCCAGAGCCTCCTCATACTCCAGTGGCACCACCCAAAAATAACCCATTAACCAAGGAATCTTCGAACGATATGTCAGGGTTATCGATGGGCCCCATAAGCGATATACTTCAATTCCCCATCGAACTGTCCCATGCCTTTAGTTATGCCCATATGCTGCCCAATTCTTTAGCCATGCGGTTGAATGTCTTAAGACGATCTTTGGAAATCTTAAAGGATCGCCCGGCCATCTTACAACTGTTTAGAACACCACAACTGCCCCCACATAGAAGAAATAAACTGGATACCGGGGGACTTAAACTTAAAGGTAACGCTTCCAGTGCAGCCCTTGCTGCCCTTTTCCAGAAAAGTAACAACAATGCTTTACATACCCCTCCCATGGGTCCCTTAAGACCTTCTTTAAAAGATCGAAGAGTATCTTCTTTCCTGTTAGCTGCATCATCATTATCATCTTCTACACATAACTATGATAATAATAGTAATATTAGCAATAATATTAATAATAATAATAATAATAATAATAATAATAATAATAATCCTGGCCGAATTGGGCCAGCAAGCATAGCCAAGAGAGTAAGCCTGGCAAACCTGGCAACTGACCATTCACTGTCGATGTCGAATTCACATCTGATCCCTGCTTCATCGGCCTCTTTACTTTCCATACCGAAAACTAGTGCTAGTAAACTGTCGGATACTTCTTCAAATAACACTACAGCTGCATCGGGATCTGTCTCTACATCTGCTGATATATCCCTTATTTCATCTGCTTCCAAGGCATCTTCATCATCATCTTCATCGACTCCATTTGCTACTGCTTTGGAAAAGAAAAACTTTAAAGATATCGTCGAATTGTTGGAGAACGATCCAAACTTACTTGCCAATAACCTGGAAACTGGCCAAAATTTTGAGCTGATCAACCAACTGGCATTGGCTAAACTCCTTCATGCACTTTCAATGCCCTTCATAGAGTCCACCATGGCTTCACTGCTTTTGGTAGGTGACGAACTTCCTAAATCCACCGCCGATTCTTCTAGACCAACCAATATTGATTATATAACTAGCAGCAGTGAAAATGAAACCAATACTGCCGCTGCTGTCCTCAATGCTTCAGCTTCAATATCTGATTTCAATAACAATAATAATAACAATTCATCATCTATTAGACCTTTCCAGAATATTGCTCTGGGCAAACACGCCTTGCCACAGGCCATTTTTACAGTGGATCAAGAGATGCCCTGGGCGGTCAAAGCTGCAAACGATCTTGCTTTCTTGATGTTTGGAATTCTGCAAGCAACTTTGAAAAACTTAACTTTGATGGATTTGGTAGCTCCTCAGTTCCGTGATTTTGTCCTGGAACGGATGTTAAACGATTCCCATATAATCAAATTTTCAGGTGAAATTGTGGCTGTGTCACCAAGAGGAGCCGATTTGGCTTGGACTTCTGTTTGGGCTAAAAAGAGAGGTAAATTGGTGATTTTAATGTTTGATAGAATTCCGTGTGATGCTTTTGATGTTTCATTGAAGGTTAATAAGGACTCTTTGAAAGCCGATGAAGAAGGAGGATCCCAAATTGCATCATACGAAGAAAATGCAAACTTCAAAGAAGTATCCGGTAGATTCATATCTACTAGAGTAAAACCATCTTTTACGTCGCTTTTCCCCACCATGAATAAGGAACTTACTGGTCAACCTTATAGAGATTCCGATTTCATAAATCAAACACGTTATTTCACTATATCAAACGACTCTGATCATTTCCCATGTGCTGTTACTTCTTCAGCTTTTGATGACGACGAAATCAAAATCAAAATCCATTCTTTGCCATACATTGCAGGTATCTTTGTTATTTCAGCTAAGTACCATAAGATTCTTTCGTGTAATAATGCCATTGCAAAGAATTTATTTGGTCATCTGACAGAAGAACTTCTTGAAAAACCAATAGATAACATCATACCAAACTTTTCTGAAATTTTACTGTGTGGGTTTGATTCTAAAGTAAACAAGGGATTGGTACTTCCAGAACATTTTTTCAGGAAATATGACGCCTTTTTAAGAGCTGAAATGGAAGCAGAAAATGAAGTAGATATCGATGACTTAGCCCAAGACTATTTTTTCAATTCTAAAGGTATTATGGCTAATCACCGTGATGGTAATCAATTATGGGTTGATATTCAACTTAGAGCTGTTCTGAAAGAAACTTATGCCTTATGGATAACTTATTGTCGTCAAACAAGAGAGGAAGAAATATCAGCAAGATCATCTCAACTATCACTTTCTGAAGAAAAGAAGATGCCAAATCAATTGAATTTATTTGAAGAATATGAATCAGATATTAAGGAGGCTTCACTTAGTAGACATAATAGTGTCAGAACTCCTAAATCTTCAATATCAGATGATCAAGGTAGAAGTCCTCCAGATACAAGCCCACAATCTAATATTGATAAATTAGATTACGACGAGGAAGTACTTCTTCAAGAAGAGAACAAAATGCTTAAAGAAAAGGAAAATGAATCTCCAAATTGGCCAACCGAGTTGGGTAAAAATAGAAGGAAAAAGAAATTTAGTGAATTCACAGTACTTAAAAATATGGGTGAAGGGGCATACGGTAAAGTAGTCTTGGCACAACATAGGGACGATCCACCATATAAAATTATAATAAAATGTATCGATAAAGAAAAAATTTTGGTTGATACTTGGGTCAGAGACCGTAATTTAGGTACGATTCCTCTGGAAATTAATATTATGGCCTATTTAAGCAAACACCCACACGGTAATATCTTAAGAGCCATTGATTTTTTTGAAGATCCCCAATACTATTATTTAGAAACCTCAATCTTTGGAGACCCACCAGCAATCGATTTATATGATTGTATAGAAATTAAAAAGATCATGACAGAAGATGAATGTCGTCATATTTTCAGACAGATAGTTCTGGCTTTAAGGCATTTACACAACCAAGGTATAGTCCACAGAGACATTAAAGACGAAAACGTCATTGTCGATGAAAAGGGGATTATTAAATTGATTGACTTTGGACTGGCTGGATATGTCAAATCTGGACCATTTGATGTCTTTGTTGGTACAATCGATTTTGCCCTGCCAGAAGTTTTACGTGGGGAAAAATATGATGGTAGACCACAAGATATTTGGGCATTGGGGATTTTACTCTATACATTGATTTATAAAGGAAATCCATTTTATAATGTCGATGGTATTATGGAAGGTGATTTAAATATTCCATTTACCGTAAGTGAAGAATCGGAACTGCTTATCAGAAGGATTCTTGTTAGAGAAGTAGAGAAAAGACCAACCATTGAAGAAATTGCCCGTGATAAGTGGATATACGTCGAACAATCTTAATAAAGGGAGACCCACATAAGTCGAGCCTCCCCGACATTTATATATTCTAGTAGAATAAGCATTCAATAAATACTCTCATAATAGTATTACAACCATGTAGAGCGTAATTAACGAGTTTCACAAGATTTATCTACTCCTAGCACCTCCATTCTAAACTTCTCATGGCTTCTTCTAGCATCTCCCATTAGCTTCTTATCGATCTTTTCTCCACAAAAAACTACGCACGAAAACACCCGTACACCCGTACAAAAGTCTCAAAATGCAACTCTTCTCAGCTAAACATTTTAAAATAGCCAGTTGACACACCTTGATCCTCCAATGAATTACCCCCAGGAATTCACCATACTACCAGGACTGGATCCTGGCAAGGTGCTTCGGGTAAAGATTAAACGAGGGTTGCATGGGGTACCATTTGGACTGATTCCGAGCAGTTCGAATGGCCGTAGATTGGTGTTTACTTTGGAGGAGGCATTACATAAACAGGTTTCTAAAGAGCCATATCAATACCATGAAATTGACTATAATTTCGATGGTGAATCTTTACTTGGAGTACTATATAATGTTTACGGCAACAAATACGGGTGTATGCCAACGATTCAAGACGATAGAGCCACCGATGACAATGGGTTTGATGCTACCGGTGCCGGAGCCCACTCCAGCCGTGCCCTGCTACCACTGTTGAAGATAACTGATATTATTAATAATTGGAAGGTGAATAGTAGTATAGACGGGGTAAATTCACGTATTCTGAAGCTTGAAAATGCTTTCAGTCCAGAAAGAAAGAAAGTGGCCCCAGAAACCATCGTAGATACGCCATATGATTTGTCTCCTTCGAAATCTCTTTCTTCCTTTGAATATTTGCTACTGAGATACTATTCTACCATTTATTCATTGAATACACCTCTCAGCTACTTTCTGAAGACTGCATTGCCCCGATTTCGTACTTTAGTGGACGGTAAGGATGCTATACTTGACATAAATAAATGTATCATGTCAATTAATGACCTTGACGAACGCCATGGTACCCAGGGTCTCGCCAGCCCGAATTTTAAAGTAAGACCTGACGAAAAGAGTCATAGAGACGAGTTTTTTCAGAAACACGCAAGTAAGGAATCGTTCCCGAAGATGTTGACCGATTTAAAGATCAGAGAGACTCAATTACAGATGCTCTTACGATTGGAGCTTGTTTACAACCATGGAGATCTGGCGTTTTTAGGAAACGTAGAACCCGAAAAGCATAAACCACAGACAATCAAGCAGCTTGTGAGACGTAAAGGAAGACGAATAATGCCAACATTCCTTGGTATGGGGATTGGAATATCAGAAGCCGAAGAAAATTCAACTTCAAGTGTAATTCCACAGCACCAAACCAATAGAGAAAGTGTCAACGTCTTAATCGATAGATTGGCAATTTGGGATACCCTCTATCTAACTGGTACACTGAAAGAGTTTTTAATCCACGTAGTAGTTCCGTATTTCCATAAAAAGATCCCTCTTACGATCAAGTACATAGTGGACAGATTCAAGGGCCTGAACGTGAAGTCTAAATCCAGATCATCTTCTGTATCGCTCAAATCAAGATCGAGATCAAGTTCACAATTACAATCACAATCACAATCACAATCACAATCACAATCACAATCACGCTCTGAATCACATCCACAACCGTCATCTCTGTCTCTGGCGCTGTCTTCATCTCTCCAGCAAAGTCGAAACCCAAACGAACATACAAAGCACAATTCAAAGTACAATAAGACCCTTATCAGACAAAGTCTTCCCTCAAATTTAGTTCTAGGCCCCATTTCATCTATTTCATTAAAGAGATCCAAGTCAAATGCTGCTTCTAAGAGCCTAGAGAAGAGGCAAGTGGAAGTGGCCACATCATTTTCCAGCGAACAAGCAAACTCCAAATTATCGTTGGCCAAGGCACAGAGGAACAGTTCAGTAGAAATACCTAAACCAATATTCACAATTAAAAGGTCCAAGACAGCTCCTCTCCAGGGATTATCCACATCTGCATCTACATCTACATCCACTGCTTCAGCCTTAAAATCTGCATCAATAGATACTTCGATATCGACCAATTCGATGTTCCTTGAACCTCCTCTGAATATATCTATTTCCCAAGTAGCCCAAACTCCAGTTAAGAAGAGACAAATCGATATTATGACGACTCCAGCACCTAAACGAAGACCAGAAGTGATGGACACTCCATTATCACAGAAACTCATGGCATTAGGTGGGGATGTCTTTTCGTCACCAGTTCGTTCTCCAGAGAAGCTTAGACCTGGAGATCCTGTACTGTCGATTAGTTCACCATTTTATTCGAAGCTTATCACTTCTCCTTCAGAAACTATCAATAAAAGAAAGGAATGAATTAAGAAGTGACAAGAACATTTGCATTATATAAATATTTACGTATCTATAACTTAAAATATATTACTAATATTTAACTACTACAAATTAGTTTTGTCTTTATCTTTGTCTTAGTCTTTTGATTAAATTCTAAATATATTGTTGTTATAAAACCACCGCCACTCTTATCAAACATTAAATTCACCAAAAAATATACCTCTTACAATCAACTTGGCGTCCTTTTGTTCCAAGACTATCAGCAGTAAGTTCTTCCCTATTCTTTCCTCTAATTTGTTTTTGATTTCGTCACTTATTTCATTATCACCATTAACACCATTTACTTCATCATTATCTACCAATTTCCTCAATGTTTGGATTACAGTATTCAATAAAATTTTCTTTTCCTCTTCGTTTCTTTCAATTTCCACCACCAGATTTATCCAAGTCTTCAAATTACCAACCAAAACCAATTGAATCACTTCTGGACCCATATTTTGGAGACCCAACAAGGCACCATAATGGGTACCTACTGGTTTCAGAGGATCAAGTAAAGCTCTCAAAAGTGTTCTCGTAATACGTGGCATCATGGTGGTGTACAGAGAACCAAACTGCTTTATTATATGTTGAAGTAGAATAGCGGCAAATTCTCGAATAGCCAACTGCTTTTGGAGCAATTCATCATCTTCAACTTTTGAATTATTTCCACCATCAGAAGAAGAAGAAGAAGAAGAGTCCTTATTATTATTATTATTATTGTTATTGTTATTGTTATTATTACTATTGGTTTCACCTTTTGAAGGTCCTATTCTTTTAGCCAACAACAAGGTCAAAATACAAGGGATTAAAGCATGAACGTAAGGGTCCAAAAATATAGTTTTGTTTTCCATGAAAGCCAGAAGAACTTCCAACATGGTCGATAAGACTTCAAAATTTCGGAGTTGATTGGTAATTTGTTCGGCAACAAATTGAATTATGTAAGGAACCAATTGATGGAGACCAGGATCATTTCTTAAAGAAGTTAAGGCAGCATATTTAAGGGTTTCCTTTTCAGAATCGGATGATACCAAAACTTCAGCAACCTTATCAAAGTAAAGTTGTAATTCTTTCAGTAAGACGTGTTTAACCAAAGGTTTAACTTGAACACCTTTAGACCCTGAACGGCCACTACCATTACTTGTGGCAACTGCTGCACCAGACGTGGCAGAACCGTTTGAAAGATGACCACCATCAGCAGCGGTGGACCCACTACCACTACCACCTTCTTTATCGGCCAAAATGTCACCACCCAAAATGGTAGATGTGGAACCACGGAAAATAGGAGGTAAAGCACGGATATCAGCAGGTAATGGATTTTGCAGAATCATTGGCTGCACCCCTTCAATAGCTAACCAATGAGCAGTGAAAGACGTTTGACGTGGCACCCTTGGGAGTTCTTGGTTTATAAGCTTTTCAAATTCAATTTCGTGTTCGTCAATATAGTACAATGTTTGACCCAGAGCTCCAACCAAGGCTTCTTTAAACGCCAAAGGTTGGGCGTTATCGTACCCATACAAAGGTTCAATATTTAAAAGCTTCAATGCATGATTGATATCATTGGTAGTAAGTAATTTCCTCTTACTGTGTCTCATGAATTTAATGGCCGTTTCCAAGATTTCATGGATTCGATATTCCACGTCCATGGCAAGGTTTCTGGCGGCATCATCTGGGATATTGACCCCCAAATATTCGCCCGCATCTTTCACTGTGTCATAAGGTGACCAGAGAGTATGTGAAAGTGGTACCTTACCAGAGGTGTCCATGATTGAGTCCCGTGTTTACTGTTGCAAAAGTGTTGTAAAACTTGTTTTAAAACTTGTAAAACCGAATTTCTGGAATGCAAGAAAGTGGGCCTGAAGTGGGAGGGTTAGGGTAGAACAGGAAGTGCCAAGTGGGAGCCTCAGTCGAAACAGGTAGAGCAAGAGTAAGACAATAAGATAATAAGATAGTAAGATAGTAAGATAATGATATCAGTAAGATGGTAGATAATTATATAGTAATTATATAAAATATAATTATATAAAATATAATTACATAATAATATACATAATGATAAGTCATAAGGGTGGTATTAATTATACATTGTCTCTAGTTTTCATGCTGGATTTCCTCCCGCTACGTTGCGTAAACGAGCGTATAGCCCCAGGCCTTCATGTGGATATGTTATGCTCTAGCATCATTCCAGTAGTACGTTCCAGTGTGCTCTAGCGTTATATACACAAAATTTATGATGTATATGGATATGCTATAGTGGTATTTGGATATGGATACCGATAGGATTTAGTTTGTCTGACTAATTCCCGCGTCTGTCTTCTAACAACTCATGGTTTAAATCCAATAGCCTCTTGACTTCTACATTGAGTTTTTCAAGTTGTGCATCTTTCAGTTGTAAAGCTTCCATTAAACTGGCTATCTCTGCCTTGAATTGCTGTTCTTTCTCTGCGTTCAAGATATCCTTAGTAGTGTAACTATCCCCCTTTGATAACGCCAACTCTTGTTTATAATTCTCTTCTAATTTTTCCTTCCCCAATTTACTCATTATCTCAACATCAAATGTTTTTAATCCGTATAACTCAAATAACAAACTTTCAATTCTATCTTTAGGTGTATACCCTAAAAAATTGGGGTTTTGCAATGCTGCTCCATAGTTTTTCATATATTTTTTCATCATATCTTCATAGATTTCTTTGGCAAAATTTCCTGTTAAGATTGCAAAATTTTTACCATTCCCCGTAGGTTTAGCCTTCAATAGTCCATTCAACTTTATTGCCACCAATTCCCATATATCTTCACGAGCTGATTCATTTAGCTGGAGATGTGGAAGCTGTTGTAGCACCAATTCAAGGAATGGTTCCTGGATGGTTTCTATTATCCGTTTCTTTTCCTTTTCGTAAAACGACATTGCAAGAATGACTTTCACAACTACTCAAATAGCTTGTAAGCTTTTATTTATTTATATATTTATTAATATATATAAAAAATCTCTATTTACCGTACTTTTTTTTCTCTACAATTATTTGCCGTTGCCTTTATACAGTGAAATTCCGGGGTGGGGTATAGCATTTCACGCAGCACAAGCCATCTTTTGCTAATATATAGACAAGGCATAGTACATTCACAATTAGCACATACATATCAACAGAAGTAAATATGGGGCACATATTCTATTGTATAAGCCTTGCTTACATTATGCTTTATTTTTCTACTCTTGGTTGGTACCACATACTATGCTTCACCCACTAATTTTACTCTAACCAGCATCACTCTAGATCCTTGCAAGGACGTTAGTTAGTTAGACTTTCAAGGGATTTACAATTACAATCCCTTAGCTGCCTTACTCTTGGTCTTATTCTGGTCTAATCTTTCCTTACTGGTTTTCTCTCCATCCTTCTTCTTCTGGAATCTGGCCTCGGCTGCTCTGCCCGCTGCCGATCTTTCAACTTCTCCTGCCGGCGTTGACCTGGTGTTCTCGCCTCCTCCTAATACATTCCCTGGTTCTTCTTGTTTCACCACAATCAGTTTCTTGGTCAGGGTCAAAGACTTTGCTTGTGTTTTCAGCAGCAGGTGCTTTCTATCGGCAGGCACCGGGGTTTCTTTCGTATCATTGAGAGTTCTCCCGGCGCTATGTCTATTCAATTGTGAAACCTCATTACCCATGGCTCCCTAGTAGTGTCTAATCTTAATCAATAAAATCATGGATTCTTCCTCCATCAAAAATCGCGCCACTTGGCATGCCGCCTTATGCACTGTCTATGCAGAAGGCTCCACATCGCTCGTAAGGACTACGCGTATATATAATAGGTTACAAGGCTACATCAACACTTTTCTAATTTGTTGCATTTTTTTATCAAGGTTCATTGGAATATATACAAAATGGGAAAACACCTAGAGCTAGTAAAAGGTGCCCAAAGTCAACCAAGATAATTAATCTTTATAAATTATGTAAATCATGTCTAAAGTCTTTCTTCATCATCGTTGTCATCATCATCATCATCATCATCATCATCATTATTATTATTATTATTATTATTATTATTATTATTATTATTATTATTAGTATTAGTATTATTGTCGTTATTATTTTGATACCACCTATTCTTCTCTTGCTTCAAAAAGGGCCTTCTTGAATTCAATATTTCTATTCAAATTCCTGAAGTTGAATTCTTGGATAAAAACATCACAAGCTTGTACCCGATCGCCGTCCATAAAATCAAGAATATACTGGAACTTATCTCCCTGTTTGTACCAGTGCTTGTAGAATCTTCTAACGGTTTTAAAATCTTGCATGTAATTACCATAAATTTCTAAAATTCCGAAGTAAAGTGGTGTTCTCTCTGCCGAATATGCAGAAAGAATAGTTGATTCTCTAAGAGCCGCCCAATCTGCAATAGGAATATATTTGAATTTTTCAGAATCTAAGAACATTAACAGTTCAGTAAATTTATCGAAAATCTCTTGGTTGGAATAACTTTCAATTTCTCCACATTTCTTAAGACAAATTCTATAAGAAACAACAGTTCTTTGAATATCAAATTTTTCATAATAAGAAATAATTTCTTCTAAAATATATTTATCTTTCCAATTGTAATTCGCAACAATATTATTCAAGAAAATATCATCAATTTTTTTGGAATCATGATATAAATCAAGCAAATCTTTAAGTATACGCATCAGATCAGAAGTTAAAGTATTATAGGTATCAAAGAAAATCCTCAAAAAAACACTGTTTAAACCCAGAAGAGTCAGATGATGTAAAGTTCCCTGTCGCTTATAAAGTCTAACAATATCAACCCAAATATCAACTATTTCTTCAAACGATACATTTTTATCAGCTGCAAGATTCTCAAGGAACCTTACGGCATGAGTTGTTCTTAATCTAACCTGATAAGGAAGATTACCGTCGACAGCTTCGTCAAAGAAACGACAGGCAACTTCAATATCTTTACAGTCAGCAATGAATGCCAAATGAAGTTGATTAAGAGCCTCACCCAGCTCTTTATGTGGTCTAATTTGTGCCATATAAGCTTGAGCTAAAGTTTCCAAACAGTCCAATGCCTTATCATAGATACCTTCCTGGATAGAAATAATACCCAAAGTTGAAATCAAAGGATGATGAGAATATACTTTATCAAGGTCTTTATTGTCATCGTAAGGAGAATCACGATGGGCAGGGGATTCCGAGACAGAAGAAGGAAGTACCGAATTAATAATAGTACTAATATCTTCATATGAATATCTCTTTGTTCTATAAGCAACTTTCATTGCTATAGCCAAAACATCACCTCTCATAAAGATTTGTCTAGTAGCATCATTTTGAATCCCTACTTCCCAAATATCAAGTACTTCAGTCATACAATACTGTTGCATAATATAAAAAAGACGAGAAACAGATTGAAATCGAAAAATATCATCGAAATCACCTCTTACAACGTATTCCATAACATCATGTAAGTATTTAGTCATAACTGCATCATGTTTTAAATTATGATTATCAAAATTGTCCGAATCACGATTGGAAAGTTTACTAAGTCTTTCCATTCTAACCCAAGAAGTAATATGATTCATTGCTTGTAAATAGTGATTCAAATCACTTGGAGTTAAATGAGACCGGATTTTTTGATCAGCCAACATATCAGCAGCTTCACAAAACAGTTCATATTTCATTAACCCTTTATTCTTAGCCAGGAATTTTTTCTGTTCTCCTTTTGATGGCCTACTCAGTTTTTCTACAAGAAACCTGAAATTACTCATCAGCTTTCTAATAGTAAAGTCGAGATCTTGATTTTGTTGATTTTGTTGATTTTGATTGTCAGAATTGATGTTTAAAAGTTTTACGGCATCGGAAATTGTATCAACACTCTTGTCATTATTATAAATGAAAGGACCAATAGCTTGACTTGTAGAACCACCACCAATAACTGTATGAGTTGCTGGGGTTGCTGGGCTGGTAACAGACGTCAGATAGTATGTGTTTTGTGAAGATGGCAAAAAATAGCCAGACTGAGAAGTGTTTGGGTTGGAAGAAGGGCCAGCTTGAGCTTGAAACGATGGGATGGAATGACCGGGTCTTACTTTCAAGAAACCCAGTCTAATGTGGGTGGGCACCTGTAACAGTCTAAACATAATGGCTCATATAATAATATAATAGTATAATAGTATAATAGTATAGTAATATTTTAATATTTTAATATAATAATATAATAATATAATAATATACTATAATAGGATAATATAAATTATACGGTGTTAGGAACGGTTATTGATCTGTTTTTATAGCTTCTCTTCTTCGTATACAGCAGGCAAGACAGAAGCAAGAAAACAAAAAAAAAACTGATGAATCAATATTTGCGGATATACAACGCCTTCAAAATCCTTTCGGTACTTTTCTTCGGTGGTTGTGTTCCCTTAGCGTATATTCCAGACGGTGTTAACAACAGTTGTGAAAAAAGTGATTAAAAAATGAGTGAAAATAAGCTGCTTTTCTTAGAGTGGCAAACCCGATTTTCTTTTTTTTTTTTCACTATTTTTTGCTATTTTTTGCAGCGGTTTGCAACGAGTCATGGCGCATAGGTAAACAGGCAGGCTGAGAAGGACAGAGAAGAGCAGAGAAGGAGAGGGAGGCAAACGGTAGTAGAGATTAGAAGCAGAACAAAAGAGTAAGCTGGAGTAAATTCAGGAGTAACGTTGATACAATAACGTTAATGTAATTGTGTCGATGCAGTAATGATGTAGTGATGAGTGATGATGTAATGAAGTGGTGCTACTCTCTAGTGGCATCTGGCCCACTGAAACAAAGTGTGAAATATGTTGTGACATGTGCGAGAGGTGGGCCGATGCTCCGCGATTTCCCTTGTACCCAACCTAAAAATAGGGTTCCATCGCTTGTGCTTTCTGCTGCTCTTAGTCCCTATTCAAGCTCATACTCGGGAAATGCTCGCAAACCTAGACATAGTCATTAGCCGTAAGCCATAGCCGTAAGCTATAGCCATGATTTTGATAATTTAGAAAATATTCAGATATCAGATACCAGATAACAGACAACAGATATGATAGTTTGATATCGAGAGAGCTGATCGAGAGCTGATCAGGAGCTCGTGGCCAGCCTCTGTGCCTTGTCGTATAGCACCGGGCTACTTCACTCACAAGAATATGATGGAACATTTGTGATCTACAAGGTAAACACATAGGGATTTTTTTGATTTTTTGCATTGCGTAATTGCGCCCGTGGATGCGATAAGATAAGATAAAATATGATTATACGATCATACGGTCGTACGTGGAATATTGGGTTACGTTGTTCTTTGTAAATTCTATTGAGCCTTCGCAGGGAGCACTTCCTTTGTTCGGAGCGCTGATAACAAATGGTTGGTTTAAGCGCATTTCACTAGCCAAATAACCACCACGTAGAAACAAATTCGGCCGTGGTACAAAACAAACAATACTGTAGGTATTCCACCTGAACATTTCAACATCAGCTGTATTGGTATTATTGGGAACTGGCTATTATTATAGCCCCAAAATTGAAAGCTGATTGCAAGCAGAGTGATATTTTTGTCTAGTTTGATACTGGCAATACACTGGTTTGACACTTATATACGGTGCTCTAAACGTCACACGACCACAGCACCAGGACAGGGAGAGCCAATTCCTGAGTCAATTCCTGAGTCAATTCTGAGCCAATTCTGAGCCAATTCTAGAGTCTTGGTACAGATCTGTTGCTATCTCTTTCTCAAGATACATCTATCTACTCTCCTCTTTAAAGTCTCAAAAGCTTATCTTTGGCTTTTTTTCACCACTGGCTGTTTCCGGACTGCGCAGTATCTCCCATAGGCAGCGGAAAACGTTCTGTACAGCCCAATGCAGAGGAAGAAGTGCAGGCGGACTGCGGGTGAGACAGCTCGGGTGAGACAAAGAGACAGGCGTTGACACAGCTCCAGAACAATACACACCCATACACGCACACATGTGAGTGTTGACAGCAGCGAAGAGAGGCTGAAGCATGGGGCTACCACCTCGAACAGGAACTACTCAATACACTCAAATACACACTACACCCCCACTATAGCCAATCTACAGCTATACTGCAGCAATTCTACAGCAATACTACAGCTATTCTACGCCCACATCTGGAACTATCTGACCCTCTGGTACTATCTGGCGCTGTCTAACAGTCTGGCGCTCTGGTCCTATCGGGTCACATCTCAGGTAGTCAAATTGCACTTTCCGCCTCGGCTGCGTCTCCTGGTCTTCACTGCTAGCGATTATCTATAACAATACGTTCTTCCATGACTTAGTGCGTGCTTCTGTTCCAGAAGCAGTTACACATTTCAGTCCAGTGTGTCTGTCAGATAAGATAATCTAAATCAGAGACAAAGCATATCCAAATCGTGCACACCAAAACATCCAAAACATCCACATCAAATTATATCCAAATTATATCCAAATCATATCCAAATCATATCTAAACCATATCTCATATACACCTAGAAACAGTATACATATAATACCTCTAAATCATATACACCTACACGTCTATAAACAGGCAGACTAGATAGACCTAACCAGGCCTATCCAGATATATTATTTACGAATGCACTTCCATTCTCGCTCGTATCTCTCCTCACCGCCTTATCTCTCCCCACTAATTTCCTGTACAAATCTTCTATCTTCTATCTCTCACGATCCGTCAAAAATAATTTTATTATAACCCCATTGTCTCTGATCCAGTCTATGAAGGTGAGAGAGTGCCTGGGCTTACAAACACCAATTCATACTATCTAACCGTGATAGCGATACCAGAACAAAAAAAAAGTCATGTCTGGTAAACAGCCGTTATTAGGGAGCCCCAACGGTATCCCGCCTGTTTCTTACGGCACCAAAAATGATTCAGTGACCTCCTCAACTATTACGAAAAAGAAATCAGAAACTACCAACCTGTCGAAATTAAGTACTTTCGAAGGGGTTTTCCTTCCAACTGCATTAAATGTACTTTCCATTCTTATGTTCCTTAGATTTGGGTTCATTTTGGGCCAAATGGGGATCACGGGGACTTTCTTACTTTTGATACTATCGTATGCTATTGATATCTTAACTACTCTTTCCATTAGTGCCATTTCAACTAATGGTACTGTGAAAGGTGGTGGTGCCTACTATATGATTCTGCGTTCTTTGGGCCCAGAATTCGGTGGGGCTATTGGGATTATTTTCTTTATTGGTCAAATTTTAAATCTGTCTTTGAACGTGGTAGGGTTTGTAGAGCCTTTACTTGTAAATTTCGGTGAAACCGATGGTGATCTCTTTAAGATTCTTCCAGAATCATATTGGCATCAAGTCTTATATCTGACGATTTTATTGGCCATTTGTACTGCAGTGGCTCTTGTAGGTGCTGGGTTAGTCTCGAAAACTGCCTTTTATTTATTCATTGTCTTGACCGTTTCCACCATCCTGATCCCGATCCTGGCTGTCTTTGTACGTCCTTTTTCTCCTTATCCAAATATAGATTATACTGGATTAAGCTGGAAAACTTTCTATGATAATTTATGGCCCAATTTCACGTCAGGTGCTGCTGGGTCTGTGTTACCAGCTGGTGAAAAGGAAACGTTTAGAAACCTTTTCGGAATCTTCTTCCCTGCAACTGCTGGTATCTTTGCTGGTGCTTCCATGAGTGGGGACCTTAGAACTCCTTCAAAATCCATTCCAAGAGGTACTATTCAAGGTTTGGGGGTCACTTTTGTGTTATACCTGTTTGTAATTACTTTCATGGGGGCCCTGATTTCAAGAGAATTGCTTTATACAGATATCAAAGTTATTCAAACCGTTTCCTTGCATAGTATTATCATTATTATGGGTGAATTTCTGACTTCTTTATTCCTGGTTATCATGGGGATCGTAGGTGCTTCTTTGATGCTTCTGGCTATCGCTGACGATAGAATTATCCCAGGTCTTGGAGTTTTCACCATTTGTAAAAAGACTGGGGCTCAAAAGAGAAGAGCTCAAGTGATGTCAATTGCCTTCACTTGGTTTATTGCCCAAATCTTTTTATTTGCTGACATCAATCAAATTGCTACTTTCATCACAATGGCTTTCCTTATGACTTTCATTGTTATGAATCTTGCTTGTTTCCTTTTAAGAATGGGTCTGGCTCCAAACTTTAGACCTTCTTTCAAGTATTTCCTGTCGAAAACTGCTCTTCTGGGTGTCATAGCTTCAGTGGGTGCCATGTATATCGTAGATGGGATATCCGCTACTGCTGTTATTATTTTCTTGTTTGTCTTGATCATGCTGATCCATTACCTGACCCCACCTCTGAAGTTTGGTGATATTTCACAATTACTTATTTATCACCAGGTTAGAAAATACCTCTTGAGACTTAAATTACAAATGAGTGTTAAATATTGGCGTCCTCAGATCTTGCTCTTAGTCGATAACCCTCGACTGTGTAGACCACTTATCAAATTTTGTAATCATTTGAAAAAAGGTGGGTTATATATTTTAGGTCATGTTGTTATCATGGAAGATGATACTGACATGAAAAATGTTAACCCAGTGTTCAGTAGTACTTCATATCAAGAATTACATAAATCAAAGCAAGCTTGGATTAAACTTCGTGACATGCTAAACATTAAAGCTTTCGTTCAAATTGCATCAGGTCCTACATTGGCATGGGGAGTTAGAAATGTCTATTTAGGACTGGGGTTAGGAGGTATGAGACCAAATATTACTGTGATTGGATTCTATGATTTCCATAAACATGGTGTGAAACTTCCGTTGATAGACAGTCTTCCAACTGATGATCTTAGAGTGGAAAGGAAAGTTCTGCTTTCCCAATGGGTTCAAATCATTGAAGATTTGGTGATAATGCATGCTACTGTTGCAGTTGCTACAAACTTTCAAGAGATGGAAGTACCTATATTGAAACCACAAAAACATTGGTGGGATCGTAAACGGGTACTTGCTGCTCCAAATACGAAAAAATATATCGATCTTTACCCTATTCAAATGTCTTCTATTGATACTTTAGAGAATGGTAAACTGGTTGTTTCTACCAATTTTGATACCTATACTTTAATTCTTCAATTAGGAGCAATTTTAAAGACTGTCACAGAATGGAAACACGCAGGCTATAGAATCAGAGTCATAGTGTTTGTAGAAAACCCTTCAGAAATTGACGACGAATTAGCTAGACTTAATTCACTTCTTGCTACTTTAAGAATCGACGCTGACACTAAAGTTGTTTGTCTTTCCGATGGCCTGCTTCACCTGTATAATATTTTGGTTCGTGGAGCCTCAAAGACCGCTACCAATGCAGAACAGTATTCTAAATTATCCAACAATCTTCATAATGAGCCTTGGTGGAAACTGTTGTGCAATTCTAGATCTGCCTTGAAAGAATTTGATAAGAATATGAAGGCAAAGCAAGTAAATAAACGTCAAATTAAATTCCGCCCACTTGATTTAGGAGCGGGTTCTCCAGATAAAAACATTCCATTTTCATATAATGTTAAAAGAAGAAACACCCTTCTGGACCTCCATGGACAAGGGTTATCACTTTCATTGAACATTAGAAGTCAAGGATCCGAATTTTTCCAAAGTTCAATCTATGATGACGATGATGACGATGACAGTGATAACGAAACTGATTGGGATGAAACAAGTAGTATTCAAAATTCAATATCCCTGAATTCTGACTCTGGAAGTACGACTCCAATACATAGAAGCCTGTCATCAAATCAACGGATGAATCAATACAATACACTTGATCAATTAAGAAAGCCAAGATATGACCAATTGAAAAATTCGGATCAAATGTCAATTAGATCATCCGTTTCTGCTTCGAGATCTTCAATCCTCAACCTCAGACCAAATTTCCTGTCTGTTAAGGTCCCTAGAACGAGAGTTGAAGAAGATGGAGCCGACGATGATGACGATGATGACCCAAATTTGGTATTAGATGAAGACGAGGATGATGAAAAGAATGAAGACGAGGAAGCAGAAGTAGGATTGTCCAAGAAACTCGAAGAAATTAAGAAAGAAGACATTTCCGATAGAGCCAAATTGTTTTTGAATAATGAAGTGGACCCACTTTCACGGGTTTCAAGTGGTATATCTACACCTAAGAATCGTATTTCCAATAAGAAATCCAATGCTATTTTCACCAGTGGTGATGAAATCTTCCAAAAACTTAGAACTCCTCAACTTCTGGCCAATGATGGTGATTTGCCACCACCTACGATGTCGTTGAGTAATTCCCAAAGTAATCTGCCTGTGATTGAAGCTCAAAGTGATATAATTAACGATGATGCTATTACACTGAAGCAACTTAGAGAAGAGCTTGCGCAACTTTCATTCAACGATATTCCTGCCAAGGGACAACATTTGATTCTTAATGAACTTATTAAGAGCCATTCGCTGAAGGAAGATACCGGGGTTATATTCCTGACCTTGCCAGCACCACCGTTTGGAACTCATAATGACGAAATTGAAGCTTTTGAATATACCAATAACCTTGCAATTTGGCTTGAAGATCTTCCTCCTACATTATTGGTGAACTCTCAAACTATCACTGTGACTTCAGCCCTTTAACCAGTCTACAGGTATCATATTTATGAAAATATCATAGTAATAATCATAAACCATACTGAAAATTATAGTAACAGTCATAGTAATAATCATAGTAATACTAATGGCTTCTTATTTAATTAATATATTATTTAATATTTGGTGCTCCACATATATATGCCAGTAGATCCAGTGAAAACATTTAAGGCAGCTTAGTTTCACATAACCATACCATACAACAACCAGTATATGAAACATCCAATAATCTTTTAATCCATTCTTTATCTTCATTCTTTTCATAATCTTTATCCTTTTTATCCTCTCTTTCGTTCATCCACTTCAAACTCTCATACACTCATAGTCTTCATACTATGTTTTGTTTATCCTCTTTCGTTCTTCCTTCGCATCTTATCGCTTCCCCATGAAAGTGCGCCTTAAAAATAATTTTTGCATTTATATTTGCAACCAGAAACCAGATGACTAGCACCGGCCATGAGTATGACAGTAGAATAGAGGTCCAGAAAGCTGTTACTAACGAGATGTCAAAGGAGGAGAAGCTCAGGCTACGCCAGCTTAAAATAGCGCAGTGGAAGGCGAAGAAAGAACAGGAGAAATCACCAAACCCCGAGCCTGCTGTGAGTAAGATTGAAGAATGGAAACGAAGGAAGGCACAAGGAGATGGCCCATCACTTAACCCATCCACCACCAAGCCCGAAATCAAGACCCATATCAGGATCAAAGCAACATTGAACAGAAAGCAAAACCAAAGTGTTTTTAGCCGTAGTAGTCGTAGTAGTAATAGTATCAATGGCACTGTAGGAGGTGATAAATCCGCCAAGAGATCAGTCTTTGAAGATGAAGCAGATGAGCCAGTGATAAGCAAAAAGAAGCTTAAATTGGGCAAAGATGGTGAACCAGTTACTAATGAAATAACCCCAGAAGTCCCCGATAGACTCATTAGCTCCGAAAACAAGAAATCAGAAGTGGAAGATGACTCCTTGGACGACTTCGTGAATCAGCTACATGAGCACGAGGCTAAGTCCAAGAAGTATAAGAGAACACAAAGCTCTGGAGACGTCTCTGGGCCAGAAATTGATAATCCAGCGAAAGATTACCGTGGCGAAGAAGTGGAAGAAGAAGAAGAAGAAGAAGAAGAAGAAGAAGAAGAAGAAGATATAGAAAAATTGATCTCATCCAGGATAGAAAAGCTACAACAGAAAGGTAAAACCTTAGAAATAATAGACCATGAAAACATTGAATATCATAAATTTAATAAAGTTTTCTATTCAGAGGGCCTGGAATTAGCAAACATAACGCCAGAAGACTTAATAACTCTTCGACTTTTATTAGGCGAAGTATCTGTCAAGGGCTCTGATTGTCCTAATCCGATTCAAAAATGGTCTCAATTGGGCTTGCCAATGGTGTTGCTGAATATAATATCACAAACTTTAAAATACAAAGAACCTAGTGCTATTCAATGTCAAGCTTTACCTGCTATTATGAGTGGCCGTGATTTTATCGGAATTGCTAAAACAGGTTCCGGTAAAACTCTTCTGTTTGTTTTACCGATGATTAGACATATCCAGGGTCAAGATTATATCCCAGAAGGTGATGGCCCTATAGCTGTCGTTTTAGCTCCTACAAGAGAATTGTCGTTGCAAATATTTAAAGAAACTTCTATTTTCACCAAAGCCTTAGGGCTTAGAGCTGCTTGTTGCTACGGAGGATCTCCCATTCAAACCCAAATTGCAGACTTGAAAAGGGGTGTTGATATTATTGTAGGAACTCCTGGGAGAGTCATTGACTTATTGGCAGCAAATAGTGGAAGAGTTACCAATTTACTGAGAACAACTTTTGTAGTATTAGATGAAGCTGATAGAATGTTTGATATGGGGTTTGAACCTCAAGTTAACAAAATTTTCAATCAAGTTCGGCCAGACAGACAGACAATTTTATTTCTGGCTACATTCCCCAAGAAGATGGATTTTTTGGTTAAAAAGGTTTTAGAAAACCCCATAGAAGTAACTGTGGGAGGAAGAAGTGTCGTTGCAGCCGAAATCACACAAGAGGTGAAATTAATTAATCTGGATGAAGAGAAGTTTGACTGTTTACTTGATATTCTACAAAACCCAAACATTGATTCTCTGAAGACTCTTATTTTTGTTGAAAAGCAAACTGATGCGGATAATTTACTTGTTAAACTTTTCCAACAAGGGTATCCAAGTCAAGCAATCCATGGAGGTAAAGAGCAATTGGATAGAAAGCATCTGATTAAACAATTTGTTAAAGGTGAAATTCCGATTCTCATAGCAACATCAGTTGCATCGAGAGGTTTAGACGTGAAGGGATTGAATTTGGTCATCAATTATGACGCTCCAAGTCACATGGAAGACTACGTTCATAGAGTTGGTAGAACTGGTAGAGCAGGAGCTAAAGGTACCGCTATAACGATTGTAAGGAGAGATCAAGAAAGAAATATAGCCGATTTAGTTCGCTCATTAAATATAAAAGAAGAACCAGAAGATGATACTCTAAAAGAACTTCTTAAGATATCCAAAGAATTCACCAGCAAATTGAAATCTGGAACAGCCAAGATTTCATCAGGATTTGGTGGTAAAGGCTTGGATAAGCTTCAAGAATTAAGGGATAATAAACAAGACCTTGAGCGAATGGTTTACGGTGATAATGCCGGAGAAAGCAACAAAAAGGCGAATACAAATGGTGGCAGTAAGATACCTAAATTTGTGAATACAGGAGAAAATATCAATAATAATGGTAACTCTTCAAATCAAGAAACAAGTATTCAATTTCCAGAATGGAACATCGTTAGTGGTGGTGCGCCAGAAACATCTGGACCTGACCAAGGTAAATACCATGCAAGAATTGCAGTCAATGATCTTCCACAGCTGGCAAGATGGATTCTTGTTTCTCGAGAAAATATTGCCCAAGTTATAGAGGCCACCAATACTTCCATTACCAACAAGGGTCAATACTACCCACCTGGTACCAACCTTCCAAAGCCAGTTATTAAGAACGGTAAGGAAATTGCACCACCACCCAAATTATACTTACTTGTTGAAGGGCAAGAGGAAAAAGATGTAGAAAAGGCAATATCATTATTAAAGGAGAAGATGATAGACGGGCTAGAGAAGGCTGCACAAGCTGACAGAAGTCAGCCACAAGGTAGATACAAGGTTTAAGCTTAATATTTATATCATAGTATGAAGTAATGAAATCATATGTAAAATTAGCGGAATATATATATTATAGAGATAAAAATAAAAAAATATCAAAAAAAAAAAAAAAATCCATTAGTAGTAGATTGCAATTGATTTCTGGAGAAGTAAGGGTCCCTCGTCCACACACTCATATTCTTCATACTAAATACATTTACCTACATTATGTTCTTTTTCGATAGATATATGCCTTACCCCTCGCCGTACCGTCGGCATCGGAGCCCGCTCGATTTCTCATCTCCATGCTAGCGGGCCCGTATTTCCCTTTTCAGCACGTGAGAATTGTACCTCTCCGCTTAGTACCCCACATAAAGACCTCGGCAGGTGGAAATATAGATAACTTTAAGCTATTGAATTCATATATAAAACTGTGAATTCCATTGGCCATAAACTAGAAAATCTATATAAGAAGGGAACCTGCGCAGCTAAGAGTTTCGAATTTGAATCATTATTATATTAAACAAAGATGACTTTTGACGAACAGAAATACAAGAAGTATAACGAATATATTGTGAAAGAAGTGGAAGACGGGGTAAGACAAGTTATCTTTAACAATCCCAAGTCTCTTAACGCTTTCAGTGATTCAACATGGAAGCAATATCAGGAAATCTTGGAAGAACTTGACAGGGACCCGGAGACTATGGTTATCGTTATTAGTTCAGGAATTGCCAAGGCATTCACCCTGGGGCTTAACTTGAAATCAGCTATGGCATCCATGGGTCAATTCGTCGATGCAAGTGAAGAAGAAAGACGTCAAGGATTACATAAACATATTACTGAATTCCAAGAAGCCATTTCCACTCCAGTTAGAATCCATACACCTACGATTTGTGTGATCAATGGTCTTGCTCTTGGTCTTGCCTTGGACATTGCTCTGGCTTGTTCCATTAGAATTGCTACTGCTGACGCTAAATTACTGATTAGAGAAATCAAAATTGGAATTCCTGCTGATATTGGTTCTTTACAAAGAATCCCTAGATTAGTGAACAACCAAAGTAGATTGAATGAATTGGCACTTACAGGGGTATTTTTCGGAGCCAAAGAAGCTCAAGATTTAGGGTTTGTATCAAAAGTTCTACCTGATTTTAAATCAGCAGTTAAGCACGCTATCACTTTAGCTGAGGATATTGCTGGACATCAGCAATGGGCCGTTAGAGGTACCAAGCAATGTCTTCAACAGATCAACAATGGGGCTTCCCATGAAGAAGGATTGAAGTTTATTGCCAAGTATAACTCTGTAAACATCAACGGTAACTTCCTCAAGGCCATTAAGAGTGTTTTATAATGAAATTAAAATAAAACTCATATATATATGACTATGATAACCATTAAATGAAAGAATACGACACAGTGTAGCAAAGTAAGTCAGTGAGTCAGTAATTCAGTAACAAAAAGCCTAACTTTCTATTCTACATTACTAGGAGTATTATTACAAGTATACATTAGGAGTATACAACTACAACTATGCATTACCATGAGTATATTACTACAAGTGTACTGGTCTCACGGTGTATACCCTATGGACTGTGATCTTTTTGATCTTTCCTTCTCAGTTGCACTCGCTGGCCATTCTCATGTTTTCTCACTACACTGAGCACAGCAACAGGCACCCACAGTTCCCGGACTCGCACTTGCACGCGACAAATTGAGGTTTAGTGGAGCTTTTGTGGAGCCTTTGGTGACCTTTTTCAGCACAATTTGGAGATTTTTGGGGGAACTTTTTCTTGATCTTTTTGATCTCTTTTTTTTTATGATTCTTTTTTTTTTTTTGGTCTTTTTTATTTTTTGATCTTTTTTTTTGGCATTTTTTATTTTTGGCTATTTTGGCTTTTTTTTTTCAAGCTTCAACTACGGAGAATCCATGTCGTTGTTAAAACGGGGAACAGGCCCGGTTTCAAGAGCTCTTCTGGCGTCCAGAGGGCAGGTGACAGTGCTGCGTTTCTATAGTGCAGCCACTGTTGACCAGCTAACCGATTCCACAGCCAGTTTCAGTGACTTTCTGACTGCTAGGACAAGTGACAATTCCAGACCCAAAATAGCTTCAAGAAGCACCGTAGGCGATAAAATCCATGGTCTGATATCATCTTTATACTTGGCTGAAATAAATAGCAGTGAAGTTGATGCTGACGGGTTAAGTGGCGTTTCTGTGGCAGCTTTAGAAATGGAAAAGCTTGTTAAAAGTAGACAACTTGACGTTCTCTTGAAAGCTTTCATTCGAATTACTGCCACTGACAAAGGTATAGAGAATGCTTTGAATATCTTACATCCTAAGCAAATATCGTATTTCCTTGGCTGTTTAGTTGAATACGAAAAGACCTTGAATAGTAAGAAGAACGATGCTTCAAGAAATAAGAAGAAGGTCGAATTCAAGTATCTTTCTGATAAATGTAAACACTACCGTAACACTATCCGTGATATCTATTCGAAATTAATCTTTGGTGGTGGCTCTAATTCGGCTTCCTCTAAGGATGGTGGCCAGGGGGCATATATCTATGATCCATCAAGAAGAAACGAAGAGTTTGTTTCTAAAACTAACTTCAACTTATCGGTTGCTGATTATGAAAATTTAATCCACCACGAATACATTTGGGGGAAGTACGATTTGGTTTCGAAATGGTTCCATAGATTCGATCAAAGTTTCAATCTGAACATGTATACTAAGAAAATGTGGCAAATTAGATTGGAAATCGTTCTGGGTGGGGTCCCGGTTCATAATTGGAGAGTGAAGGAACTGGATATTTACTCTACTGTAGAGTATAAGAACTATCGATTGACCAACTTCAAATCGTGGAAAGAACTTTATGCTGAATATATTGCTAATGGCCAAAACAGAGATAGAGAGATTGATGAAGTGATTCTTTTTGGGATGGCCCGTGATCAACAGGTAAACAACATGTATGAATTCATCGAACGTGTTTGGGGCATCAAAGAGAATGGAGCCATTTCAAGGGATAAAATCTTACATAACCAAAGTGTTCACTATCCAACATTGAAGACTCTTGAAGCCATAGTGATTGCCTTTTCCTACAATGGACAACTTTTCACTGCTTTAAATTATATAAACTTATTCCAAGAACATTATGGCCAGGAGGCATTCGATCTTTCTTCCAAGGCAGCCATCCCATTATGGCAAAATATATTATTATGGGGAGATCAATGTACTAGATACGACGAAAAGAGGTTATTGAAAGTATCATTTAACCAGGACCTGCAAGGACTGGTGGAAGGAACAGGAACAGCTACGGTGGATTTAAAGAAGGCACAACAGAATGCCGATTTCGAATATGAAAAATATTTAGAACACTTGAAACAACTTTCAGAGAAAAGATATAATACTTTAGATCAACTCTGGAAATTATTCATTTCTACCAACGAACATTTTATACCTAAAGTTTACGATATAAGATTGAAATCATTATTAGAAAACAATCACGATGAAATCGATCCAGAAAATGAAACCTATGAATTTTTGCATATATTAGAACTGAAATATCATATGTATAAAGTTTCAAAGGAGTCATTCAATAAGAATATGCTCCCACAGTTTGTGGGCCAGATTCCTTCAATGTACAGGAAAATCTTACAAAATTTGGTGGAAAAGAAAGGTTTCAACGGTTATATCGGACAATGTAAACCATTAATAGAGGAATGGAGTCTTAATGAAGAAATGAACCAGTACTTGACCAATTGGTTGGCCACTCGTATCCCCGTGTACCGGGATTATTTGGAGGACCAAAGAGAGCAAAAGATGATTGAACAACGATCCGAAGGCTCTGAAGAAGATGGGTTGTTGGATTTATTTTAGGATGAAAACCATTCAAGACTGGTAGAGTAGCATATAGCATGATTAGAAGCAATGAAATGTAAATACATATTATTTATAATGAAGAAAGGGAATAAGAAATGTTCCTTACAAGTGTAATAGAGTAGTTATCGAGATAATATTTGTATCTATTGTTGTAAACGTAGATCAACTGGAGATATCTTGTGTAGGAGCCGACTTTGTCTAAAAGACTTCTGATGTCGCTCGAAATCTGCAATGTCGCACAAGTCTTTCCAATGTCGTACAAGTATTTTCTAATGTCGCGCAAAAGTGTCCAGTCGAAATATCCTGCACACACCGTCGAACACCTCCATGCACGCGATTTCTTCTTTCATAAACTACTGACACGTTCACAACTAGCAAACAAGCAAGAATGGCCGCTGAAGGATTAGAAAAGTTTACTGAAGTTCCTCTTGAGTTCTTCAAGGATGGTAATGCTTTCGTCAAGAAGTGTACCAAGCCAACCAAAAAAGGTATGTAGCGATAAGTATAGCTATAAGTATAGCCAGGCAGTGGTGAGTTTTTCGGCCGGCTCACAAACTGGTAGAACTACTCTCTGAACGAATTGGATAAGAACCCCTTAATCTTTACACAGTATCTATTTGGAGAAGATGTATTGATATAGCTACGTCTAGCTACAGTTACTTATGACTGTTTACTAGGTATAGTTTACTCTGCTCTATTTGATAGATCGACGTGGCAGGAGCCAAAGTTGAGAGCCTCTTTTTCCACTCAGTTTTCAGTTTTCAAACGTCCACAAATTTAGCGTCCACGCCCAGCCAACAAGGATTCATAATAAAGATAGGTTATGACTATAGTGTATTAAAAATATTTTATATCTAGTTACTAACCCTTATAGAATACATCCAAATCATCAGAGCCGTCGGTGTCGGTTTCATCATGATGGGAATTGTTGGTTACGTTGTCAAGTTGTTGCATATCCCAATCAGATACTTGATCGTTTAATTTTGTTTAGTATTTTTAATGTATTACTTTTGGAAACAGTGTAGCGTAGAGAGACAGACAGAGACAGAAAGAGAAATAGATGAAGAGTAATATTCTTGCGTAGTATCAACATCCAGCTCGTAGCTTCGTAACTCTATCCATACAATGTGTGTGTAGGCCTTCTACTTTCATCCGTGTTATTTCTTGTATCTTGTATCTTGTATCTTGTTGTTTTCCATTCTCTTCGTATATGCTACGTATATCGCTCACCTGAACACTCAATCTCTCTCACCTACGCTAACTCTCAACTTCCCACTCTCACTCTCACCTTCCTCCTCTCATTCACTCCTATTAATCCTCTCCTGCACACACACCTCATCTCCATTTTTCACATCAGGACATCACTAGTTAAGCTCATCTCAATTCTTTCAAGACAGAATCTAGGAAGTATCAACCATGTCTACATCAGCTTTTGTTAAGAAATTAGCGGCTAACGACCGTCCTACCAGAGATAAGGCATTTGTGTCGTTGAGGAAATTTCTTGCATCCAAAAAAAGTGGGTTATCCTTACTTGACATGGAAAAATTGTGGAAGGGTCTCTACTATCTGATGTGGCTCTGTGACCGTCCAGGTCCACAAACCAAATTAGCAGAAAATTTGGGTAGTTTATATTCGAATGAAATCCCAGACAAGTTGTTTTGCAATTTTGTTGAAGCCTTCTGGGTCGTGATGATCAAAGAATGGCCAAGCATAGATCAATGGAGAATTGATAAGTACTTACTTTTAATGAGAAGAATTATAAGACACAGTCTTATCAGATTAAGTAAGTCCAACTGGTCCGATAAAGTGATCGAAAGTTATAATGAAGTATTGACCAAACTGGTCTTGAGTGGAGACAGATCCGTTCCAGTGGCACTCCCATACCATTTATGTGACATTTACGTAGAAGAAATTGAAACCGTGATATTCGAAAATATCAAGGAAGAAGAAGATGAAATAGAAGATGTCAGTAGCGAAGAATATCAAGATTTACTCAAGAAGAAACTCGAAATTGTCGATAAGGTTCCAGTAAAGAAGTTGATTGAACCATTCGAACAATTGAGTAAAACCTCTCTCTTGAAGACCTTAAGGGAAAAATGTAAAGAAGAAGTCTTAGACGATGAAAGATTGGTGCTGTGGGGTGTAGTTGAAGCCAAGAAGCAAAAGAAGAGCAAAAAATCCGAAGGTGAAGATAACGACGAAGATGAAGATGAAGATGAAGAAGGTGAAGGTGACGAAGACAGCGATAGTGAAGACGAATGGAATGGTTTTTAAAGTATATATAGAGTATTGCATAAGAAACAAGTTAAAGTAATTCAACCATAGACACATATATAAATGAAGAGTAGAAGATATAAATGTAGAGTAAAATGTATTGTTGTAGTAAACTTAAGTAAAATAAGCTCCTAAAATAAGTAAATTGTTGTGTATCCATTATTGTAACCTTTGGCATAAGATATTGGTGTATGGTACAAAATTATCCATGTCAGGTGTAAAGGAGGATGAAAAATTATGGATTTTTATTTTTTTTTCACTCTTATCAACTCTTCAGCTAAGACTAAGATAGAACCCCCCATGAGTGGCGAAGAATCGGGGATAAATATCCCCAAGTTCATATCGAAGGCCCCCTGGTACCAAGAGGGAGAAAATTCTGAGGTTGCGCAGGCCCCCAGCAAGAATAGTAACCCATTAGAAGATAGTGAGCCGGTGGCTGGTGATGGGGTGGTAGACACTTTCATGAAAATCGATGGTGTGCAGATCAGGCAAGATGATAATTGGGACGCCAAGAGAGATAGATGGCATGGGTATGAAGGAGAAGAATGGGAAAAATTGGCTGGTAAATGGGACTCATTGAAGGGGAAGAAGGATAATACGCTAGGAGGAGTAGAAGGAGGAAAGGTGGGTGCTGGTTCTGCTGGTGACGACTACGATTTAGAGCTACTCGAATTGGGATTAACTAGGAAAGATATGGTGTCTTCAACAGTGAAAGAGGACTCCAACGAAAAGGTATTGAGAGACCGTAAAGATGTCCCAGAGTACTTGAAGAAAATCACTGCGTCCACGGAAGGCAAAGTCCGAGCCGCTAATCTTAGTAAAGACGAAGAGTTCGTAAGTGAAAGGGAACTTAAAAGGGAGCGTCATGAGAAAGAACAAGTCAAACAATTGGAGAAATTTGCATGGGAAAAGAATCAAGTAGCTGAAAAAACTAAAGAAAGACAGATGTTGCAAAAACGAATCCGAGGTGAGTTTGCAGATGAACAAGACTATGAAGTAGATCTTCTGTTAAACCTCCATGCCAACCCTACCGCCATATACTTACAGAATAAGCAAGAGCAAATGAAGCAAAAGGAAATTGCCAACGAGAAAAAGAGAAAGTTGGCTGATAGGTATGGATAGATAGAGTTGGTTCGTATATGATAATTAAAGGAGGTGTGAGTGTAACCAAAACAATCGAGAGACACATGTTTTACCCTTTAAACAATGGGTAATATTTAAGGTAATTGCTTTTAGTTTCAGGAAAAGTAGATAATATTAAATTAGATCAAACCATAAACAAAAGCGTGTGTGTGGGCCCTTATACAGATGTTGTGTTTGAGTAATATTTGTTTATTTCAACAAAATTAATGTTATCTATTAGCTGGTTTGCTATGGTGGCAGGTCCACAAGAAAAGGACTAGTGATAGAGATCATAATAATAACTAAAAAGTAATAATAGAGAAAGATACTTAGAGAACTTTAGTTGTATGTTATAGGTTGTAGGGGTCCTATTCTACTTAGATGGTCGGAAAAATGTCATCTTGATAGGAGTCTGAAAAACATCTAAACAACTGGATATCTATTTTAGTTAACAATAGTTACTTTTACCTCCTCTGCTTTATTTTTTATTTTGTTGATCTTGGATCTAAGAAGAAGGTATAAATGGATTCCAGGCGTCTAAGCAATATCAATAGCAACCTTATAAAATTAGTCCAGCTGTTTGTTATGCGTGTCAAGTCAATAAACTTACAAGGACATCCACTTCAAACCCTGGGGTACTTGAATAAACGTGTCTTACGAATGCACTTACCTGCTTTGGTTCCAGACGAATTTCAGTTACAAAGTATTCCGTATCTAATTAGGCTAGTGCCTGTGATATTTATGTGATCTCTTTATTGTAGCATTTTATAGATAACTCTTTGTAATTATTCTTATACATATCTCTGTCGTTATAAATATCTCTATCGTTATATATATCTATCGTTACAAATATCTTGTATATATGTCTATTTTTAGATTTATTGGTATATGTCTACATATAACTACTGGGTTATTGACCGTTCTCATATCAGTGCTGGATACTACGGTTGGGTTTTGACTGCAAATTACTGAAGCCATAAGAATAGGAGCAGAGGCACGTCAACCACACACACACTTCAAAAGTTAACTTCTCCTATTGCAAAGAAGCCAACGTTTGTTGCGCACCACGCGATCAACCACAACCAACAATACACTCCTACTACCCAAATCCCATCATATTGTGGTTGCAAATTAAAGCTTCAGCATCTACTTCACCGTTTTCCGATTACCTGGTTATCTTCGCATGCACCCCTCAGGAAAATTACTTCTCGCTATGGCTTATTTTAGGCTTGGCTGCAACGCAGAACCCCACGTGCCCACGTGGGACTGACCTCGTGTGACAATTAATTCACCATACTAAAAACGGCAGGTTCCAACGTGGGTTTAGTGTGGGTAAAATATAAAGATAGTTAGAGTCCTTGAATGGGGGAATCAAATGGGTGGGATCCTGATTAACATAATTATAGTTTGATCCAAACAGGTATATTATTTTCTTATGAATATACCTCGAAACCTTTGATTTAATCCACAAAAAGAATAAGCCAAGACACAAATCGCTGCCGAGATTCTGTCTGCTGCAAATCAATATATATATAAAATTAACAATTCTTTTTTGATCGTATCATAAATTATCATTTATTGTATATGACAAAACCGAGTAGAATTGAATAATTGAAAGAATAATAATAATAATTAAAATAATATAATAACAATTATTATAGATTATTATAGTGGTAGTACAAGAAACCTATTATTCATTCTTTTTATTTTCACCAATATCATATTCCCCCGTTTAGGCCAGCTTCCGTATAAAAATTAAATAAATCATGAATCTTCCAGCCCCTCCCGTATTGAAAACCACCATTATTCAACTAAATAAAGATCTTGATTCTGACGATAGAAACTATGAAATCTTAACCAATGAATATATGCTGGGTCAGAAAGACGATGTTTTCGTAGAAGAACTGCTGCAAGCGTCCTCTTCCACTATTACCAAAAAGAAAAGAAGAAGACTGTCAGCAAATGTTGATTCTGAAGAATTGGCTAAAAGAAAAAATGAAACCAAGCAATTACATCTGATCATTGAAAAACGAAGAAGAATTAAAATTAATCGTGAATTTGAAGCCTTGAAGTTCTTAATACCTGCTTGCAGATCAACGGGTGTTTCAGGTACCCCTAACGGATCTAATACTCCGAAAAAGGGTAATAATTCTACTTCATCATATCAATCAAGTAATGGTAGTAAGATTGATGGGATGTATAAGCTTACTATTTTAAAGCTGCTGGTTGAATATATATTATACCTTCATCATATAATCAAGAAACAGCATCAAATAATAAAAGACTTGTCCCCTTCCCATGATTTTGCCATTGATTTTGCCGAAGTTGCCCTTGATGTCAACCAATATAGAGACATAGATAAGGAATTTGATTTCAAAGTATTAGCAGACCAATATCTTCCCTGTCCACAAATACAGCAGCAGCAGCAAATAATACAACAACAACAACAACAACAACCTCTTCATCACCTGCAGTCGTTAAAATCAGACCCTCTTTCCAGAATCGCCACTCCATCTTTGCACCCTCTAGTAGAAGAGGAAATCGTTAGCGGACTGTGTAATCAAGCTTTGATGATTGATAATAACCAAGAATTACAATTGCCCAGCCCAGACATTACCCCAGATATGGAACCAATATTACTGATGTTAAAGAAATATGGAAAAAATGTAACAGGTGCTTCAGGGTCAAAGCTGCCATTGTGGTTCCTGAATCCTTCATCTACTTGTGATCTGGCAAATACATCCCCATTATCTATTCCATTAAAGTCATCAATATCTTCCTCGCATAAAACCACTGATTCTCCAAATAAATTCGGATCAAGTTTCCAAATAAAACTGAAATCTGATTTGGCTAAAGGAAATTCAAGATTTTCGTTACCTGATCCAGCTTTAAGTGGACTGACCCAAGAAAGTTTCGTACCAAGAAAAAAATTCTTCAAAAGTCGACCATCTAGTGATACCATCTTGAATACAAGTATTATTGAGAAGAAACTGTCGCTGTTGGTAGATTTAAAGAAATCTATTAAAGAAGATCAAGATGCTCTGAAGACTTTATTGGCCTTAAGAAAATCGTCAATCGATTCGTTGTTAAACTAGTTGCTGGTCAGTTAGTTTATATAATCCCATATTAAAAGGAAATGGCATAGATAACCAATAGATAACCTCAAATGAACTTTATTATTTATGTGTACATATATTAATTGCTTTAGGAAAGTAAATTTATAATAGACTGAACGAAAAAAAAAAACAGGAAAGTCCGTATTTTGATTTCTTATCTGTATTCTATGTGTAAATGAATAAAAAATTCCTTAAGAGTATTGTATGCTTCGTTTTCATTATCAATTTCAATGGTATTCTTAATATACTGTGTAAGATATAATGTTAAATTATATCTTTATGCTAATAATCCTTCATCTTTTAACCATTCAATAAATTCATCAACTACACTTGGCCAAGCAGCCATTTCATCGTATCCACTCATATTTTCTGGATTAGGAACAATAACCTCTATAACAAATGGTAAGAACATAGTCCATGTATCTCTAGAGAATCCTCTAGGGTGTTCCTTCTCTACAAATTCCAACCATTGGTTCAATTTTGGAAAAGCAGGCTCAAGTTCTTTTCTTGAAAGTAAAAGCAATCTCCAATAATCAATGGCAGTTTCTGTGGGCAAGAGCTTTTGGCCAGGGTTTTCCATCAAGAACCCAAAAGTGAAATTATAAACTTTCCGGAAAAATTCAGGGTCGGATTGATATTTCTTGTATTGATCATTTAAAAATGATTTCATGGCAGAGAAATCAAATGCTTCAGCTTTAGTCCAGTTTTTAACAAAACCATCCTTAGTAAATACCCCCATTGAAGGGGATTCCAAGTAGTATGCTAAGATTAAAGTTTCTGGGTCTTCTGGTTCTACCCCTAATGCTTCCAAGTATTGTAAAGTACCGTCAATTTCAATAGAGTCCTTTCCATTTTCTTTAAACTGTTCAAATATCTCTATTACTCGAGGGTCGTCTCTTGAATCGGTCATATGCTTAAGGTACAAGTCGATTGCTTTAGGGACTTTCCATTTAGTCTTTTCGAGCCATTCATTGGCTTCATTCACTGAAGCTCCTGTCACTTCGGTGAATTGTTGTCTTAGGGTACTTTTATTAAAGATAGCCTGTGGTTAGTATATAAACATCATTAACACATCATTAGTATATCTATCGATTATCTATTAACATCACTAACATCATTAAAAATCTATTAGCACTTAATTAACATATATATATTATTCCAAGTAGATATTCTTATCCATAAACATATCCATAAACATATGCAATGTATAAGTATATGTCTAAGTATATGTTTATATTAATATACGACCGGGATTCGCCTCCTTGGCACATACCATGTTGTCAGATCAGACCTCCTAGTTCAGCTTATTGAAACTCAAACCCAGCTTGTGGCTACGAATAAAACAAGGAAGAAAAGATCTCACTTAAGAGGAAATGAAATGGCTGTAAAAAAGTTTGGCTGTAAAAAGCTCAGTTTGGCTGTAAAAAAAGCTAGAACGCGCAAACGCATTTCCTACCGCCAGTGTTGCGCACTAAAAGTTCATGTTTACTTGGATCACTGCAGTTTTTTGCAACAAAAGAATTGTTTAGTTCAGTTTATTTAGTTTATCTTTTTTAATTAATTTTTTGATTAATTATTGATAAATTTATTAATTTAGCTTATTTTTAATTGATTAATTGATTGATTCATTTATTCATTCATTGATCCATTGATCCATTGATTAGCTTGTTTCCATGATCGATCGTCTGATTGCAGCACGGATCTTGGCACCTCCTTCAAATGACCCGTTCTATTCTGATAGTGAAAATGACTTACTGCTTGTTTTGAACTGGTTGGAACCGTTCTTCCCTGGCCAATTCCTTGAACCTTCTGCTCGTATAAAACTGGCTATACGATCATGTCTTAAGACCAATGGCCAACATCAGGCACTCTTGGATATATATACTAGTAAGATCCTGGCGGAATTCCGTTCACATCTGTTTGAAAGTTATCTGTTTCTATATATAATTAAATCTTTGAACGTAATTGATACCTATTATCAACAATATTTAAGGTTTTTAAATTTTAATCAACATTGTATGGACTTATTTAAAAGAAGAATCCATGCCTTGTATTACCTGCAAATTGCAACTACTGCGTTTATCTCTTCAACTAAGAAATACTTTCAAGGAATATTACTAGGTACCCCCAACGATGATTCAGATCCATCTAAATACGAAGAAGCTTCTCATTGTATAACGGTATTGAACCGTTGTGGGTTTAATGGATTAGTCAATTCTAGTATAGTCCAATCCCTGGTGGAAAAAATTCAACTTCATATCAAACAAATATGCGCTGGCGTATGGGATTTACCTTGTTTGGATGAATTGACTAATTGGATCACTGCTGAATTGTTCCCTATTTTCTCTATGATCCCAAATACTGAAGAAAACTTATACGACGTAATAACTATCGCCCAAGATGAATTGGTCCTGCTTAGAATTCTGGAAATTTTCGATATAGTTAAACTCCGTAAAGTCGTGGCTTTAAAAGAAATTCATAAATGTTTAGTCTTAAAACCTTTGAAATCTCTGGATGAACAACGGGATAAGCTAGTTCAAGTTTTTATCTATCAGTGTCAGAAGCTTTTGCTCCATTCTGGTATAAATACTGCCACTGTCATCCATATGTATGCATCAACAATTAAATCATTTCTTCTCATCGATCCAAGAGGTGTTCTCCTTGATAAAGTAGTACGACAAATCCGTAAATACCTTAAATCTCGATCTGATGTGGTGCCGAAAATCGTTCAAGGTCTCTTGGCAGAAGAAGGTGATGATGATGAACTTTCTGAATTGGCTAGAGAATTACATCATCCTCAAGTCAAGTCGACCTCAATAGATGAACCTGAATTACGTTGGGTCCCTGATCCCATAGATGCTCTACCAGACTTTAAAAAGGGGAAAGTTAGTGATATAGTGGAGCTGCTCATTCTGATCTTCGATCTGAAAACAATCTTCACAAATGAATTTACGGAACATTTTGGTAAGAAACTTCTTTCTATTTCCGATTACGATATTTCTGAAATCTCTCAATCTGTTGACCTTTTGAAATTGAAATTTGGCGACCTGGGCTTTAGTACCTTGGATATTATGCTTAGAGATATAGTGGAATCTAAAAAGATCAATAGCTTGATGTTTCAAAAGAACCCTCTGTCTACCACAGTATTCCATTCTAATGTACTTTCACATTTGTATTGGTCCATGTTACCAGACGAATCAGATAAGTTATTTGATCTCAAAATACCTAAATTAGTTACTGACCAAGTTGAAGAATTCTCTAGGGAGTTTACTGAGATGAATAAAAGTCGTGATTTGAAGTTGATCCCTCAATTAGGTACAGTCAAATTAGAATTGGAATTTGGGGAAGTCAAATTATATTACGAAGTGACCCCATTAGAGGCAACCATTATTTGTTTATTTGGAGATGATGACGAAGATAAACTGTCATCGTCGTTGAATATACAAGACATATGCCAAAAACTTGAAACAAAGGCTACATACGAGGTAAGTGAAGCATTAAATACTTGGGTGAAACATTCTGTTCTTTTAAAAGAAGGCATTACCTACACACTTACCACCGACCCTAAATCGTCCTTAGTAACCTCGTTGAATAGTGGTAGTAGTTCTGGTAGCAGTGTTAGTCGACCAAGCTCGATGAAACTGTACCGATTGATGGTTTTGGATGAAGTGTGGCCTTTTGTAAGAAGTATGCTCTCATCTTTGACTTTTTTGAGTGCAGAGAAAGTTGAACTGTTTTTGAATGTGACACTTCCAAAAGACCAACAAAAGAGACTCGGCTATACTACAGAGAGAATTGAAGAATACCTTGATTGGTGTGTAGAAGTTGAAAGGTTATTAAAGCAAAATGGCAAGTATACCCTTAAGCCCACCATTTCAGAGTAAAATACTGATAGAATAGGATGATTGGGTATACTTGCCATTATATGTATATATGGTATATAATAGAGTTTAAAAAAAGTTAATATTAAGAAGAGTAATAAATTCGTCTTGTTTTATATCATCATTTATTATTATTACATCATATATCTATGGTATGTTGCCGTTAACACTCTTTGCAATATCCACACCCTGCACTTTTTGTTGGTATCCATTAGTAGGTTGCCATTTTCTGGTGGTGATAATTTCATCCATAGAATAGCCTGGGATTCTGATATTCCAATTACGTTCTAAATGTAATTGTATATCTTTAACATCCACCAGTTCCACCTTACGATGTTTAGCCAAACGGCATGCAAATCCTGTCACCAGCAGAATGAATTCGTCAGCCAAGTCAAGTAATAATTCTTCAACATCACCATCGATATTGGTTTTACCATCACCTTCATCGGAACCAATAGAGTTAACTAATTCGTTAAGCTTACGCTTGGTAAGTACACGGCCAGAGTTATCGGGGATAGATTCACCAGCACCGGCAGAAAGCTCATAAGTTGGAAGTTTAACTATACCTGGAGTTCCTAAGATTTGACCAACCGAATTGGCAGTTCCTCCCATAAGGGTAGGACGAGAGTTCATGTTAGGCTTAAGGGTAACTGCAGTTGGTGGTTTAACGTCTATAGTAGAAGAAATAGGGATGGAAGGAACGCTAGGCTTGGTAATACCACTGAGATTCATACCTGGGGTACTTGATACCGGTGGAGATGCCTTACTTGGGGTAGCTACGGAATTGGAAGGCGAAGCCAGTCTACCCTTTGGTGGGATACCTCCAACTGGTGTACCGGCTGATGTACTATCAGCTCCAGCTGGTAAAGACAGAGGAGTTGCCTTCACTGGCACTGGGCCTGCTGCTGATAAGTTTGCTTGTCCACCAGCTGGAATTCCTGATGCCGGAGTACCAACTGGATAATTTCCGGCAGCTTGTTGGTTGATAGGCACACCAGGAGCTCCAGCAGAACCAGCAACGTTTCCAGCCAGTGGGGAGTTGCTCTGGATATAAGAAGGCGTTCTTTGCTGCTGCTGTTGTGATGGGGCAGGTATATTTCTTGCTTGGGCTCCAGGTTGAGCACGATATCCAGCAGCACCAGGAGTAGGAGCTGTCATTGGCAGCAGAGCTGGGATTACACCAGTGGATACTGGGGTTCCAATTTGAGAAGCAGTGGTGTTCATTGGCATTGAAGGTGACAGTTGAGGTAAGCCTTGAGCTTGTTGTTGGTGAGATTGTTGGGAAGCTTGCTGGGCTTGTTGAGCTTGCTGCTTTGCTCTAGCTTGAGCTACCAACTGCTGCTTCAAGTACACTCCGTAAGTTTCATACTGCTGTTGTTTCAGTTTAATTTTGGCAATTTGTGCATCCACGGAAGCCAATTGATCGGGGGTAAACTGATAATTACGCTTAGTGTATTCAAGCTTTTCGACTTCTTTTTGAAACTCAGCAAGTCTGGTCTTAACTTGATTAAAATTTTGAACAGTAGCTGCTGGAGTAGGCTGCTTTGATTGACTTCCATCCAGCGTGGCAGGTCTACCTTGAGGAACCACATTGTGCATATTTGGAGTAGAAGTGTTACTTGTAGGTCTAGGAGACTGTTGATTCATGACACCAGATGGAGTACCCGAGTTGCTTTGGATTCTTGGGGACATGGCCAGGCCACCTACACCAGCACCAGCACCACCAACATTATTTCCCATCATATTTCCTTGTGGCTGTTGTTGTTGTTGCTGTTGCTGTGGTGGGAATCCTTGAGCTACTTGTTGAATTGGATTATTTTGGTTCTGAGCTGTTTGTGGTTGCTGTTGTTGTTGTGGTACCTTAGGTTGCTGTTGAGCTTGTGGCACAGGTTGTGTCTGTTGTCCTTGCTGTGCTGCCTGCTGGGCTTGAGCTTGACGGGCCTTCTGCTGGGCCTGGTACGTCAACAAGATTTGCTTGATATTCTGGGCCTTTTGGAAGTGCTGGGCTCTGACTTGTTCGTCGGTCGATTGCCTTGCTAAGTTCATTTCATTTTGATATGCTTGTGCAAGTTGTGGAACCTGACTCTGTCTGATATTGATTGGTCTCGAAGGACCTCTAGCAGCCTGATTGTTGGGCTGTTGTTGACCGTTGTTCATGATAATCAAAGCCGTTTTTTGTTAATTAAAATTGAATTCTAAAATTTGTGTTATGTCGTGTATGCAGGATTCCTGTAAATAAAACTAAAAGCTTTCTGTATAAACGACATTTGCTAGCATACTACGTGTATGGGAGGAGAGTATATAGTAACTATAGTAACTATACTTGCAAAATAGATGATACTTCTTGCATTATCTGATTCTGATTTTATGTTAAGGTAGAATCTCTTTGCTTCCATAATTCATCATAATAATTGGCTAATAATTTTATGTACAGTGATCAAATCGCAAGTAATTGTAAGGTAGAAAGTTTGTCTGAAGAGACACGCATGGGCACCCTTGTAGGTCTCTCGGACTTGATTTCTTAGGAACTCTTGGGACTTCTTGCAAAATTTCTCTTGCTACTTTCCCATATTTGCTACGAGATGGAAATCTACAGCTAGAGAATTTTGGTGTGGAAATTTGAAATGTGTGAGTGTAAACCATGGTATGCAGCTTTTCAAAATCAGATGACACTTGTGTGTAATAAATCTGCTAAGATATCTGTTCAAATGGCTGCAAAAATGAAACTAGCGTAATTATTAAAAATGGCCAATTTTTAATGTTTTCGCAGTATGAATCAACAAGGTTAACAGACTCATACAAAAAAATACGAACCATTAATTTAGTACAAAACCGTTTATAACCAATGTGCAATTTCTGATACCATCCTGTGCACAATAGAAGCTCTTTTTACCCTACTATTTTCAAGAGTCTTTTTTTAAGGTGGGTTCAATCTTCGTGGGAGGTTTTTATCGATTAAACCAAAAAGGATTCCTCATCTTCCTTTTCTCATATAGTTGCGTATAACACTACAGGGAATATTCTTTTTAATTGTACTATTTCACGTGCATATTAACTATTTAAACACTTTTTGGTCTCATAAACAATTTGAAGACCAGAATTAAAACTTACATATATAAAAACTCACAATATAAATGTCTTAAAGGGCAAAACATCTTTCAACACTGACAGCGTTATTACCCCACCAATTTGGCATTTCTACTGTTTTACCAGCAGAAAAAAATAAGAAAATCAATAACACAGTTAAATTATAACCAGTGTCAAATGCAGCAGCAATAAGATAATTATATTTTCTCCAAAGGTCATGCTTCTTGTTGTAAGCCCAGTACATAGAAACAGTACCACCAATAAACGAGGAAAGATAACCAGTAGATACATTACCGTAGAATCCAGATAAGGTCAGAAAGAAGACGGTGGTATTCCACAAGTTAAATTGCAAAAATTTCAATTTAGTGTTTTTGGTTAAATAAAATAATAAACCAACTCCAATTGGGGCTAATGCACCAACAAGGAAACCGTATTTCAAAACTGGGTATACGTCAAAGGTTCTACTTGGCCCTAAAATAACATATTGCACGGCATTGGTGTAGTAAGATGCAATACTTTGACCAGTCCATTGATGTAAAGGATCAACTTCGGTACCGTTTAAGTAGTTCATCTTGGTATTCAAGATCCATCTCATGGCAGCATAATTCATTGGAGCACCAACAATTTCACCTAAAATTTGGGAGAAGAAAACAGTCTTTGGAGCAAGTTGCATGTAGTGACCAATCTTTAGATCTTGCATTAAATCTTGAGCTCTGTAAACAATATCACCAGCAACGGCACCAAAAGTGGTAGCACCAGCTGGGTGTCTACCCTTCATATTTTCAACCATGTAACCGTAAATAAATTCGTTAAATGTACCAATTGGTAATTGGAAATTGGTAACAGCCATCAACCAACATAATGGAAGAACGATAATACAACCAAAACCAATTGCAACAAAAAGAGCCCACCATGGCATGAATAAATGACCTGTAGCAAAGATCGTAACCAAGACAATGAAAGTAAGAACGAATAAAACTGCGTACCACCATAATGGAACTTGTTCATATGCGGTTTGCAATTGATTGATTCTGTCAGGATATTGGGCGTTAATAGATTCACCCTTGGTACCTTTACCGTTTTTTTTGAAGGTATTTCTAAATTTCTGGAATGAATCATACAATTGTTGGTGACCAAAGACAAGTAACCAAACAACACCACTAATATAACCGGCGTAGTCGAAGAAGTTATTCCATGCTCTTTGAGCTCCCATTCTTGGTGGTCCAATTTCATTGTAGGCAGTCATATTAAGGGTGTGGTCAGCATTAATAATAGAAGCAGTTGGATAAGCTTCACCATCGATGGTAAATAATCTATTGGACATGACACCAAATTTGAAAGAAGATAAGTCACCCCATTTAGCAGCAGGAATAAGTACCCAGGCAGCAATAACGAAACCAATGAATTGAATTACTTGAACGAAATATGGATTAACCATAATACTAGAAGTAATGTTAGACCAATCTAATGTAAGGTTGAAGAATCCCATACCACCCAAACCAGAACCA